>CACVBM020001059.1:32494-180383 GCA_902728155.2 Microthlaspi erraticum
CTCCGGCCGAGAAACCATCGGCCATTCATCCGCCGACCAACCGGCCGACCGTGAAACATCCGGCCACGACCGTTCCGACTCGGCCCAAGACCCGACTGTCCGGCCGATCGTCCCGACCGACCGTCCGAACGCCGCGGTCGACCCGAAGCCGTTTTTGAAGCCCAATCCGCACAATTCAAGCCCAAAGCCGGCGCCGACCTAGCAAGATTAGGTCTAGCCGCTTTTTCATACTTAGTGCATTATAAATACTTCTTTTTAGCCTTGTAACTCAAGAAGGAGAGAGACCACAATTATATTTACATCTTTAATAAAGTTTTGCTTGCTTTTACTTTGTTCTTGCTTGTTCTCTTTCTAGAGAGGATTCGAATCTCTGTTCTTATGAATATGAATTCGTGTTCCTTCTCTATGTCTGAGTAGTTTACTTGTTAAGTGATAGGAAGTCAAAGGATAGCATTCATGTATGCTTGATGATTGATCACAATTAGGGTTTTACTTATAATCTCCATCTTTGCTTATACTTAATGCTTGTTGTTAATCTGGCCAATTAGCATATGCTTTAGGTTGATTTGAGCCTCGACAGTGCTGTATCATTCGCCTGAACTAGTATTTGGTGGGCAACTCTTTTAGACTGCGAAAGTTGATTTACTTGTAGGTTGTGAACAATTGAACTTATCGAACTAATGCTTGATTTAATCACCTAGGGACATACCAAAAGTTTAGCGACTAGGTAGATTAACAAAGGGGTCGGAGCCTCGACAGTGGAATGATCATACCATAGTGTTTCAAGTTCTAGATTAGCACCTAATTGCAGTAACCCTAATTGATTGATTTCATGCTTCTTGAATTGCTTATCTTAAGACTATCCTATTGCTTAGCCCTTTCTCTCCTATTGATTCTCACTTTTATTACTTGCATGCCTTTACTTTCTCTGCACTCAACCAACTTATACTTTTGCCCTAGCTCGATCTCAACTCATAGCTTGTAGTGTGCAATCTGGTCCTCGTGTTCGATACCCGTTTACTACTTCTGACCTGTGCACTTGCAGAATCAGGGATAGGAAAGGGGAAGACCTGATCCCGCGATCAAGTTTTTGGCGCCGTTGCCGGGGACCAATTCGCACCTACAAGTTCTTGCAAGAGAGCTAGTCTAGGGTTTTATCTTTTCCTTTTTAGTTTTGTTATTTTCCTTTTTTCTTTGATTTGTTTTTCCTTTTTGTTTTTGTTTTTAGCTTTTCAGGTTTTCCTAGTTAGATATGGAGAAGGAGCCACAAGCCTCTTCCCCTATAAAGGCGATTCCACTTCGCCACATACCACCTCAAAGAAACCTCTTGGAGCGAACAAGAGATGTCAAGCCCTCAAGCACCACCACCTTCTTGGGATAGTCCTCCAAAACTATCCTCTTGAAGACAAAGAAGAAACTTCTTCCCTACCTTGAAGCAGCCGACCTGGAGACGTCTAGCCAAGCCGCATCTTACAGAGAAGAACACCTTCTAGCCACACCAGAAGAGGAGATTGACCCTGAGCTGATCGAGTTCGTGAAGAGAGATCAATTCCATGATCTGTTTTCAGAGTATGCGCTGGAGCACATAGATCACTTTGATAATCTTTGTGATTCCTATGGAGTTTTTGACTTTGAGAAGAAGATGATGCTATTCAGCACATCACTAGCTGGACCAGCACTAGATTGGGCGCAGCATGAGCCACTCTCTACAATCGAGTCATGGATCGATTTTAGAGAAGCTTTCTTGAAGAGATTTGCAAGGACCACCTTTCAAATCCAAGTACACACTACTCTCATCAGCTGGAGAGAGAGCGTGAAGAAGAAGAATGGGGAGGCATACCACCCCATCCTGAAGTGAATGAAGAGCTAATCAAGCATGTGGAGAGGAAACCCTTTCTACAATTCTACTTCAGAGTGTGCAAAGGAGCATCTATGCAACTTTGAGCAGCTTTGCCGACTATGGACTTGGAGACAACCCCAAGAAGATACAACTTTTCCAACTATCTCTAGCTGGACAAGCCAAAGACTGGGCTAAGTTCAATGCCCAACATGCTTTCAAGACTTGGAATGGATACAAAGGAGCTTTCCTCACAGATTTGCTAAAGGTCCTATTTATGTCCCACCACCACGCCCAAGCTATTCACAACACCATCCATCATCACCAGACATAAACAAGACACCACTTTTCCCAAGGGAGAGCTACCAAGCTGCGCGCCAAACCAAGATTGAAGATATGCTTCAAGAGTACTTGAGAAATCAAGAAGAGAGTACAAAGAAGATGGAGAGAAGAATCGATTTCATCCATGAGAGCCTTGGAAACAAATCTGAAGTCCTATTCAAGCAAGTGATCAAGCTTGATGAAGACATTAAGAAGTTAAGAGAGGATCATGATCGATCTTTGACCCTAGTTAAGCTTGATGTTGCTTCCAAATATCAAGAGTTGCTGAACAAGAGCATGAGAATTGAAGATACTAGCTATGGCAATAGCAAACATCTTGGATCAATCTACAACCGCCTACAAGCCCTTGAAGGATCATCTCATGCCAATTACAAGAGAGAGAGGAGTCCAACACCCAACCACCCTCCCTTTTATTGCAATGCCATCACAAGAAGAAGCACTACTCAAGTCCATGAGGACAATGAAGAAGAAGAAAGAGAGTATGAGGAACAATTGAATGATGAAGATGAAGAGCAGAGCATCGACATCAATGCTTCCCCAAAACAGAGCATGGATACACCTAGCCCTAAGACCCTCGTTTCTCACCAAGAAGTCAAGCTTCTACACTTCCAAGACTGGAAGCAATGCAAAGACCATCACCATCTACTGAAGAAGAAGATACTTGGCAGTATGATCCCATTGATCCCAACAAGATAAGCCCCATGAAGCTTAAAGAGTTCAATGCTAAGGTGAAATCACTTCCATTCTATGTCACTTTTGAAGAAGCTTGGGATAAACATGGTCTAGTGGAGTTCTTTTTCACAACTAGTGAAAACAAAGAAGAGATACTGATGTACTTGCATTTTACATAGTTTTAGCACATCTTTTATGCATCTTTTGCATAGTTTTAGCTTTCATTTGCATCATATCTTGTTCCTTTTCTCTTCTTATGCATTCATGTTAGTTTTAGGTTGCATTTGCATACATATGCATGTTTGGTCCTTTGAAATAGGTCTTTTGGAGCATTCTGGAGCATATGGGACACAAGGAGCATGGAGGGACTTGGCACATGGAAGCAGCTCAACTGGATACGCAAAGGAAGAAGGGAGAAGCCATCTTGAAGACCAGCTCGACCGTCTACTCGACCAACCGGTCGAGTTCCTCAACTCGACGAGCTGGGGAGTCAAAGTCAAACCCGAAAAATGTTGCTTCCCCCTTGACTTCCTTTGACCCTAAACCTAATCCTCTTGTATTTAAAGGCTCTAGCCACGAAAAAACCACCAAGCTTTAGATTATTTTGTTTTAGTTTCTTTTAATTTATTGTCTTTTACTTTTTAGAGATCTAATCCATCTTTGTGTTCTTGAAGCTCTTGCTTCTTGAATCTTAGATCCTGGATAATCTCTCTTGTATTTGCACTTGCTTATTTCAATAAAAGTTGTTTAATTTCATCTCCTCTTTCTTATGATGTCTCTTTTATTGCATTTGCTTGTGTTTACATTCATGTGTAGTGAGTAGTTACCCATTGGGGTTTGAGATGGGATAGATTAGAGGTTTCATATGCTTAATCCTTCTAGCTTATGGTCTTAATCTAGATTCTCTCTCTTTTGGATAGATCTTAAGGCTACATGACCACTACCCCTGGCTTGTAAGTCCTTAGGCGACTCCCCACACGAAAGTGATGGCATTCGCTGGAAAAGATCCACTAAGAGCTCCAATATCTCTTGCTCTAGACATAGAGGTCTAAGGGGTTGGATGGATTAGTTTGGGCAATGATCCTATAGCCTCCAAGGTTTGATTCTCACTGGCTAACCCCCTGTTTCTGAGATCATTCCTTGGTTGATAGCCTCCACCTTGGGAAAGGGTTGGCTAGGCATTGAGAAGCCCAATATCAAGAGAAGCCTTGATACAAGGAGTTTTAAGAGCTAGATTGATTAAGTGTAGATTCCTTTGATTGCAAAACCCTGTCTTGAACCCTAATTCTCTCTTTATCTTGTTAAAGTCGTCACCTTTAGCTTTCTTTGTCTCAACTCGTCCCTAAACTCGATCGAGCTGGAACTTTGCTCTGATCGACTCGAGCTCTTGGTCGAGCTGACACTTCACTGCTTTGTTTACTTTTATTGCACTACTTTTCATTATTTTTAGGTTGTTAGTGTTACTTCAAATCTATAACTGCTTGCTTGACTTTCAGGTTGTTTCATACTCTCAAAGAGTAACAAGTTTCCCATTTTGGATTGATAACCTCTTATGCTTCAATGACTATGATGGTTAAGAGGAATTGATTGATTGTGATTGCACCATACCATATCATCTTTATTCACCCCTGTTTGCATTCCACCTCATTTCATATCACATCCGCATAAAATCCTATCATCAATTTTAGTGTTACTTCAAATCTATAACTGCTTGCTTGACTTTCAGGTTGTTTCATACTCTCAAAGAGTAACAAGTTTCCCATTTTGGATTGATAACCTCTTATGCTTCAATGACTATGATGGTTAAGAGGAATTGATTGATTGTGATTGCACCATTCCATATCATCTTTATTCACCCCCGTTTGCATTCCACCTCATTTCATATCACATCCACATAAAATCCTATCATCAGATACACCAACTTTTCAGGAAGGCTCGATTTCCAATTGCCCCTCATGGAGTCAATCAACCACCATCACCACCATCATCACCACCACCTCAGTGGTATGTCAATTCCATATCAAGAGAGAAGCTTGCTGAGTTCAATCAGTTTGTCCAAACTCTTCCAGCCAGCATGTCTTTCAAACAAGCTTGGCGCCACTACCCATTCACCACTTTCTTCCACAACTGCAAGAGACACCTGAGGACATAAAAGAGCTTTTTGAGAAAGCTAAAGTTCAGCCAACCTTCAAGACCCTCTACAAGATTGAAGACCCAGGTCAATTCTCTATTCCCTGTCAAGTAAATGGTCATTACTTTGATAGAACACTATGCGATTCTGGCTCTTGCATAAACCTCATGCCAACCCAAACCGCCAAACTCCTTGGCATCACACGCTTGCAACCTGCTCAAATTAGTATTGGACTTGCTAACCATACTATAGCCAAGCCAAGAGGAGTTGTTGTTGATGTTCTTCTAGAGATTGGAGATATCAAGATCCCGGTGGACTTTCATGTCATAAACATTCAAGGAGGATGTGACACACCATTGATACTAGGCCGACCCTTTTTGGCCACTGCTGGAGCTGTCATGGACCTTCCAAACCGGCGAATGTCCTTAGCCAATGTGACAAGACAGTCTTTTACAAGACCATACCATTCATCGCACCAAACAAGCTGTCTTACCTCATCACTGCCCAAGGCCGCCCAAGAGAGCCACCAGACCACACTCAAGGTCACAATGAGACAAGAACTAAAAGACTATGTCTCAGGCCGTGCCCTTACCCCATCTCCAACTAAGAGATCCTATCAGTCAAGCTAATGACTAAAAAGAAGCGCTGCATGGGAGGCAACCCATGAAAGGTGTTTTTCTTTACTTTTCTTTTCAATTAGTTTTAGTTAATGTCTAGTTTTGTTTTGAGTTTTGGAAACAGGAATCTAAGAACCACACAATGGTAAAGAAGATATACCACAAGAAGAATGTTCATAGTTGGCGCGACTTTGATGGCCGAGCAGAACCTCTCCACGCTCGCCCATGTCCTCTCAAGCCGCCCAACACACCATCCCATCTCATTCCATCTGCATCTCACCCATCCCACCTCACCACACTTGCATTCCATCACTACCATCATTCCACTGCATTCACCATTCTTCAAGTAACACAAATCAGGTTACATCTTTCTTTTTACATTCACAACCACTTTATTACCTCTTTCTTTAACTCCCTTAATTGGATTTTCTTTCACCGGGACGGTGCAAGTTAAGTCTGGGGGGATTGTCGGTACTAATGTGTTTGTTCATGGTTGTTTTGATCTTATAATTGGTTTTTCCTAACCCACTTTTTCAAAACTTCTGTTTTATTGAGTCAAAACCAGTCCGGGAACAATGAACTTGCTTTGAGATTTGATAGTGTCATGCTAACAATCTATGACCCTAGAGCAAACATCAGCTGAAGGCACAAGCCTAACAGAAGCTCCTAGAGTGGATCGGCATGCTAGCTCAGCGAAATTTCTAAGGTAACCAAGCAATCTAGAGTTAACCTCACCCTTAATCAATCTTAATAACTCTTGTCAAGGGGATTGGCATACATGTCGACAGTTCCTTGCTTGATTTTCAATGAGATTTGTCTAAAGAGTTCACCTCTCTCTCCCATCCCAAATGGTAAGTAATGTTTATGAGAAAAGCTCAAAGAGCACAAGGAAAACAAGTAAGCATGAGGAATGCATATGTCTGTACCTTCATGTCTTATGGAATACCTAAATCAAACAAGGAACAAGCTAAAGACTTATCCTGTGGTTGAAAGAAAGGTCAATAGAAAAAATAAAATGATACCCTAGAAAAGTAGGGAGAAATTGACCTTTCAAAGTTCTGATGTGAGAAAGAGAG
Source organism: Microthlaspi erraticum (assembly GCA_902728155.2). Classification (NCBI taxonomy): domain Eukaryota; kingdom Viridiplantae; phylum Streptophyta; class Magnoliopsida; order Brassicales; family Brassicaceae; genus Microthlaspi; species Microthlaspi erraticum. Next base: position 39,170 of record CACVBM020001059.1, read on the forward strand.
AGGAAAGGAACTCATTGCACTCAAAGACAATCTTGGAGAAGATCAAGTGGGTAAGAACAAGTTCAATTGATCGATTTTCCCTTGATAAAGAACTCACGCTTTAAATTTCTGCAAGAGGTTAACAATAGAGAGTTTGGATTGCTGGATGAGACTAGTTGGGTTGGTATGTTGCTAAACTTGCAGGGTGTATGTGAAGCTAACCTTATGTTGACTATGTTCTTAGTGGAATACAGGAAAGGAACCTTTCACAGGATTTTCAAAGAAGCAAGAGAGTTCCCACGTTTTTCAAAACCTCTTCACTAGTTTAGATTCTTTTTGCTTGGGGACAAGCAAAGATCTAAGTCTGGGGGAGTTGATATACCTCTATTTTACCTACTTTTTATGCTATTTTACTATGGTTTTCTAATGGTTTTCTAGTGGATTCTTGTGTTAAAAGGTAGTTTTTATGGATTTATAGTGCAAAGAGTCATTTTAGGTAAAAAGGTGCATTATGGAGCAAAACAGGAGATTTGGACTCTAAACCAGTTCAATGCCCCTGCATCAACTTTGGATGGAGCTAGAAAAAGATCTACTCAATGGATTTCATCAAGACCAGTTCCCTGCGTGCTCTGATTGAGTTAACTTTCCAACGCAACTGGAATGGCTTCATTTGGATGAGTAGAAAAGGAGTTATAGCCAAAAGAGTGAAGGCTGCTCCAGACGGCTATATCGAGAATCAGCGCCGAACGCGCAGTCCGGCTGGCCGAGGAACGAATGTTCCGCGCTCGGCCAAATATTCCGTCCGACTGAAGTCTCGGCCAAAGTTCAAACCGTCGGCCGATCACGCAACACGACCCGGGAAACATTGTCCCGCGGTCGGCCAAGCACAACGTCACGCCACGCCGCGCACGACCAGCGCGCGAGCCGGGAAACAAGCCTCGCGGCCGCGCAACCTTCGCGTACCACGGCCGATGCATCCGTCCGAGCCGGGAAGAACGTCCCACGTCCGGCCGAGAAACCATCGGCCAAATCTCATCCGCCGACCAAGCCGGCCGACCATGAAACATCCGGCCACGACCGTTCCGACTCGGCCCAAGACCCGACTGTCCGGCCGATCGTCCCGACCGACCGTCCGAACGCCGCGGTCGACCCGAAGCCGTTTTTGAAGCCCAATCCGCACAATTCAAGCCCAAAGCCGGCGCCGACCTAGCTAGATTAGGTTTAGCCGCCTTTCATACTTAGAGCATTATAAATACTTCTTTTTAGCCTTGTAACTCAAGAAGGAGAGAGACCACAATCTATTTTACATCTTAATAAAGTTTTGCTTGCTTTTACTTTGTTCTTGCTTGTTACTCTTTCTAGAGAGGATTCGAATCTCTGTTCTTATGAATATGAATTCGTGTTCCTTCTCTATGTCTGAGTAGTTTACTTGTTAAGTGATAGGAAGTCAAAGGATAGCATTCATGTATGCTTGATGATTGATCACAATTAGGGTTTTACTTATAATCTCCATCTTTGCTTATACTTAATGCTTGTTGTTAATCTGGCCAATTAGCATATGCCTTTAGGTTGATTTGAGCCTCGACAGTGCTGTATCATTCGCCTGAACTAGTATTTGGTGGGCAATCTCTTTTAGACTGCGACAGTTGATCTACTTGTAGGTTGTGAACAATTGATCTTGATCGAACTAATGCTTGATTTAATCACCTAGGGACATACCAAAAGTTTAGCGACTAGGTAGATTAACAAAGGGGTCGGAGCCTCGACAGTGGAATGATCATACCATAGTGTTTCAAGTTCTAGATTAGCACCTAAGTGCGGTAACCCTAATTGATTGATTTCATGCTTCTTGAATTGCTTATCTCAAGACTATCCTATTGCTTAGCCTTTCTCTCCTATTGAATTCTCACTTTTATTACTTGCATGCTTTACTTTCTCTGCACTCAACCAACTTATACTTTTGCCCTAGCTTGTTCTCAAACTCATAACTTGTAGTGTGCAATCTGGTCCTTGTGTTCGATACCCGTTTACTACTTCTGACCTGTGCACTTGCAGAATCAGGGATAGGAAAGGGGAAGACCTGATCCCGCGATCAGTAACCCAGGAGTTCGTTTCCTACTCTCCTGGGGCACGGTTTCTACCGGCAATAATCCACTAGAACTTAGCTCGAAGCTTGAGCTATGGATCGTCTTCTTCCTATGTGCCTTATCTCTCTTTTCTCTCACCCGATCCGTTACAACGATAAACTTCAGATCTTATCTTGGGTTCTCTCTCTCCTACTTCGACTTTATGACTAGCCGGTACAAGGATCTACCCAAATGTGACTTGACCGACACATTGATTCTCTGTTACGCCTAAACCGGCCAACCCAACTTAAAACGATCTAAGACACAAGGGAAGATACAAATGCACATGAGATTCAGAACATTAACCTTCAAAGAGGATCGAAAAACTAGCATATACAGAAGAGAGTCATGATGAGACTATTTGGTGAACAAAAATATACAAGTATTACAACCAAAATAAAATTCAAGGAGAGAGGAGGAGCTTCCGTCAGGTGGGGGGAGGGAGAGAAGACTGAAAATGAGCCTATCGACTGAAACTTTGACTGAGGATGAGGGAGTGGAGACACCTCTGAATATCCCTGAGTTGTGTTCTTGCCAGATCCGGTAGACTGTCGATTGGAACATCAGCTTGATGATGATTGAGGCTGGCGCCTGAGCTGGTGGACGTGTTTGTAGAATCCATGAGACTGTCGCTGAGAGATCTAGAGGAGGATTCTGCCAATTCCTAGAAGCTAGATCGCACCAGATCTCCTAGAGTAATCACACCCGAAAATAAGTGGTCATGTGTTTCTGTTCCCGATGAGCATAGTACACACGACGCAGGGACATTAAGGCCCCAGTTCCGAAGCCTAATAGGCTTCTAAAAACTTTCACTGTCTGTAATCCTCTCCACAGACAATAAGTTATGTAACATATAAAATTCAGAAAATTGTATAAATTTTAATATTTCAAAAAAAAAAAAGATACAAGTAGAAGTAGAAGAAAAATGAAGATGATGTAACATACGTAATACATTGGTACGTAAATTAATAACGAAGATGGTGCAGTGTAATTAGGGGTGTCAAAATGGATCATTATCCATGGGTCGACTCTAATGATCAAAATAAGTTTGGATTAAAAAATTTTACCTATATAAATAAATGGGTTTTAATGAATTGACCATAATAATTTATGGGTCTAATGGGTAAACCCATAAGGATTATAGCCTTAGAGCATGTTTAACGCAAAGGTGCTTATGGGATGCTTAAATTATATCTTATTATTAAAATGAAATATTCGTTTGCAAAATTAATTCAAGTTTATTGGAGAGAAGAAGCAAAGAGAGAGAAAGGGAAGAGAAAGAAACACGTTTTTTTCTCAGTTACTTCCTTCCAATCAAAACCTGCCATATGTCCATTAGCACCAGCGCTTAAAAAGCTTATTCAAGCGTTGAAGCTTTGTTTTTTGGGATTCTTGCACTTCTAACCCACAATTTGAAGTCAATGGCAAAAGTAACCTGCTGTTTTTTTCATTTGGCTTTACCCAGTTTTGTCCAGATAATAACGAAAATGCCATTACTTTTATCTCTTGTGGTCTACGAATGAGGTCTACGTTGTCGACCAGAAGACCAACAGAACCTCATCCTCTACACTTATTCACGAAACTGCCACTCTCATCAATGAACCCAACCACCATTTTCAACTAACTTCAAGCTTTTAATGCTTGATACTAGTAATTGTGATACTCCAAACATAATTGCACATCCCATACACTCTAACACTATCATTTTCTCCACATTTTCATCCCAAAAACTCTCTAATTCTACTTTTCCATATTTCAAGTTCTTGATTTTCTCAAAATCGGGTTTGTGGCTTTCCTCACCACCGCCGAACGGTTGTGAAGGCTTAAAGACAAAGTTTCATCCCTCGGCGGCCCTAAAGACGACGGCCAGGTTGTGGTTTACTCCATTTTCGTTTTTTCAGATCTGAGTCGATATCGTAGATCTCAGGGTTAGGTCTATAGGTCAACGCAGAGGTTAGTTTTGCAATTGACTAAGACAAATCTGTGGAGTTAGACCGCGTAGAGAGTTCTACATAATCCCTTTGAAAACAAAAAAAATATCGTAAACCTCAAGCAGAGGTCTATTTTGAAAACAGGTTAGTTTTGCAATTGACCAAGGGAGGGCTTTTTTTTTGAGGTCTACAGATGAGGTCTATTGGTCAAAGAGGTTAGTTTTGCAATTGACTGAAGTTCTGGTTTTTACCTTAGACCTCTTAATGTGGTCTATAACAACTATTTTAAGCTGACGTCTACGTCAGAGGTCTACATAGGTTTTAGATCTCAGTCTTAGGTCTACCTTAAAAAGTTGGTCAACGCAAAATAATAGGAGGTCTACGATAGTGGTCTACAGGTGGAAAAAAATTTCAAACAATTGCAAAAGTAACCTGTCTGAGGTCTACAGATTTCGTAGACCTCCCCGTAGACCGTATAATTTTTCTAGACTACAGGTTGAGGTCTATTTTGTTCGTGAGGTCTACCCAAATTTTTTGGATGAATTGCAAAACTAACCTCTTTTTTTGTAGACCGCATTTGTAGATCTCAAAAAAGTCTTCCCTTGGTCAATTGCAAAACTAACCTTTTTTAGACCTCTTTACTAGGTTTACGCTACGATCTAGTTTGGAGGTCTACGATTTTTCCGTTTTTTAAAATCGATTTTCTGCGAAAACTAAAATTGTTTTTGTTAATATTTTTTCATAAATACTTCTATTAGCCTAATAACTTGTCCCTATGAGAGTTTTGCATGCTAATGTTATGTAATGAAGGTTGTATTAGATTTTTGGTTAAATTTGGTAACTTGGTTAAACTCTGTAGACCGCAGCCGTGTGTGGAGGTCTAACGTTTCCGTCTACAGGGCATCCATCAATATATATTAATGTGTTTTCCCTTTGGTTTTCATGCAGATCATGGTTTGTTTGGCATCCGTGTATGGAGTGTGGACTATCAGAGACAGAAAATGGTATTTTGAGGTTGATAAAACGAGAGGAGGTAGAATGTTCTACCTGCAGGATGATTGTAAACATGAAGAGCTGGTTGAAATGGTTGTGAACGACTACATGTTGCAAGTTAATGGCGAGCTGCTGGAGTTGTCATATCCATTACCAGCTGCTATGATGGAGAAATTGCCAACGGATTCACCTCCTATGTTTGTGGCAAAATGTGTTGTCAATGGATGTGCATGGAAGTTGAGAGCAGCTGTGAAGAATGAACCGGATTGCTTCTGGGTTACCAAGTACGTAAAGGGTCACACTTGTTCAATTATGACCGTGTAGCTCACCGTAGACGAGCTACTCCAAGATATATTGGACAATTGTTTGTGGAGCGGACTGGACTCATAGATGGAATTGTCCCTCGACAAATTGCAGATTCGATGAGGATCATGTTTGGCCTGAATCTTACCTATACAACGTCATACCGGGCTCTCAAATTCGCTCAAGTATTTGTCATGGGAACTCCAAGCCTGCTGCAAATGCAAGCAACCAGGACATACTCGCCCGTACTGTGTAAGCTTCGTGCGTCTCGCAGTTCCATTAGTTTTCATTACAACAATGCTATAATTGTTTGCTCTTCATTAGGTGTCCAAGCCTGCTCAGAAATAAGGTCGGAGGTCTATGAGATAGATCACAAGAGGTCTACGAGGAGTTCCTGGATGACTACGAAGCATTCACGCGCAGTCTACTATTTATTTCGTGGAGGTCTATGAGACGTCTACAACTATATCCATTAAATTTTATTTTCATATCATCAGGTACAATGAGTGAATGACGTCTACCTTTTTTCTACATGAAGTTAAGTAATACTAAAGACAGATTTCATTAATAACTGCGTTTCAGTTTGTGTTGCATCCAAAATAGTTATACAAAATCAGTGTTGTGAAGAGGGGCCAAAAAAAAGATAAACCCTCCTCCCCGGCTAAACGTTCCGGTGAGTTTACAGAAATCATTCCGTTAAAACACACTTTGTTTCCTTTATGACAATGTTTTTACATAATTTAGAAGCATTTTGACATTAAAAAACTATGGCCATGAACGCTTCTCGACATTTCCAAGAACGTGATTCCAACATCTTGTCTTGACTCTGATCCAACATTTTTTCTTGAGGTATGTTCTGCGTGAGGGATATTCTTCACCTGAAAATCAAAATAGTAAATCTTGTGAAACACTATACTAGAGTAATCAATCTTTTGCTAAGTCTGTTACTCATGAACTCACCGCCATACAAAAGATTCTCCAAACTTCCATTACTCATGAACATTCATTTGAAAATCAAAAATCAAGGGTATCAAAATCAAGGGTATGAACATTCATATTCATAACACAGACGTTCAGAGTTTCACTTCCATATATATGAGTATCAAAAATCAAAAATACGATTTAAATACAACAACAAATCTATGATAAGTAACTGAATGTTTGTGTACCATGTGTAAGAAGAAACTATAAGAGTTCTGCAAACGCTCAAGGATTAGTTACCTTTATTAACTAGTTTATTGAGCTTCATTGTCTTCTTTACGCTAAATTTTCTTTGGGATTTCTTCGAGTCTTCTGTTGCAGCTGAGACCAAAAAGAAGAGATCAGCTTCTATTAATGCAAACCATAGTACAAGTCACAAGAGCAAAATGAATCTGAACAGGCCATTGTAATGAATAATACGCAAAACAATATACAAAAGAGGGCATATCAATTAGACAAGAGAAGACACAGAACAAAAAGAAAACATTCTATAAATATGCTAACAGGGAAAGGCACAATGTTTTCACAAGAGTTATGAGCAGAAAACTAAGCAAGAAGAACAATTCCAAGAAGATATTATAAAGTTACAGCTCAAACTGATTATATTTCTGAGTACTAAAAGTTTATTTCTAGCTGATATTAGATTTATAATCACAGAATTAGGTAAGTCGAAGTATCAATTAGCAGAGCAGAAGCTGAGGATGAAAATTTACCTTCAGCAGAAGCCATCTCGACATCCTCCATGGTAACAAGACCCTTCTCCACCATCTCTTTCTGCTCCTGTTTTCAATCAACAAACATTTTTATTAGGACTTATAGCTATGTTTCTGCTCTTGTTCTATCAGCTTTCGCCTCTCTTACACTATATTTATAAGAAGAAAAAAAGAAACAACTTTGAGATTTCAATATCAGTGTGAGCAAAATTATTAAATCTAAAAAGAAAATACGTGTGTGAAAGATGTAATTCAACCAGAAAACAAAAGTAATAGCAAAGCAAAAGAGCAGAGATGATGAAAGAGAGAAATTTAGATAACTCACAAAGTTATAAGTGATAAACAAGCGGTCACGCCTCTTACAATTTCAGGCTCTTTTTCGGTGATGAATACAAATCAGCCTCATGCATCTGCGGATGTACTTCTCCCCTAGGTCATTGAAACGCATCAACGAACGGATTCAAAGCCTGCTTGGAAAATAATCTAACATGTTATTGTTCAAATCTAAACTCAGATCTGTTACAGAGAGAAGAACATGGTTTACCGGTGACAATGGTGATGGAAACTGACTCGACGCGAAGACGGCACTGGATGCGGCAACGACGGAGGTGGATGCGGCGGAAACTGCACGGAGATGGAGGAAGAAGAAGAAAATAAGAAAGTGGCGACATTTCACAGCGAGAGAGCGCGCCGTTTGATGAGAGAACGAGAACGAGATGGTGACGGCGAGAACGAGAAGGCAAAGGCGAGAGGGAAGCGAGATAGTGAGTTTGAGGTTCGAGAGGGAAGCGAGAAAGGAGAGACAAGAGAGAGAGAGAGAGCGCCGTCTGAAGAAAGAGGCTTTTTTCTTTTTCTAACAAAACCTAGGGTTTTTTTTCTTTTATAGGAGAAGATAAATTTCCCGGTTTAATTAGAAAATTTCGGATAACCGAACTTTCTTTTTTGGTTTAGCTAAAAGATTTAGCTTAAACCATAATTTGTTAAGGTCTACGAATGTAATCTACAAACGTGGTTTACGAGTGTGGTTTACAAATGCGATCTACAACTACGGTCTAACTAATTTAGGGAATTTGGTTCCCGCTCATTCGGATTTCAAATTTTGGAATTCCCGCAAATTTAATTACTAAACCATTCCGGTTTATTTCAATTTCATCTTCTTGTGCGGTCTACAGATGAGGTCTATAAAACCCTAAACTACAAATTTTCTGAAAAAACATGAACCGAATATCAATTTTGTTTGTCATTTACAATATTTATGGTTAAGATAACAAAAATATTAAATATACGTAAAAAAAACCAACCAAAAACAAAAATTCAAATTGAAACTATCTAAACCCTAAGAATTGGACAACTAAACCCTAAACTATCTATCCAAACTCTTATCAATTTGAAACATTTACTCATGACATTTATAGATTGATTCATTTTTCGTATGATTTATTTTTAATAAATGTCAAATGTATAAGAATTAATTATGCATACAAGTTTTTAATCAAATTATTTTTTATCAATTTTATAATTTATTTTTAAGATTTCATTTTCCTGTAGACCTCGTTGCTAGACCTCTCACGGTTTTACAAGTTTCTAACCTAATTTGTTTTTGTCAACCTAAATTCACTTATTAACATGTATGTTTATTTTATATGGACTCTAATTGTCTTTGTCTTGTTTATGAATACAAATTTTTCATCTAAATATTTTCTATTTATTTTATAAATTAAAAGTTTCATTTAATTAAACCGTAGACCTCATCCGTAGACCTCTTACGTTTTTACAGCTTTCCAAACTAATTTGCCTATGTTAGTTTAATTTGACTCATTTGTATGCAATTATAATTTTCCAAGATGCAAATTACTATTTATGATTTATGTATGCAAATGGTTTCATCAAAATGTTTTTTTTGTTTTTCCCAATTAAAATATAAAATTAAAATACAAGGTAGACCGACTATAAAAGTCTATATGTAGACAGCAAGCGTAGACCTACGCTCCGGGTTAATTTGGTAATCGCGGCAAATTTTTTTTGTTTGTTCATGAGGGTGACCTTTGTAATTTCGCTACCCAAACAGGTTAGTTTTGCAATACTTTCAAGTTTCGGGTTATGGTTATAGAAAAAAACAAATTTCGGGTTATATGTGGAAATTATCCCTTGTTTTTTACGTATTTTTGATTTAATTAAATGGTCAATTCATGCTAAGCGTCCCATAAAGCGCTTGCGTTATTCATGCTTTTATAGGTTACCATGGGTTTATCACAAAAAAAAAAAAATAAATAAAATATAAAATATTCATAAATTTATGGTTGTATTTTATGATTTTATTTTATATGTTATCTAATTATGAGTACTTTGTTTCATTTTAATACACAAATATTATTATAAATTTGTTATTTGGAAGTTTTTTAGTTGAATTTTTAATAATATATAGTATATTTTAAAAAATCTGTTACTCATTTGTTGTAAAAAGATAATATTTATAATTCATCTTTTATATATATGAGTATCCATATAACCCATTTAACCAATGAGTATTTACATAATGGGTTTGAATTATAAATTACAACCCATAAAATAAATGGGTCGGATCATAACCCAACCCTATAACCTTTAAATCCGTATGGATTAGGGTCGGGTCGGATTGAGTCGGGTACCCATTTTAACACCCCTACGTAATACGTTGGAGGGTAATTGGCTAACCAAAAGAAAACGTTTAATACTATCAATCCTTGTAAACATGACCAAGTAAAATGTAAATGAAATGTTTTACATGTTAAAAAATATAAAGTGGTATAATGAATCAAATCAGTTTTCAATTCATATAAATCTCCATTCCAATTCTCTATTTTCTTGGCTGAACAAATATAACAAAAAACAATTCCCGGTAAAATTATAACCTAATCAACACAGGAAAAGTGCATGTGCCTCTCCAGATGATGACATAGGATTTTTTAGAGTTTCTAAAGGAGCCAATCAAAACATTTTAATTAATACAGCTCAGCATTTTTTAACCACGTAAGCCTTATTGTCTCTCACGCTGAAACGTGTCCTCTCGATCTACAATCTCTGGTTTTCAAGTGACAAGATTAATCCAATCTTTGACCATCTCTCTCTCTCTCATCAAAAGAACCTAGAGAGTAGAGACTCATCAAAACTCGGAAGAAGAACCTTGAAACTCTTTAATGGTGTGGTTGACGACGAATCAACAGATCGGGAGATGGAAAAGGAAAATAATTTTTGCTGGGTCGTTCCTCTGTTGGCTAATCCTTATGTTCATCACTCCCAAAGTTCCTCTTAATTCCTTCCGTCACCACGTCTTTGCCGATAAGCGCAATTTCATGGGTATCTCATACACACTCACTCTCTTTACCTCTATCTCTCTGTCTGCCTGCCTGTGTGTAATAACGACATGTGTTTTGTGTTGAATTGATAGAACAGGAGTGCTAAATACAATGAATGTGATGACCAACTTCCCCTTTCTTATTATTGGTGTTCTTGGTTTCATTCTTTGCGTTGGAGGAAGCTTCTTCAATATAAGGTGCTTCTCTCTCACTCTCTCTATCTCTCTCTCCTCTTTTAAATTTGAGTAATCTAGAATGCTTATGATATCTCAATTATATATGTAATGCAGTTTGAAAGGTGAGATCTAGGGATACACTATTCTACGCAAGCATTGCATGGCCTTTGGCTCTGCTTTTTATCATCTCAAACATTATGACAACAGAATCATCTTTCACACTTTGCCTGTTCGTTCTCTCACCATCTTATAATCACTTCTACTTTACATTTTCTTGGAAAGAATCTTCCTTTTTCGTTTATGATGGAAAAAAGCTTTAGATGAATCTTATTTCAGTTTTGTGGAGCTTTTTCTTGATTATTAACCAGTAATTGTAGAATCTTGTTTTATAGAATGGCGAAGTTGTTTGTTCCCATCATGTTTAATGGTTGGTTATGAATAGTTGTGTGTTGATTCAATGGCGGTAATTTGCAGATAATGATTGCATATTCGTCGCAATCAAATGGAGAAGAAAAGAAGGCGAAGAGAGGGAGAGGAATCGATCCAAGAAAGCTGAAGATGGAGCCGGTGGAGATTAGGACAGTCTTGATCCGCTGAAAAACAACCAAATAGCATCCGCAGAGTTCGGAGAAAGTGGTTTTAATTATAGAAAACATAACACTAATCAAGAAAACTTGTAAGTAAGACAGAGTGGAACAGCTAATAAAAGCTTAAACTATATAAAAAAAGGGTTTACTTAAAAACTTATTTTATAACTACTGGAGGAACTAAACCAAAAAAACAAAACTACTGTAGGAAGAAGAAAGGAAAAAGAAAGTATCTAAATTTTAAGAAAGAAGAAGGGACGGAGAAAAGAACTCGCTAACGTCCTGAGATTTTTGGTGAAACATAAACATAAACAAGATTGTTTCTTATAAAAGAATTTAGTCTAAGTTAAACTTTTTTTTTGATAAATCTCTTCATCTGAGTGTGTGACAATTTAGAATCGATAATCCAAGTTGCATTTCTTGTCTTTTTTTTGTTGTTGTTAAAGGCCTGCATCTTTTGTTATTTACTCAAGTAAGAGTGTAAGACTTTTCAATCCTCTAACTATACTCAATTGTTTTACATTTACACTTTTTAAATAATCTAATTTTAGATAATTCTATATTCAAATAAATAAGTGCTTCTATTTTCTCCAATGTATAAAATAAAAGTAAATGATATTTTAACTAAATTTTGTTTTTCCAGTTTCATTCGGACAACAAAATTAAGAAAACAAATGTAATCTTCTCTTGTACATATCGATAATTTCAGAGCTTCGGAATGACCACCGAACACAATCAAACAGCACGTCTATAACAATAATCTTTGGATCCAAGCCCAATAGTAAACCATTTTAGTTTAATAGAAAAAGTTATAATATCTTTAATTAAATTAATTCAAACATAACAAACAATTGAATTGAATAATATTCTCCCGCAGTGAAGCGTGGGTATTTACCTAGTGATGATAATAATCAGAGTAACTGAAAATGTTTTCTTATCGTGTTTTCTTATCGTTTGTTAGTTATTAGTTATTACATATATTTAAATATGTTCTACCTCGAAGAATTTGCAGAGATCTTATTAGTAGATCTCTTGATGGATTCAATCCTCTGTAACCTAATTTGTTCTCTGAACTTTGCAATGAATTCATCAGCCTTCTTGTCCACGTCACTCCCATTGTTGCTCCCACAAACTCCTTCCTCTTCTATCTTCTTCTCTTCCTCGTCGTGGTTCTCATTTTCACTGCTCCTCCTATGTTCTTCCTCAACTGCCTTGCTTTCCAAGTAACTTCTTCCATCATTCTTCTCAGTGTCTCTGATAATTCTCTCTTCCTTGGATTCCACGACTGGATCCGACCACCAGACTTTTCTAGGAGAGTTTCTTTTCGCTGAACGCTCATCGAGTTTCATCTTCTGCTCCGACGATTTCCTCCGTTCGCTACTTACTCTGAGCTTCGTCGGAGGTGTCTTATAATATTCCGCCGGAGGTGGTGGTGGCGGCGGCGGCGGAGGATGAAACTCACCGCCGGAAAAGTTCGTCTTATGAACTGATTCTCTCGGCTTAATCCTGTAAATTCCGGGAGGATAATCCTTCCTCGACGCCGAGTTGTAAAACGCTGGTAACGGCGGCGGTGGTGGTGGAGGAGGAGGTGGCGGAGAGGGGTGAAACTCGCCGTGGAAATTCGCTCCAGACTCAGATGCGAGATTAGGTAAAGGCGTTAACTTTCTTGGAGAAGAAGAGAGAGAGGAAGATGGTGTCAGATTCTTGATCAACGGCTGTAATTCAACTGTAGCAAGATTCTTAACGGAAGGCTGAGATTCAATCTCCTTTGATGATGATGATGACCTAGACCTCCATGGAATCGGAGAAGGAAGCACATCACTGTTATCATCACCGAGACTCTTGAGGAGTTGTCTCTTTGATCTCACTTTTTCCCATCGATCGGAATCAGAAACCCGCGAATTATTCAAGCTCCGAACGGGCAAAAGCAGAGGCTTTTCTTTGATCCCTGAACCAACTCGATCGACGAAACGAGTCTCGTGATCTTTAGAAAGAACAATCTCGGGAGTTTCCATGTGGTACTTGTTCCTCCATGTCTGAAACTTACGGTGCTCACCGGAGGAATCATCGGAAGGCTCAGATTCACTCTCGTGCTCCACGTTAAAAACAGAGGATACCTCAAGAATCTCAGGCACGTAGTCATGCGTATTAGTATTATGATGATCGTTATTGTTTGATCCTCCTCCGTCGTAGTTACGGCGGCTAAAGAGGCCGTAAGAGACGGCGATGCCAACGACAACTAGGTGGAGAAGCTCGAGGAATCTGGTTTGATTAGCGAGCTCCGGCGTCTGAGAAAGGAAAACAGGTACGACGGAGCAGAACGCGGCGAGGATAAGAGCTTTGAAGATGAAACGAGAGTAGAGTTTTCTAGGGTTTTGATCTTCTTTGTTACCCAATTGGGTTGGTTTCTTGGAGCTTCTTGTTTCCACCATTAGAGATAAAGTGAGTGTTGTTGTAAAGGTTCTTTTATGTTGGCGATGAAAGAGGATTTGGAAGAGGAGAAAGATAATAGTGGAGAAATGACTTAGTGGTTAAGTTCTGTTTTAAGTTTTTTTTTTTTGGTTATTTTAAAAACAAAAAAAAATGGGAAGAAGAAGAAGGAGATTGAAGAGAACAAAATCTGAAATCCAAGTTGATGTATGACTTCACTCTCCAACTTTAATTTTTGGTTTCTTATACTATTCGAACGTTATTTTTGATGATTGACAACGATTGGAGAATCGCTACCTCAAACTGTGTAGAAGATCCAAATGTTACGTAGTTTTGTGGTATTTATTAGTACCGTTATATTACTATCAATCTATCATTATCGGAATTCTATCTAATTTGGATGTAGTGTATGAGTTATACAATCCAAATAAAAATTAAAAGTTATACGACTCATGATCTAAGTCGGGTAATAATTAAAAAACAAAAGGAGGCGATTATAAGTTGTTTTCTAAAGAGTGTAAATTAATAATTTAGAGAATATCGCAGAGGTCGCGTAGGCATATATATGATGAGTTCCCGGGAAGAATTGGATTCATTCCCTCCTTTTTTTGGTATGTTTACGCTAAAGCTTTTTTCTTACGCAACAAGCTGCTGAAAACATTATACTACTTACCAAATCCTTTTAAAATACACTATTGTTTCTTTAGTACGACCAAACTTGTCGACAAGGCATCAAATACCTTTAGAACATAAAGACTTTTGACATCCAAAAAATGAATAGAAAACAACGAATTTATCTTGTTCTTGTTGTTGAATTGAATGGGTCTAAAACGGAATTTGTATCACTGTATCCTCAACACTAGACTTTTAACAGTTCCTAGAGTCAATAATATTGGCATTATGAATGTAACTGAGGTAAGTTTGACACGTCAAAAATTGTCTAATCATCAACACATCATTCTTAGCACCACTTTATTTTGGGGCGGTGGATCACAACACTGGTCGGCTACTTTTGTTGACTCCATCTCCAACTTTTTCTTCATTTTTTACTTTACTAGGTGTTTTACCCGCGCACGCGCGGGTTCCGTTTTAATATTTGTAAATAAATCTTATGTCCTCTTTATTTTAATTTTATTCAATAATATTAAGAAAATGTATGATTCAATTAAGAATATTTGTATATCAAGTTCGAGTCATCAATTTTTTTTTGTTTCTTTGATAAGAGATGAAAATAATAGTTTCATTTATTAAAAAAAGATTTTTAAAATGCTTCACTATTTTTCAATTTTTGTTTATAATTTTTTTTAATAAACTTTTTTTAATATACTTTTAATTTTTTTTACCTAACCAATTTAATTATTTTTATAAGTAGTCATAATAAGTAAGATACCTTTTAAAAATATTTTTTGTCATAAAAACATACAACAGCCCAATCCTCAAATTTCTTAAACTAATCCCTTAATTTTACAAGACAATTTTTTTTATATCCAATAAAGGTTATCTGGCAAACTTATCCAATATTAGTCTAATACATATTTTAGTTCTTAATTTATTTTTTAATTTTATTTATTTGTTTAGCTTTTCCAGCTATGAATTTATGATTTATACTTAATTTTTTTTGTAATTTTAATTATGTTGCATTTAATTCCATCAATAAATTCATCTCTTTATTTTTAAATCACTGTTTTTGTATTTAAAAGTCTTATATCTAGAAAATAAAATAAAATATAAATGTATTTTACAGATCATTAAGGACGGGAAGAAAGGAATCAGAAAGATCAGGAGTAAAAAATAATTTTTTTTTAATTGTTTCATATGATATAATCGTGTTAAATGTATTCCCACTTTTTCCATATCATATGGCTTCTTCTTCTTCCCGTGGTCATCATCTTTTAATTGTTTTTCCAATTCCCGGTTAAATTCTTTTGGTTTGTTACGGTTCGATTTTCCTATCTCATAGAAATTAGAAATGCTTCATTTCTTTTTCTTTCATTTACCGACCACAATCGAACAATATTTCTTCTTCCTTATTCCCACCGGAACCATCTCATCATTTAGATCCCTCTTCTTTGTTGCTAATCTTGTTATTACCAGGGGAGAGCTCACGCTTCTTCTTCTTTTCGATCTCCTTCGACTCTCGCTCTGAATTTCTCAATTAACTTAGGTACCAATCTCGAATTTCCCCTTTATCGCCGATTGATGGTTTGATTTTTTGGTCAAATGATTTTCGATAACGTCACCGAGTTAAATTTTGGGTTTTCTCGGTGTTTGCTAGTTTTGTTGATGTTTAATCAGTCTATGTTTGTTTCGGTTCGGTTTAGCTATCAATTTGATATTTGAAATATCTCGTTGGTTTTGTTTTCTGTTCATATGGAGCACAACTTTTCTTCAATGGCTTTAGTCAATGACTTCGACTTCGTTTTAAAGTCATCAAAATCACTGTTCTTGGCATCTCATCATCCCCTTCCCTGAGTTTCGATGCTTCTTTCTTCTCCTGATTCTCAGCTAATGGCTTCGATGAAGGTTATGATTTTCCGTATTTTCAATCTTTTTTTGCTGATATCCAAATGGTGTATTTTGTTTGTAATCTAATTGTCCGGATGCGAATTGGTGATAAATGTATAACTCTAGGTGGTGGCAATTGCTTTGGCAAGTTCCTGAGACTTATAGCTGTCGAGTTTTAGAGCGTTTTCTCCTTTCACTGGTCGTTTTTAATAATATTTGAAATCTCTTCTCATTGACTTTACCCCTTTTTGTTTGGTTTTCTTGTTTTTACAGAGATCAAACGTCCTTAGCCTTCAGGTTCAATTTTTTTCTTTAAAATCCTTTGATTAAGTACCTTCTGATCCATGAGAAGGAGTTCTACACCCATGAGTAATCCGCCTTTTTTAACGTTTCGTGCCTCCCAAAAGTGGATGACTCTGACAAGCAAATCATTATTTTGAAACCTTTTTTTAGATCATCGAAAACCAAAGTATGGCTTAACTGATTAGAAACAGAAGAGCATGAATTTGCCATGGCTTATAAAAATCGATTGAGAGATGTGAATGTATATTATGAACTTGGTTTCATGTGGCAATAAGACCACGTATATATAGGATTTAAGATCATCTTATTCCTAATGGAAAAAGGAATCAATGTATATCAATGTCATTGTACAATAAGGAAATTAGAGAAGTGATAATTACAAAAATAGGAACTATCCAAATCCTAATCTTTATCAAACAATATCCAATTTGTTTTTCAAGAATCTTCTAGACTAAAACGAAATAATGAAACCAAGAAATAAATTTGGAAGAAGAAATAAGAAAAAAATGCCAAGAAGCAATCTTATATTCGCCAGAAATTAAAGCAGCCGAATTGTACAGTCAAATCACAAGACTTATCTTAGTAATAGATTCCGAATTTCTCCATTTTTGGTTTAATACTCCCTCAACTGAAGTTGTACTGAAGCTTCAAACTTGCAACAATGCGAAATAGGGAGTTTAGGGCAAAATAAATCCAATTCGATTTACGAAATCTGTGAAATGAAGAATGAATTTTTGTTGTTTGACGGTGGAGAGAGAGAGAGTTTTGTGAGATGCAGTTTTAGGGTTTGTAGAAAAAAGGGGAAGAAGATGTAGCAGATCCCGTTTTGGAGATGCCGATGTCTTTTTTTTTTTTTTTTTTTGTGGTAACCTAATGGCAATGTCCATATAATTATTTTTGAAACGGTTTAAAAAAAAAACAGGGGACTGCAAAGGATCGAACTCAATACCTGTTGAGTTTAGGACAATTGTGATAACCGCTACACCATAGCATCTTTTTGGCTGAATAGGAAATTTATTTCTATAATTACTTACAACATGTGTAAATTTTCCACTAAAAAGAAACTAATACTAATAATATATGTAAATTTAGATAATCTATGAATATGAAACTTATAATTCAGTTCTCGAAAATTGTAAAATCAGAGAAATTATCTTTACTGAAAATTAATTAATAAATAATATGTAAAATAGAAAATTTACATAAATTAATTTAAAAGCAAAAAAAATAATAATGACATGGACCAATCAAATTCAACCTTTTAAATCCTAGGTGGACAGCCTCTAATGCATATAGGCTCAACTTAAAATAGAAAATTTACATAAATTAATTTAAAAGCAAAAAAAAAAAAATAATGACATGGACCAATCAAATTCAACCTTTTAAATCCTAGGTGGACAGCCTCTAATGCATATAGGCTCAACTTTTATTAGTAATAGATGCTAAACGATTAAAAGGTAAAATTCATCGACAGTTTTTCTGTATGAAGATATTACTGCACAACACGCGTGAAAAGTTAGATCCAATCACACTGAAAAACAAATTAACTTATAAAACAAAAAGTTCAAGTAAATGTATGAAATCAAACCATTAATTTCAAATTTGAACTTTTAATCAACTTTATTTTTCTTCAAAAAGCGATTCTAGCTTCAGCTATATCATTTTTTTCGGTCATTATCAACTATCAAAGTCACTGAATGCACAAGAAACATTTCAAATGTCCGTTTGCTTGTTTTCTGTGTCATACGCTTTATTATAAGTCTAACCGATCCCGGTTATTAACATCCAAATTCAATTGGTTATCTCCCCCGGCTCTTGAAACTAAATACAGATCAGATCTTCACTTGCCAGTGTAAAGAGGCTTACGCTTCTCAGCAAAAGCAGCTAATCCTTCAAGACGATCTTGAGTATTAAGAAGCTCCTGATAACACATCTCTTCCACCTCCAAACCTGAAGCCAAACTCGTCTCAATTCCTTCATCAATCGCCTTCTTCGCCATTTTTATAGCCATTGGACCCTTTTCACTTATCTGCTGAGCTATTTCCATTGCTTTCTCATGAGCCTCACCAGCCGGTACACAAAAGTTTACCAATCCTGCACCACACAAGAAAAAGAGAGCATATGAATGTCGAAACCAAAACCACTGTTGGTTATGAGAAATGCAACTTTAAATAGCCACAGACCTTTGTTTGCAGCTTCTCTTGCATCAATCTTTCGACCTGTGAATATAAGTTCTTTTGATACCGATCTCCCAACCAGCCTCGAGAGCCTCTGTGTCCCACCAGCGCTAAACAGAAGCCAAAGATACAGAAATGATCAGAAGAATGATAAAAAAGAGGAATCGTTTGTCAAGAGCGATGGAGATTTATTCTGTACCCTGGGATTATAGCGAGTCCTGTTTCAGGCAAGCTAAAGACTGCACCTTCACCTGAGTATTAACAACAAATTGCTAATCTCGTCATGTACATTATTATATACTAAGAAAATCCCCCAGATATGAATATACCACAGACTCGAAGATCACAGGACAGAGCCATTTCGAGTCCACCTCCCAATGCCGCACCTTCTATTGCAGCAATAGTTGGGATTCTCAGTCCCTAGAAACACAAGTCTTCAAAGTCACTTTAGCATACCAATTCCCAAAGCGGAGAGAAAAAACAGAAACATTCATCTTCACTTGTATAAGTTCTTGATCTTGATAAAGCTACAGCTAATTCCATAAATGGAAAAGCCAACCAACAAGAATAGATGAGAGTCGGAATATTAGTACCTCTATGAACGAGAACATGTAGCGCAAGGAGTTGACGAATGTGTGAACCTCAGATGGGGTCATACTTCTACGTTGCTTGACATTAGAAACATGTAAAGAAACAACATTGTAAAGCATGAGCTTAGCAAAATTTGAATGCAAAACCTTCCACAAAGGGGAGAAAAAGAACTACCTTAAGATCTGCACCTGCACAGAAAACACCTGGAACTAGACTTGTAATCATCACAACCCTAGCGGAAGTATCCTTACCTATGGTCTCAAATGTCTTCTCAAGGCTTTTCAGCATCTCCTTGTTTATGGCGTTCTTCGCCACAGGCCTATCTAGAGCCACCTCCATAATCCCTGTAAAACTCATAAACACACACACACACATACACACACACTGAAAATGGTCATCTTTACTTGTGCAAATGGTAAATGATTTCGGTGTAAAGTGTAAACTCAGAAAGGTCACCAAAAAAAAAACAAATAGCATAATTGAGGAACCAATTCCAAGGACAAAATCGCAGTTCAATTCGAACCCAGAAAGTTGAGCCCTAGTCAATAGAATCCATTACTGTTAAGCAGCAACAAAATCAATCTCCAAAAAACACACCGATTCGATAAGGAAAAAGGGTAAAGTGAAATTACCAGAGTCGGAGCCACAGAGACGGTTAAGCTTGACGGATTCAGGCGGAGCGGTTTCGATGATGAGAGTCCGGCAGGTCTGGAGCATGCTATTTCGGTGAAGAGATGGTTTTCTGGCTAATTGGAGCAAACTGTCTCGGCGGAGATACTTGACGAAGCTCATCTTCACCGTGAATCCTCCAAAGTTTTTGATTTTTCCTTTCAGAATTTCAGCCACCGTCTTGGTTCTGAAATCAACGTTTTTTTCTTCTTCATCTTCTTCCGGTTTAGGTGAAAAAACCAGTCGGTTAAATACTTAATGGTTAATGACTCAACAATGCTTATCCAAATACGAATGTTCTTCGATTCGGTTCGGGTGGTGTAGATTGAAGGATTCTAAATTGAATTCGGTCTGATCCGGTTTGTGTTGGAACTTGGAACCAAAAAACAAATCCAAAAGAGAGAGAAGAACGCGCAATACATAGTTTGTTTGTGAAGCCTAAAGCTTCTTCAAAGAGTCATACTTTATGTATCCATGTATCAAGTCGAAGCTGCTTCAATGCCGGACCTGATTTAACTTTGTTTTTCTGAGGGCAACGCCATTTTCCTGCAATCTCCTCGGCTTCAGAGGACTGGAGGTTGGGCATTTCCCCCAAGACTTTTCTCTTCTTCTTCTTTCTTTCTTCTTCTTCTTCCTCTCTGTCGATCATCTTTAACTCTCTACTCCTCCAACCCCCCACCAGAACTCCTCTATTTGGTTTCGTCTGGTGGTCTCTTGATTCTCTGAATCTCGCCTTTTTCATCGTCACAAATCCAGTTTCGTGAACAATTTCCTTGTCATCTGATTCTTTCTCTATTGACCCCAGGTTTTCTTCTAGACAAGCCTTTGGAGACATTTGTCTGCTGGAATTGGTTTCTTGGATATGTTTTGGTCTCAGCTCTTGTAAAGAAGCTTGGTGAGTTGAGAGTGATTGTTGTTTTGGGTTGTACAGAGAAAATCGGGTGTCAGACCTTGGTTCTTGTTGTAGTTCACAGAATAATGGATCCTGCTTGAAGCTTGGTTCTTGTTTCATCTCATTTATCGACCCAAATGATAAATTATTTTCCATTTCTTGGTCTGAATATGCATTGTCCGAGGACACCTCCTTAGCCTAACATGACCAGTTAAGAAAGAGTCATTTAGGGTGTCCAAATAATAACGGACAAGTGCTTTAAGTGATCCACACAAGTCTCTTTCCTTTGAATACAGATGTTGTCAAGCATCTAGACTCAAAAAAATTGAGTAGTGATTATTCTCATTGGTTCAAGAACATAGCTTACAATAGTCTCTTGCTTGCTCTTAGTTTTTCGAAAAATACCACAAGCATTTTCTTCCTCCGTGTCACTCTCGTCAATGATTAATTCATCTTGCTGAGAAGAAGAAAGTTCTGAAAGCTGAGGAGATTGATACTCATAGCTTGAAAACCAGTTTCTGACATGAGGAGGCTCTGATAGGAACAATAGACATTACATGTAAGATCCTAATAACACACATTTTCACAGGAAATTATATGTAACTTGTTTTTACTTTTTACTAACCCGAAAGAAGAAGAGACTGCGACTGAGTGAAATCTGCAATAATTGTTGTTGTCTCTTCTTCTCAGTGCCGGCCCGAAGGTATTTGGCGCCTAAAGCATTCAAAAAATTTGTTGCCCCTTTAACAGCAACATTTTTTTTAACAGCATATAGTCAAAATTATATAATTTTTTTTTGAAACTTAAATTGTTTTCAAATAAAAAAAGGATAGAAACACCATTACATTGTGTTAAAAAAAAGAAAAGAAACACCACTTCATTTCTTAATAAACTTAACTCTCCTTGCTTTCTTGCTCGCAAAATCATCCGTCAACTTTGAATAATCAAGCTTCTCTGCCAAATCTTGTTCTATTGATATCATTGACAAACCATTCAACCGCTCCTGAGACATAGTCGAACGCAAATAATTCTTTATGAGCTTCAACTTGGAAAAACTTCTTTCTGCACAAGCAACTGAAATCGGAATTGTTAGTAAAATGCGATAAGCAATCCATGTGTTAGGATAACACCCATTCATTCTTTTCAAAAATTCCAACATCTCAGTCGCCCTTGTTATCTCTTTTGGGATCGTTCCTCTTAAAAACTGCAACTCCATGAATAGATGTTTTCCATCTACATCAGAAACCCCATCTTTCTCTAGAGAAGCTTCGAGCTTCATACAAGATTCCATCAACTCATCATCTTTTGCTGACTTTAGTTTCTTCAAACCAAACAGAAATCCAAAAATTGCCTCATACTCTCCAAATTGCTCAAATCTTATCCCAAGAGACACTATTGCTTGATCCACTATGTTGATAAAATAATCAATCCTAAAACGCTCCTCCGCATTTAACGAGTTACTTTCATCAACTTTCTCAGCATCTTCAGATTCTTCACCGTAATGCTTCTTTTTTTGAATCAAGCGCTTTGGTTTTGTAGAAAATGTTGGTTCAATCTCCATATCAATGGCAATTTGCATAGCTTCAGCTTTTGCTCTCTCAAAACCTGTTTCCCTATAGATTTTCAGAAAATCAACAAGCCCTCTTAACTGAATACTAGCAACCTCAAGATCCATATCCTCTGATTGTAAGGTTTTGCTCACAATATTGACAGCATGAAGCAAATCATACCATATTACCATTCCAAACAAGAATTCAAACCCTCCAATTCCATGTGTTTCACTTTCTGCAAGAGACTCAGCCTCACTACGATGTCCTGGATTATCACTATATTGTGCCAAGTAAAATAAAGCCTCTCTTATCTTTGCAGCTTGAAATCTTATTGGTTTAACACTATCAATGCGACTTTCCCAACGAGTTGGTGCCAATGGTTTAAGTGTTATACCGTTCACCTTCTCTCTGTAGACTTCCCAGTTGTTGGTTGAAGCTGCAAACAAGACGTATATGCGCTGCACAATACCAAAAAATGAAAGAGCTTTCTTAGATGAGGAAGCCATATCAGAAAGAGCAAGATTGAGACTATGACATCCACATGGAGTATAAAATGCCCTTGGGTTTATATCAAGCAATCTTTTCTGAACTCCTTTCTTTCTTCCTTTCATATTCTGTCCATTGTCGTAACCTTGTCCTCTTACATCATCAATGTCTTGAAGAGTATTAAACATTCCTTCTCCTGTCTTGTCTTTGATATCCAAAAATGACAAAAAGAACTCCTCAACCTTAGGTGAATCCGTAGAAATATCCACACATCGAATTAGAAAGGTCATTTGCTCCTTACGACTAATATCCGGAGTTGAATCCAAGATGACTGAAAAATACTTTGCATCTTCGATCTTCTTTAAGATCTCCATCTTAATCTCATCAGCAAGCAATCCTATCAACTCATTCTGAATCTTATGGCTGAAATAATGGTACCGACTTTTACGGTTATTAAACCGCCGAATGTGTTCCTTCATTACTTCATCAAACCCTCCGATCATCCTAATAAAAGCCCCAAAATTCCCACTGTCCAGATCTTCAACCTTTTCCTTTCCTCCACGAAATGCCAAATTTCTTTCTGCTAGAGTCTTCACCACTGAAATTATCCTCAACATCACATCTCTCCAATGCTTCCTCTCCTTGTTAATAGCCTCCTGCAAAGGTTTATCAATAGTCTCTTTGTTTGTCAGCCTTAACTCTAGCTCAACCCAGCGAGACATGCAAACCATATGAGGATGAGTAGTTTCATGTCTATTCAGCCTATGTGAAGCATTTCTCCAATCACCATACCCAGTAGTTACCAAAATAGGAGGATTTGTTTCTTGAGTGAATAGTTTGCAGCAAAAACAAAAGATCTTGTCTTTAGACTTTGAATAAACTAACCATCTTCTGTCTTGCTTCTCTCCATTGCTCATTTTTCTTGTATACCAAGAATGAGTGAAACATCTAATACCATCTCTCGGATAAGGATAACCCGCTGGTTGTCTTGTGGGTGGACCTTTCTCTACCAAAAAATCTCTCATTTTCTGGTCAATTTCTCCCCAATTTCCAGGATCATCCATATCCACATTCTCATAAAAATGCTTAGTACCATCAACTTCTTCATTTCTTGTATACCAAGAATGAGTGAAACATCTAATACCATCTCTCGGATAAGGATAACCCGCTGGTTGTCTTGTGGGTGGACCTTTCTCTACCAAAAAATCTCTCATTTTCTGGTCAATTTCTCCCCAATTTCCAGGATCATCCATATCCACATTCTCATAAAAATGCTTAGTACCATCAACTTCTTCATTCTCTTCCCCGTCTTTATCTTCAAATTCTGTACTCTCGGTCCTTCCATTTGCATCATCTCCAACGAATCCTTCTGCACTTTTTGCATCTGCATTATCAGTAACAAGTTCTTCATCTTCTTCAATAGGAAGTTCTTCATCTTCCTCGTTCATCTCAGCCCCAACAGTTTCAGATCTTTTAGTTCTTGTCACATACTTTAGCATATCATTTCTTTGAGAATTTACCGATTCATCTTGTCTTTTCCTTCTCTTCCTATTTGCACTTCCACTTGGTTGAATCCTGATTCTCTTTACCGGCGACATAGCTACAAATCCATGAAAATTTATGAATACTTTTCACTTTTGTTTCTTAGTGAAAAGAAAAAAAAAACAGAGCAATACGCCAATAAGAAAAAAACAATTAGCAACGATTTGTTTGTGTTTCTCACTGGGAGCTTGCCAACAGAGCCGAATGTGATTGAAGAATAGAACCAAATTTCCAAGTTTCATGTTTGTTCATCAAGTTTTGAGAAAACGCTGTAAAAATTACAAACAGATGACTGAAGAAGAAAACTTACATATAAAGAAGTTCTTCTGTTTGCGTCTCCTTGACACGTTCACTTTCCTCAGGAATCGACGACAATTCAAGACCATCACTTGTATCCAGGATCAGTGATTCATACGTATAGTTCGAAAACCAATTACCAATATCAGGAGGTTCTGAGATACAAAATGGATCAAACAAGATTAGCTTACAAATAATTCCATCAACAGCTACAGAATTTACATAAAATTCCACAATAAACGATAAAAAATAAGATTCTACCAGAAGGGAGTGATTCACAGAGATTCTTATTTTCAATAGGTTTATAATATTTGTTCGAGACAAACTTGGCTGCGGATTTGGTTTCTGAAACAGCAGCACCAAAATTTTCTTTCTCCTCTCCAATAGAAAACCCATTAACATCGCTTTCAATTTTCTTCGGAAATGGGAGATGTAGAATCAGAGTATCCCGGTTCCTGCTTTAAAAAAACAATGAAAAGAAATTAAACTCGAAATCCTTAGTAAAATGTCCAGAAATTTCCGCAACAGATTTATCAAAAGGGCAACAAAAATAATAGAAATTAATAGAAATTACAAATTTCTCACCATTGGGATAAAGTCCTCCACTAGAGAGCTCTCAATCTCAATCTCCGTCTCTCTCTCTCTCTCTCTCTTGCTGTTTCTCTTTCTTCGCCTTCGCCTCCTCGGGATTGTGCAATCTGAGCGGTTTATTATACTTTTCGAAATTTTTATCGTTTCGCGCGTTATTTTCACTTAAAACTACTAGAAGAAGGCAGAAGGAAAACATAATCCGATATTGGGCCTGTGTTTTAAAAACCCAAATTAATTTAAGGCCTTTTAAATATACTACCGTAATATTCCTTTATGATTACAAGGAGTGAAATAACGGGAAAGGGAAGTTTGAGATTAAAACTTATACACTCAAAATTTTATTAAATCGACATAATTGAAATGATTTTGGGAAAATATAGAAAAATACGAAAAATATTTAGGAAAATTTAAGGAAAATATATGTAACTAGGTGGTAGGTGAAATACTCTATTTTTCCAAATAATTTAACTTAGTCAAATTTTAGGTCTGGTTTTCATTTAACATTTTCAGTTGCGTGAGGTTCCCAAACTTAATCATTTATGCACAAACGAACATACATAAACTTGAATTATTTAGATTAAATTCTTGTTAAAACAAACATCAATTTAACTTAGGAAAAGCAGAAAACTTAAAATACAAATTCGGTTCTAGCAATAATGCGAGTTCACCACATGCTAGTAAAAAGTAAAAACCATATAAAATAAAAATTAAATAATAAACAATATAAAATTCTTCTGGAATATAAATAAAATATAAATCCTCCAGGGATATAAATAAGATATAAATCCTGTAGGGATATAAATAAAAATAGAAATAAAATATAAATCCTTCAGGAATATAAATCAAATAAATAAAATACAAATCCTTCAGGGATGTATATACTTGAAATATATAATTCTTTCAAGGAAAAATAAAATATAAATCCTTCAGGGATATAATTTGAAAAAGCAATAAAAAAAGATGTATATGAAACATGTGATTGCTGAATCCAAAATATTATCAATAAGTAATATTGATAAAAATGGATCTTAGTAGAATAAACACAAATCAACAAAGTAATAGAAATTACTCATTGAATTTTGTGAAAAAAAAAACAATAATAATAAGAACTATGAGGAGATTTGATTTTGAGAGAAATCAAAAGCTAAGAGTAGAGACTCGTGCTGATAACATGTTGTAAGAAAAAAGAGAATGGAATAATCTTGTTCATGAGTAGAGAAGCTTTTTATATAGAGTACAAAGTTAGGGTAGAAGGAGAACTTGTAGTACAAGAGTATTGGGCCTAATAGGATAATGAGCATCCACATATTTACCCATAACAACAAATATTGTTTCCAAACGTACTATTATTTATCATAATTACCATATAAATATTTAAAGTTTTCTTATAAAAAATTCAACATCGTGTGCTTCTCAAACACGGGTCGAGATCACCGCATAAACATTATTTTACAGTTACAACACACAAATCTTTGAGATCTCTAATTAGAAAAAAGAGAGAATATAAGGACAACTTGACCCTAAATTGCCAAATTTATTTAAAAACAAAAAATGAGCTTCACTAATATCAAAAAAATATTACCGATAAAAACGGTTTAGTTCTCTTTAATCAGATGATTAAACAATATATAAACTTAGAAGTAGAATATTCACAAATTTAACTAACTCAACACCACGGGTCAAAACCAAACATTATTTTAGACCCGAGTCTTTTTGGAGAGACAAAAGAAAAAACAAATCTAATTAAAGGTGAACGTTTGTAATCTTGACTTTAACATGTTTTATGAACAAATTTACAAATAAAGAGAAAAGAAGAAGACTGGATCTGTAACAGGGGTGGGCACAATTCCCGTCTCGTCCCGTCTCATTCCCAATCCCGAATTCCCGTACCATATGAGAATATATTCCCATATGAGATGTGTAGCTGATTCCCATTTGGGAATGGGACGGGACGGGACAAGAACGGGAATTCCCGAAATCCCATTTGGGACAAATTATATATCACTTACATATATTAATAATAGTATTATACATAATTAGATATATATTATATAGCTTAGATACAATAATTTGTAAATATGGTTTCATAACTCAAAAGATTCAAAAGTATTAAGCATTATCTTTATGATTATTAATTTTGAGATTTGAATTTTATGATTATATTTTGAGATTTGAATTTTATTATTATTAATTTATCATGTTTTATTATTTTTGGGAATTCCCATTCCGTTCCCGTCCCGTCTCGTCCCGTTCCCGTCCCGTCTCAAAATTTAAATGGGACACATATGGGACAACTATTTGATTTCTATATTCCCATCTCATTCCCGTTCCCGAAAAGTCCCGTCCCAATTTCCCGTTTGCCCATCTGTTTATTTATTGTTGATTCAATTATTCTTATTCCACCAAATCACATGGCCAAGGCCCACGAAATCAAAGGATAAAAACTATGACAAATGGGCTTAGAAGATGAGGCTCATACCCGAGAAGAATTAGTGCGACCCAAATATTAACCACTTCATTTATCACTTTTTCTCTTATAATTAATTTAATATTTAAATTAATCGTAAACTAAAATGTACATTGAATAATTGTATAATTCAAAAAACTAAAATCTTCAAAAATTATCATTATATGCTTCTCAATATGCGCTTCTCAAGTATCATACATTCGTTTCTAACCACAGGTCAAGATGGTAAACAGATTAGATAAATGCTCAATTTGCAAAATCATGAAAAAACGATAAACAACATGGGCTTTGCCGTTTTGAATTGATACCCGAAAAGAAATAGTTCGGATCAAAATTTTGACAACTTAATTTATCACGAGAGTTGTCCTATAATTAATTCAATCTATACATTAATTTAACCTTCAAGTAAATTCAAGTAAAATTAACTCTGACTAATTGAATTCAATTAGCTAAAATCTTCAAAAATCTCAGCATCCCACGGTCAAGACCTAGTCTTCCTTTAAAGAGGAGAGATTATCTTTGTAAACACTTTATCGTTTAAGATAACAAAATCAAACAATGAAATCTTTCTTTCTCTCTAATCTTCTCTTCTCATCTCAATCTTCGTTTATTCTCCCTCCTTCTGTTCGTGGATAAGTCCCGGACTTATCAGTGTGTAAATAAAATAAAATAAAAACATTTTGGTGAAAATGATCTCGACAACACAACAAAAGAGTTTGCGGCACATGTCTTCGTGGCAGTAAAAAAGTTATTTCCTCTCCCCAAAACTGACTCAACCGCAAATGTGTTTCTTGAACTCAACTCAATACTGCTGACAAATTCCAAATCCATCACCGGTTAGTATTGTGACTAGAATATGAACAAAATTAAACCACAAGTAAACACAAACTTTCTAACATTCCAGAGACAAATCAAAACTACTCGTATCCATGTGGGTCTTTATGAATTCCTAAGTTTCACAAATCAATGGAATAATAGAAACTGAGTAAAAAAAATCTGCATCTATGGATGAAATCGAAAACCATCAGAAAAATCAACCACGATAGTTTTTTTTTCCATTTTACCTGAATAAGAGAAGAGCCAGAGGATTACAACGCAGAGAAGAAGAATGAGAGGAATGAAATGGATGACGTTCTCCGCAGATCTGACACGCGATTTCTCTCTTTTCCCCGGTTGAGAATTCGGATCGTAACTTGGCAAAAGCAGCTCCGTATCATCTCCCATATCTGTAACGCTCTGAGATCGTGGCGGAGACGGTGACGACGTTGAAAGAATCGCCGGAAACTGATCGGAAACTCTTGAGCCACTCGCCGATCTACGCATCTCTCTCTCCTTAACGTAACTTGTCAAGTCAAAGGCCGAAACTTTTTTCACCACAATAACGCATATAAATACTGTCGTCACGTCAGGTTTGACCAATAGAGAAGAGTCAAAGCTTGAAAAATGGTGAAACCTTGTGGTGTCTCTCACTAAGATCTCTCGTCTCTCAATCTCGGAGATATATTTGATTGCTTTATGACAATCACCGCAGATTCTCAGGTTCTTGAACACTTGTATCGGTGAACCTTGAGGGAGTTTTAAGCACCCAAAAGCAACAGCTAACTTCTCGCTGTGCCATAACAATAGCTTCTTTTTCTGCTCTTCTTCTACATGGTGTAAAGCAAACTCTAGCTCCGGTTTGTATCCAGCAAGTTTCATTTTCTTCTCCAACTCCTTGAGTTTCTTGTGTATTGAGTCTAGCTCAGGGTGAATCCGATCACTTGATCTAAAATGGTGAACCAACTATATCCAGGTACCTGAAACAATCGATTGAACACATAAAAGGTCTTGTAAAACGAATAAAGAATCAAAAACTTTTTCAATCACCATACCTTGACGACATTGCTCTCCTTGATTCTCTTGCGAACCCTAGCAACGTCTTCCCAACGACTCCTCGAAGCGTAGATATTAGCAAACTGCACATATCCGGCTGCATTTCTCGGGTCAAGCTCAAGTAGTTTCTCAGCTGCGAACTCAGCCAATTCTACATTCTTGTGCCACAAGCCGCAGCTTGTGGTCTAAACGGCATTGATCTTATCAACTTCAACGCCTCCGCCAGCTTCCCAGCCCGACCCAAAAGATCAACCATACACGTGTAGTGATCAGGCCGCGGTTCTACCCTGTAATCTCTCACCATCGAATCAAAATACTCCAGTCCAGCATGGTTACAAGCCAGCAAAACCGCAACAAATGTTATCCAATCCGGTTTGGTCCGGTTATCTCTCATCTCACAGAACAAAGACAGCGCCTTTTCCGCTTTACCGTGCTGTGCATACCCGGACATGATCGCATTCCACGCCACAACGTCTTTCTTCTCCATGGCCTGAAAGAGTTTCCAAGATTTCCACATTTGCAGTACATACTTATCAGAGACGTCACTGCGGTTATGTCACCCACACAGAGTAGATTTACAAACTATTTGATGGATTTGACTCCCTAACTGTAACGCCGACAACTCGCTGCTCAGTCCAGAGGCATTAGGCCTAACTCCTTCCTCCATCATTGCTCTGAAAAGCTTTAATCCATCTTCTGGCCGAGAGTTTTCGACGTAACCAGAGATCATAGCATTCCAAGTTACGAGATTTTTCTTCACTGTCATGTCTTTGAACTCTGCCTCAGCTAATGCAACCTTGTTAGCTTTCATGTACCCTGTGATCATCGCCGTCCACGCCTCTAACCGGAGCAGCTTTGAAGAACTGTCTTGCCATTTCCAAATCTCCGCATTCTACGTAACCCGAAATCATGGCATTCCAAGAAATTTCGTTCTTCTCCGACATGGAATAGCGCTTTTTCCGTTTCCCTTCTCCGCGCGTACCCTGTGATCATCGTGTTCCATGACGCCGAGTCCGATCGAAGAAGCTCCGGGCCTTGTCGAAGTCACCGCAACAGGAGAAAGATGTTCAAAGAACGTCTTGTTCCACATTTAACACTTATTATTTGGGGAAATCTGAAAAAGGACCTGAGTTTACGCATGCGATAGATTCCAAAATAACTCTTTTTATCACAAACTTTTGAATCTTAATTACGGATTTTATGATATTCTAAGAACAGGAGCAGAAATGAGAAAGAGTAAAACTCAGTGAAGACTCAAAACCGATAACGCTAAAGATGTCTGTCTGAAACTTAGTCATAAAATGAGAAAACAACAACGACTAAAGACTAAAAGGTAAACCAAAAGGAGTGTATTGTTTCAAAAGTAAAAAAAAAAAACGGTCAGGCATAAGTTCACAACAAAAGACCGGCAAACAGTAAAAAACACCCTCCCACGAATATCCTCCAGTCTTAATCTCAGCAGAAGAGAAAAAAACAAAGGGAAACCGCAGGAGTTGTAGGATGTTTTCATGGATAGAGAGCGCTCTTTACTTGCCCCCAAGAGATGGGAACTGAGCAGAATCTCCAATGGCAGGCGCAGCTTCATTACGGTAACCACCAAATCCGCCACTTGAAACTCCTCCACGGCCACGACCACCACGTCCACGGCCACCACGACCTCCTCGGTAGTAGTTCTCACCCTCAGCTGGCTTCAGAAACTCATTGATGCTCACAGCCTACAAATCAGAAAACCCATCCCATAAGCAGACTTATATTGATCATCTATCTTCAGACAATGATTTAAACCTTCTTAGCCTTGTCTTCTTTGTCATCTTTGCGTTTGTCCTTATCAGAACCCTGGCAAATATATCCAAGCAAGGTTCAGAATCGGTTAACCAAGTGTCTCGTCGACAATGAAGAAACGATCGAGGAGATATGTCTTACCAACTTGATGAAGATTTCATCGTTGGACTTCTTGTTTGAGAGTTGCTGCATTGATTCAAACTCTTTAGTATCAACTTTCCTCTCAGAGGTGGTACGAGATTGAAGGGCCTTTTTCTTCTCCTCGAGTATTTTCTCATACTCATCCAGAGTCATTTCCTATTGAAACACGAAACCAAGAAGCAATCAATGAGACTAACAAGTCAAAATTACAGAGGAAAACTGAGTTCCAACTCCTATTTTTACTCTGAACCAAGTTGTGATATAGTAGAAACTAGAAGGTAAACTAAGGTCTCTTTTTCCTTCTCAACTTACCTTATCTTCTTGCTCTTTCTCCTCCGCAACTTGAACAGCATTTTCCTTGCTGGCATCAGCAGCTACATCATCACCAGCTGGCTTCACCACAACATCCTTCTCAGTCTCAACACCAGCTACTTCTTCAGTCTCACTTGAAGATCCATTGAAGCTTCTTTTAGTCAATATCATAATATTTTTCAGAAATGTAATTACTTAGAGAAAAATGTTTACCCAGAAAACACTTCTTCTCCTGGCGTTCCCCAATTCCCACGACCAGATCCTAAGCGTTTGAAGTCGCCACTAACCAAAAGACAAAAGGGTTAAGCTTATGAGACTGACACCGCCATTTCAATGGCAAAATATACAAAAACTGAAAGAGACTCACCCTCTGCCAGTTCCACTACGACGCTCATATGTCCTTCGAGGACGTTCACCTTCACCACCTTCATTGCTGGATCCACCACGTCGACCACCACGAGCGCCGCCACCACCATCACCACCACGCCTCTCGTAAGAAGACCTTGAAACATCTCCTTCCTCTGAGGGTTTACTGTATCCCCCTGAATATCCATTGTTACCTCCAGGACGATCACCACCTCCAAACTCACGGTTGTAACCACCGCGAGCACGGTTAAATCCACGTCCACCACCGCGTGGCGCATCACTCCTTGCCTCTCGCACTAGTTTAACAGCATTAAAACTAATCAGTTACCAATCTCAACAACTGAAATGACAACTCAAAGCTCCAAAATCTAGCAAATGAATCCAAATAACAATACAGACGGTCTACTTTAATGGATGTCAAATTAATAACAAGTCGATAAATTTGATGATTTTGTTAATAGAATCTCACCAGCTTGAGCAGGAGGAAGCGGCTTCGACGGGAGCTTTCCAGCAGCTGACTTTGCAGGCAAGCCAGAAACGGGTCCAGATTTCTTGGACTTATCAGCTTTCTCCGCTGGAGCGATTGAGACAGCGAGCTGGCTCGGATCCTCAGCATCGTTACCCAACAGATCAAAAGGGTTCACAGTTGCCATAGCTTCGAACAATCAAACTGATTAAAACCCTAACTCTTACTTTTTTCCCCCAAATTATCACACAGAGACGACACCACTAGTTATTAAGCGAAGCCATGGATTAGTAGATCTAAAGGAAAAACGTCTAAATGAAGGAGACGAAATGGGTATTGACGATAGGGTTTGGGTTGGTGAGAGAGAAATGAAAGATGTCAAATTTTAGAGGAGTGAGAGACTAGTAGCGGCGGACCAAAACAATCACTTTAAAGCTTCCTTAGGGCATCTCTCTAGTGTTTTAGTATTTTGTTTTTTTTTTCTCCATCCAAAACACACCACTAATCCAATGTGGACTGAAATTGAGTTGTATTTGAAATGGACTGAAATTGAGTTCTAATCCAATGTTATTCGATCAAGATTTCAAATCCGGTTTTAAAATCCAGTGTTATTCAATATCTGATTTATTAATAGAGTTTCAAATCCAGTGTTATTCAATCAAGATTTTAAATCCAGATTTAAAATCTACTGTTATTCAAAACTAAATGACTTTTCAAATCATTTGTTTATTGAGTCATTTGAAATGCATTACAATGGATTTCTATGAGTAAATTATTAAAAACAGAATCCATGAGATATTGCAGAGATTTTGAATCAACTGAAATAGATTCTTAAAATAACACAAAACTAGGATTTAACCCGCACAAATGTGCGGGACAAACTGTTGTTATGGTTGATATAATTTGTATTTGACGTTTGTAGGTTAAAGGATCGAAGTTATTGAGGGTACTTATTACAATTATAGAGCTTGGAGAAGGAAGAAAGTTGAGAAAGAAGTAGATTGCCATTACAAAATAATTTGTAAATAATATTTGAAGTAGTAATGAAATGCATTAAACTAATGTGTTTGGAATATAAACAAAATCGGAGAGGCTTGAAAAAATTAAAACATTTAAACGGGTACGAAAACAAATGGATCATGGGGAAAATAATTTTTTTAAATTGTATAAAAATTAGTATAGTTTCATTGTTTGCGAGAAAAAATATGTAAGATTTCAGATGTTTATATATTATATTTTATATATAATAGGAGAGTTGTCTCTCCATCTAGGCTATCCACATCAGCAAAAAAATTCATTAAATTGTTTTTAAGATATTTAATACATGACTATTCATATTTCTTTACATATATTTATATTTTAAATATAAATAAAACTAAGAAAAATACACAACTAAATTACTTAATTAATATAAAGTATGTGATAACTTGATGTTAAAAGTTATCAAAAAGTTTGAATATAAGTAAAAATATATTTAACTTGAAATGGTATATATTTACCTTTTTATTAAAAGGATTTATCCTATTTCAAAATGTTATAATGTGTTTACAAGTTAAAAAGTTGAATATAAATTAATTAAGATAATAAAAAACCAATGAGAAATTAGAGTTAGAGTTTGCTTTTTTAAAAAATAGAAGTCGAGTTTTTATATGTAAATTTAATTGCAGTGAAAAACATGAAATTTTAAGGATTGTGATATGTTTGTTTCAAAATATATTCAATTACAAAACTAACATAATAGAAAATAATCAATGGTCATGAGGCTCATATGCTACCACAACAAAGTAGATATGTAAAAAAGTATATATATTATTTTTTTCATCTTATTTCGGTGCAAATGCGATTTTACATTATACTTACAAATTTTAACGTTGAGTCAAATACATATGCATGTTTATAGTCTAACAGAAGTAAACAAACATAATATTTATAATATGCTAAAATGTTAAAATAGAAAACTCGAGATAAAGTGGGGTGTTAACATCCTAATAAAATAAAATAAAAGGACGCGATGTGAGATAAAGTATAAATAAAACTAAACAGAAAACTATCGCAAACAACTCCGCGCTTGCGCGGGCTTCAAACCTAGATTAGATTAATATGGAGACTCCCTTATGATTTAATAATAAACGAAATAGAGTTGGTCGTCATATTCACTTTGTGATAATGTATATTTTGCAATGTTGTACTAAATTTGATAATATACTACTCTACTCATTGAAACATAGTCCATAATAATACTAACATCTTTGAAAACAAAATTGTTAATTGTTAAGACCATAAAAAATAAAAAAACTGGTAACTAAAAAGGAAAATAATACATGGAGTAACCTATCCCTGATCCGATTTTTGAAAGAAAATTATTGACTCGTGAAAGAATAATATTGGATCTGTAATTGAAAATTATTGAACTACTAAAAGAAAATTATTTTAACCCTTAATAAATTATTCAATATGTAAAATTTATTTCACACCCCAAAATGTTATTTAACAAATAAATAAAATTATTCAATATGTAGAACTTATTTAACCCGTAAAACAAAATATTATTGGATCTATAATTGAAAAATTTTGAACTCTAAAGAAATTTATTTTAACCCTTGAAAAAAATTATTCAATCTGTAAAATTTATTTAACATGCCAAAAAGGTTATTTAACAAATGAAAAAAATTATATAATCCGTAGAACTTACTTAACCCGTAAAACAAAATTATTTGCAATCCATATGGTTAAGTTACTCTTAACTTTAACCAATAATCACTATATTTTGATTTAGTATATACAATTATATGTCTATTATGTACATTTGGTTTACTTATTGGCCACCCTTCATGTTCACATACTATCTAATTATTCTGTAATTTATTAAATCTTTCAAAAAATGAAATCATATAAATTTATATATCTATTTTTTAAAATGATAAGATTTCAGTTTTCTTTCAATATTAAAAATAATTTGAAAAATGATACTCAAGAAAATTGATTACTTCTTTTATATATTACAAAAATTACATTAATGCCAATATTAAAGAAACAAACATTCTAACAAATAAGTGTATGCATATATGCAAAAAAATATAATTTTATAACAGATGTGGTATAAGGTTTCGCTTATACGCTTCATGTACCCAATTGTTGGGTCATATATGATTAAAAGTAACCCAATTTTTAATTTTTTTTTTTTTTTTTTTTTTTTTTTTTTTTTTTTTGTATACAACTTCTATCTTTAGAACAACTCGGAATCTAAACTGGTGAAACAGAGTTTACATAGTACACATCAGTAGGTAGAGCTCGAGCACTTCGTGCTAACTTGTCTGCCTTCGTGTTTTCCGTCCTTGGTATATGCATGATGGTAAAAGAGGTGAACCCCTCTTACATCTATCCACCTCGTCAAGTAGTAATAGAAAGCCGGCCACTCCTCTGGTTTAGACACCATCTTCACCACATCGGAACAGTCCGTCTGAAAAACCATGTTAACTTGTTATTCCTTAACATACATTGCATAGCCCAAATGAGAGCTTCCAACTCCGTCTGAAGTGGTGATATCCCCCGCCTCAGATTAGATGTGCCCATCAGTTTTTCAGAGTTGGTGTTAAAATAATACCATCCAAGACCAGCTCTGCACTCTCAGTTTCCTTCCAAGCCCCATCCACCTGACATATATCCCTGATGCCAATACTTCCACGGGGTTCTATGTGGGGGCCTTCTGGCGTTCCTGGGCCTTTGCCATGCAATGGATTCCGCCTTCTGCTTTAAGATAATCTCATTGGGTCCCAATCCACATTGCTCATGACCTTGTCATTACGAGATTTCCAAATATACCAAATTAACCAAGGGTACATCTTCATCCTCTCATCATTTGGCAAATGCCAAAATATGTGTGTCATATTTGTAAATAGTCCTCCTGTTGGGAAAGTGGTCCGGTGCCGTTGGGATCGGGGATAATGCCCAAACTTGTAGGGCCGGGACACTCAAATAATGTGTGATTGACAGTTTCTGGTGCCATTCCACAACGCATACACTGGGGTCTATCTGCATACCTCGACTCCGTAATCTCGCACCGACTGCTATGCATCCCGTCAAAGCTTGCCAAAGAAATGTTGAGTTTTGAGTACATTTTATTTTCCACACATGTGCCTGAAGCCTCCGTGTATCTGGGCCAAAAATGTGGGAGTATCTTCCTCCAAGATTGTTGTGCTACCATGTACCCGATTTAACCGTATATCGACCCGACTTCGTGAAAAACCATCCCAGGGAGTCTGGGAGGGCGCGTGAAGTGGGATCCCGATAATCCTCGACATCTGTGCTGTCAAATAATTGGTTGTAATAGTGGAAGATTCCACGTTGCTGTACTGGAATTATCAATTCACTCACCCGAAGGTGAGGGTAAAATTCATCCCAGTTCCTTTGGCTGGCCTCGGGCGAGAAGCTGGAATCCATGGATCATCCCAAACCGAGATAGATGTTCCTGAACCAACTCTTTTAATAAGTCCTTTTTGTACCAGAGGTCGAGCCGATACTATACTCTGCCATCCATAAGAAGCCGAGTAAGATCTAATGGGGTCCAAAGGCGTTGCGTTCCGGTAATAACGTCCTTTGAAACACTCTTGCAAACAAAGAATCTGGATAGTCTTAGCCTCCAGAGTTGTTTTGCAAGTAAAGCCGTGTTGAAATCCTCAATAACACGAAATCCCAAGCCCCCATCATTTTTGTGCCTGCAAGTTTTTTCCAGGCCAGCCAATGCATTCCGCGTGTCTGCCCATTATTACTCCACCAGAAATTTGAAACCGCACTAGAAACTTATTTGTAACTCCTTTGGGCAGACGAAAGCATGCCATTTCATGCGTAGGCATCGCCGAGACCACTGACTTAATAAGAACCTCTTTCCCCCTTTTGACAGCCACTTGGAGTTCCAGCCGTTGATTCGTTGTTGTTGTCGATCTATTAAAAAACTGAAAATCTTTGTCTTTGCGCCCCCCATACTTTCTGGGATCCCGAGATAGTTTCCGACCCCTCCTACATTGTGAATCCCCAGGGTCTGATGTATCTCAGCCCGCACCCCTACCTCCACCGTATGTCCGAATTGTATCGATGATTTTCAAAATTTATTTGTTGGCCAGAGGTGTTTTCGTAGTCCTTTAGAATTTGAAGTAAAACCCGACTCTCATCACCATTTGCTTTGCAGAAGAAAAGACTATCATCCGCAAAAAGAAGATGAGAACCGGCTGGACTCGCCCTAGCCACTTTAAGCCCTGTGATCCTTTTCAACTCTTCCGCCTTTGATATTTGCTATCAAAACCTCCGTACAGAGAATAAAAATAAGGGGAGAGTGGGTCTCCCTTGTCGTAACCTCGATGAGGGGTTATTATCCCTTTAGGTTGTCCATTAAGTAACACCTATACTTAACTGATGTAATACATAGCATCACCAATGAAATCCACTGTTCCGCAAAACCCATTTTCCTCATTAAAGCCTCTATAAAGTCCATTCTACCCGATCATAGGCTTTGCTCATATCCGTCTTTACCGCCATATATTTCTTTGCACGATTTATTTGTCCGGAGTCCATGAAACATCTCCTGAGCGATCAGAATGTTGTCCGAAATTTGCTACCCGGTACAAAACAGACTGAGTTTCCGTAATTAACCTAGGTAAAAGCACTTTGAGCCTCTGACAAAGAACTTTAGAAATAATCTTGTAGCCCACATTACAAAGACTGTTTGGTCGTAATTCCGTCATTCTGCTCGGTCTTCCCTGTCTTTGGAATAAGACAAATGTGAGTCATATTCAATCTTTCATCAAAAGCCTCCGGTGAGAAAACGATTGACCAACTGAAGGATATCATTTTTAATAATATGCCATGACGTTGGAAAAATAGCCGTCATGCCATCTGGTCCCGGTGCTTTCTCTGGATGCATCATAAAAAAGCTTGCGCACCTCTGATTCCGTCGCATACGAGTCAAAGCTGCATTTTCTTGTGCTGTAACCCGGTGTGATATATGTTCGAGCACCCCTGTGAAGTCCCCGGTGAAATTGACGTAAACAATTTGTCAAAGTAATTGACTGCTACCTTTTCCACATCTTTTTCTTCAGCGACCCATACATTGCGTCATTATGAAGGCCAACAATCCTGTTAAGTGCCCTCCTCTGCTTGAAAGAATTTAGTATTTAAATCCCCGTCTTTCAGCCACAAGTTCCTACTTTTTTTGTTTCCAATATTCCTCCTCGTCCCTATATGCTTCCTTCAACTTATTGGTTATGTCGATGAGTTCGTCTTGAGTACTATTATCATCCTCCTGGATCTCCTCCAGTGCCCGCTGTAACTCTGCTATTTTTTGTCGTCCATATGGTTGATTATCTTCCTCCAAACCGAAATCTCGTGACGGCAGTTACTTATCCTATCCGCCACGTCTGGCACAACCCCGCCCGAGTGTTGTTCCATCCCCGATCAATAGACTCGAGAAGTCCCTCCGACCAATCCATCGTTTATCAAACCGAAATTGTTTTCGCCTTTTGGGTATCTTAGAATCCAGTGCCGCCAATATTGGTCTATGGTCATAACCAATCATTGGTAGATACTCAACATGGGAGACCGGAAAATATCATGCCATTCTTCCGTTGCTAACGCTCTATCCAGTCGACACCGAACTATTTTCCCCCGTCTTCTTCCCCTCCATGAGAGTGTGTTCCCACGGCTTGGAAAATCCACAAAACCACAATCACTTATCATCAAGTTAAAAGGGATAAAAGATGATGCTTGGCGTAGGCACCCCTTGTTTCTCATGATTTCCTGTGATCTCATTAAAATCCCCGATCAGAAACCACGGGTCTATTCGTGTTGTTCTGATCCTTGTAATCCGTTCCCAAACAAGATCCCGCAATTTTACCACTGGGTCCCCATAGACAAAAGACATAAAAATCACCTTCCCTTCATATCGAGCCTCAACATCAATTATCCGTTTATTAGAGTAAACGATATTGGAAAAATGTCATTTTTAATAATATGCCATGAACGTTGGAAAAATGAGGCCGTCATACCATCTGGTCCCGGTGCTTTCTCTGGATGCATCATAAAAAGAGCTTTGCGCACCTCTGATTCCGTCGCAGTACGAGTCAAAGCTGCGTTTTCCTGTGTTGTAACCCGGTGTGATATATGTTCGAGCACCCCTGTGAAGTCCCCGGGTGAAATTGACGTAAACAATTTGTCAAAATAATTGACCGCTACCTTTTCCACATCTTTTTCTTCAGCGACCCATACATTAGCGTCATTATGAAGGCCAACAATCCTGTTAAGTGCCCTCCTCTGCTTGAAAGAATTTAGTATTTAAATCCCCGTCTTTCAGCCACAAGTTCCTACTTTTTTTGTTCCAATATTCCTCCTCGTCTCTATATGCTTCCTTTAACTTATTGGTTATGTCGATGAGTTCGTCTTGAGTACTATTATCATAATCCTGGATCTCCTCCAGTGCCCGCTGTAACTCTGCTATTTTTTGTCGTCCATATGGTTGATTATCCTTCCTCCAAACCGAAATCTCGTGACGACAATTACTTATCCTATCCGCCACGTCTGGCACAACCCCGCCCGAGTGTTGTTCCATCCCCGATCAATAGACTCGAGAAGTCCCTCCAGACCAATCCAACGTTTATCAAACCGAAATTGTTTTCGCCTTTTGGGTATCTTAGAATCCAGTGCCGCCAGTATTGGTCTATGGTCATAACCGATCATTGGTAGTTACTCAACATGGGAGACTGGGAAAATATCATGCCATTCTTCGGTTGCTAACGCTCTATCCAGTCGACACCGAACTATTTTCCCCCGTCGTCTTCCCCTCCATGAGAGCGTGTTCCCCCGGCTTGGAAAATCCACAAACCCACAATCACTTATCATCAAGTTAAAAGGGATAAAAGATGATGCTTGGCGTAGGGCACCCCTTGTTTTTCATGATTTCCTGTGATTTCATTAAAATCCCCGATAAGAAACCACGGGTCTATTCGTGTTGTTCTGATCCTTGTAATCCGTTCCCAAACAAGATCCCGCAATTTTACCACTGGGTCCCCATAGACAAAAGACATAAAAATCACCTTCCCTTCATATCGAGCCTCAACATCAATTATCCGTTTATTAGAGTAAACGATATTGACATCAGAAATGTTATTATAGAATAATGCCAATCCCCCACTCGCGCCAACTGGTTCCAATGTAAATAATCTATCATAGCGAAAGTGCAACTGAAATTGTTGAACAAAATCAAATCCCTCTTTTGTTTCAGAAAGAAAAAGAAACTCAGGTTTAAATTTTCCCCAAATTTCTTGGAGATGGCTAATTGTAAATTGGTTCCCCAATCCTTGACAATTCCAACTAAGGACTCTCATTGACCAGATTTTGTTTTTTCCTAGTGGTTATGATGTCATTTTCATCCCCACCACACCATGGCCCACCGATGTTAACCATGTTAAACCAATATCTCAGGATGTTCTTCAGCAGAATTGCTAATCTCTGCTCCCACAAGCTCATGTCCCAAACTAATAATCGTAAGACTATGGGAGTTTTCTGATAATGGATTCCTTATGGAACCATACCAAGGCCCACAGCAGGAGATGTATCCCATCTTCCACCTCATTACTGTGATAGTCACCAACCACGATACCCGCAATTTGTCCCTCTCACATTCAAAATATAATTCCGGTCTACTCCTGTTCCAAAGAAATTGCCGGATCCTCTGAAATAAATTCATTTGTCTACCATATTTATCAAGGGCCCAATTCATACGACACGATAACACCAAACCAATTTCTGTAGTCATTAAAAAGATAAGGCCCTGATGTACATTTCACGTCTCAATCAGAGTCCAATGACAGGAACCAATAGCAACCGGAACAGACATACACTCAATACAACAAGCCTTTAATATTAAATGAATTACACAACCTCTCGGAGACCTCATTACCTTGCCGTAGTGTTCCCCTAGAAACCAAGTTATGCCTATCCTCTT
The DNA here is from genome assembly GCA_902728155.2 of Microthlaspi erraticum. Classification (NCBI taxonomy): domain Eukaryota; kingdom Viridiplantae; phylum Streptophyta; class Magnoliopsida; order Brassicales; family Brassicaceae; genus Microthlaspi; species Microthlaspi erraticum. The sequence goes on from CACVBM020001059.1 coordinate 80,725, forward strand.
AGTTATCCCAAGCAAAAGCAGAACCATGGTCGACTTTTGAATCCTGACGCTCCAGCTGAACCTGAGGCACATACCAGACCTCCCATAGATAGAAATCTTAAAAACACCGATTATAACCTGTGAATAGTTCATATTGAACTCGAAACAGAGCCAAAGGCCATCCCCGTGCTTACATCTATTCCCGCCCATGCAGCAACCCCATGTGAGGCCTAACTCCACCTGCTGAGAACCGATGTGATGATCCCATATTCCCCTATTCGAAAACCTTGTCAAAAACACTCGCAAGCACCCATTCAAGACACCATATATAACCAAACTCCATTTATTGTGAGAAATCTCACCCTTTGTATTATTAAAAGGCAGGGGAATCCCTGTTACAACACACGACACTGTCGTGATCAAGTGGCCGAAAACAAAATTAGAAAAAACAAACTCACTTAAGCTACAACATAGCCTAGGTAGTAAAGTAGAAAAAACAGACAATCTTTTTACCCAACTCAGCCGGGGATGTATTATTTCAAACAATAAAGGAAAGTTGAATAATCAAAATCACCAAGATAGGACAAAAACTGCGAAACGAAGTCGGTGAAGACAGATTTACAATCACATGAAATTAGTATATCTGAGAGAGTGAATCATGTGAGTGAATTAGCTAGCTATGTAGATTTCTTACTATGAATCACGATCCTGAATCAACCAAAGGAGTTGCCGCCAATCAATGGCTAGTTCAGTTTCAGCAAACCCTGTGGGCTTGGGACGTCACCACTTCTCCGATTGTCTCTCTATTCTCCGCCTTGTAGGTTTCATCTTTCATCTAATATCTCTCTCCAGATTCTCAATTGCAACCCGACAAACCCTTTTTGTGTTGTTTTCAGATTAAGAACGAAGCATCGAATCTTCAATCAACAGCTAAAGACGTTTTTCTCAACGCTCTTCTTCTCATCGCTAAGCGTTACAGCTCGGACGTTCATTGGAATAATTGTGGATTGACGCTAAGCGTTATGTGTCTGTGATTTGGTTGTAGAGATTGGGAATTTGCAGCGATTGACGCGCTATCTCGGCGCTTCTCTCCACGTAGACCTTTATTCAAAGCCCTTCGGCTAATGTTTAAGCTCCCGATGATGGCATTGTCGTCTTGCTCGAGCTACTCACTGTCCTCCTTGAAGAAATATCTGATACTCGACATTTTCTCATCACTATGATCTGCGTGAAGAGGTTGTTCCTTTTATATCCCTCTTCTTTACAAACTCTCCATTCTCTCAATCTGGAATTTTTATTTGCTTTACTGAAATTGATTACTTTTTCTGGGCAAATTTCTTCTTATCGCTTTGTCTCTGATAACGGTGGAGCTTTTCGAGCTAATTCTTCTTATCGTTTGGAGTTTCTTCTCCTTTCTTCGTCTTGACCCAATCTCATCTATCACAGTCGCCTTCATCTTTCGACGCATCAGTTAGGCCTTCTCTTACTTCTAAATTTGTTTTTCTTCCACACTCGTATTCAATTAGTTCATATTATGGATAGTTAGAATGTAAAGATCTGTCAATTCGACGTTGGTCACTCTTTATTAATTGTTTTGATAGTAGCTAATCAGAGGTATCTTTGTATTTCAACTGTAACTATTATTTAATCTTAAGTCCCAACAGTTAGACTGTTACTAAGAAAAAGCATTGTTTTTGGTAGGTTTTGAAAGAGGGATCTTCGAATTGATTGATCAGATTGTTTCTATGTATCAATTAGAAGAATGCTTCCTAGTCCTAGACATCAAGCAGGCAGGTTAGTATTCCGTAATTCTTGAGTAGTCTTGAGGTTGTTTTATCATTTGTGGGATTTTGTAGAAAATATTAGATGTTAAAGATACTCCTGGTAAAAATCAGTAATTTTTTTGTTCTTTCTAAATGACTAAAACGAATATATTATGATCAACAGGGGCGGAGCTAAAATTATTTTGCACCAGGGTCATATATAAAACAAATGGTACAAAAGGGTCATATGAGAAGATTTGAACTTGAGACAAGGGGGTCATTTGACAATATTTAAACCAAATTAGCTATCAAACACATAACAAATATGGGTGAAAATAAATATTTATAAAAGTAGTAGGGGTCAGCTGACCCCCTTCCTCTCCACCTAAATCCGCCCCTGATGATCAATGTTTGAATTATTCAGTTTAGTTTTAGATAGACTTAACTCTGAAAATTCCACAGAATAATAACCCGAGGGATAGAGTTATTGACGAACTCAACTTTGTATGAACTCCAGTAGAAAATTGTTTAGGTTAATAACCCCATGAGTGTAGATCTATTTCTCATAAATAAACGCACATATAAAAGTGTGTGACTTTTGATTAATGTTTCAAAGTTGGTAATGGCCTAATAATATATAAGTTCGAAACAACTTTCTTAGAAGATAATCCATTCCTGAAAATGGTATTTATTTAAATCTCTGAAAAGACAAAAGCTAAAAGAGTGATAACAGAAGGGGATTAACATGTCTTACACATCCAAATTCTGGAAAACTTCTTTGAAAACTGTTAGCAGTTTGCTTCCGGGGGCTTCCCCTTTGGATGCAACTCTTGACAGTGCCTCGTAGAGCTGACTATGAGATAAAACGTTGAGAAAACCTCCTATATATGAAGATCTTAAAGTCTCTCAAGAAAAAAAGAACTCTCTAAAGAATAACTCTCTTTATTGATGTTTAGAAACTTATCTCAAAACTAAACACTTTGATCTTGAATTGAATGATTGTCACAACTCAACAATCACTTATATAGGCAAAGCACAACTTAGCTTTTCCTTTTCCTAAATAGAAACTAGACAACTTCCTAATCCTATAAGGAATGTATGAAACAAGAAACTTTTCTTTTTCCTCTAGTATCCATAACCGACTTGTTGATGGATGTCTTGGGCCTTAAACTCTTGAAGCTTACCTAACAATCACCCCCTTAAGCTTCAAGTCAGTCTTTGAGAGGTCTTGAACTCCAATCAAACTTCTCACTTTCTTAAACTTGATTCTTGCTAGGGCCTTTGTAAGTATGTCCCTCACGTGCACATACATGGTCTTGATCGTTTTGAAGCTTCTCACTTCAACGAACTTGTTTCCTTTCAAAGTCTGATCAAGCTTTGTATTCCAACACCTCGGAACTTGTGTCAACACCTCAAGCTTTGTGTTCCAACACCTCAGCGCTTGTGTCAACACCTTGAAAACAAGTCTAACTTTGTGCTTGTTGATTGAGCCATCTGTGTTTCTCTTGATCTTAAGAACCCATTTAAGACCAATACCCTTAACTCTAACTGGTTTATCTACAAACATCCATGTTCTGTTCTTGTTGATCAAATCAGTCTCATGTAGACAAGCCTTTGTCCATTCAATGGAGTTCTTTGCTTCTTGATGTTCTTCTTCTTCTTCTTCAAACTCTATTCTTGATTGCGAACAAGATCGCTTTCCAGTCTTGAGATTGATCTTGTAAAGCCTGTTTGAAGATCTCTTTACTCTTATCAAGAGTCTTCCACTTAGATCATGTAATGTTAGGTAGTCTTCTCTCATCCTAACATCACAGCCAGCTTCTGTAGCTTGTCCCAAACTCAGAATATTGCTCTTGAGATTAGGGATATAGTAGATTTCGGAAACAAGCTTCTGCTCTCCAGCTTTGCTTTGAAATAAGATTGAACCCTTCCCTCCTATTTCAACGCATGATCCATCTCCGAACTTTACTTTCCCTTTTATCTTCTCATTGAGCTCAGAGAAGTACTCCTTCACGCTGGTCATGTGATTGCTAGCTCCATTATCTAAATACCAAACACCTTCTTCTCCTCTCTGGATTTCGTAGTTCTTCGGTATTAGATTCTCTTCATTCAAGAAAACGATTTCATGCATATAGAGTGCAGAATCAGCTTCTTCTGTCTCCACTTTATTTGCTTCTTCAATCTTCGGTTTTCTTGTAGGACATTTTGAGGCATAGTGTCCTGGTTTATCACAACGAAAACAAATTATCTTTGACAAATCCTTCTTCTCTTTGGATTTGTTTCCTTCTTGATTTGTTGACTTTTGTTAGTTCTTCCAGCCTTTCCCTTGCCCTTTGTTTTCTTTTCCACCTTCTTTTCCTTCTGAAGATGATGTATCGCCTCGCTCATCTGACTTCGCATACAACAACTTGTCTTGAGTTGCACCACCATACTCGCCTTGGTGGATCCGCTCCTCATATGCTTTGAGTCTTCCAACGACATCTTCAAAGCTTGTTGTATTCAAATCTAGAATTTGTTCTAGAGATGCAGCGATTTGAAAGAACTTGCCCATTGGTAAGCTATTGAGAAATTTCTTCACCAACTTGGATTCCTCCATAACTTGTCCAAGGGAAGCTGATTTTGATGCGATCTCCGTTAGCTTCCCAGCAAAGTATTCGACTGTATCTGTGTCCTTCATCTTGAGTCTTTCAAAATCCCCGTTTAAGGTTTGAAGTCTCGCTTCCTTGACACGATCAGCTCCTAGGTTGCGGGTTTTAATCGCATCCCATATCTCCTTTGCAGTTTCTTTCCCGCCAACTTGAAGAACAAGATACTCCAGGATTGATTGGAATATCAAACCGGTAGCTATATCGTTCTTCTCCAACGAGATAGAACCTGGCTCAATTGCTTCCCACACCTTATGAATCCGCAACAGAACCTTCATCTTCATCATCCATACAGCATAGTTTGTTGCATTCAACATGGGACATGTCATCGATGGACTCATCTCCTTCGATCGTACTACCACGGCCGCGTCGACAACTTCGTCTCCTGCCATGGCTTCTTAACAAAACGGAATCGTGTCCTCGCCTAGGATCGATTAACCTGGTTAAGCTCTGATATCAAATAAAGTCTCTCAAGAACAAAAGAACTCTCTAAAGAATAACTCTCTTTATTGATGTTTAGAAACTTATCTCAAAACTAAACACTTTGATCTTGAATTGAATGATTGTCACAACTCAACAATCACTTATATAGGCAAAGCACAACTTAGCTTTTCCTTTTCCTAAATATAAACTAGACGACTTCCTAATCCTATAAGGAATGTATGAAACAAGAAACTTTCCTTTTTCCTCTAGTATCCATAACCGACTTGTTGATGGATGTCTTGGGTCTTAAACTCTTGAAGCTTACCCAACAGATATGTGATCTCATGCCAGCCTGAAATACAAAAACCTGAGATGTTTCTTACAACTTTGTGTTAGTTAAACTTTAATACAACAGAAATATTGGATGTTAAAGTTGTTTCTTACTTGCGCTTAATCTTGCTGATCGTTAAGTTTGTGATAATAAAAATTGAAGCAAAAAAACTAATAAAATACTGACCCCTTAGATGATTAAATTTGGAAAATCGTTTCTTTACTGTCTGATTTTTTAGTGTCACACTCATCTTCAAGGTTGATGTATGAGGAACTATGCTCTCTTGAGCCTGACAGATAAAATTTGATATATTTGTTATACAAAAACTGTCAAAAAAGAAAATGACATAGTGCAGCTAACTCATAATCAATACCTAGTATTGTAATGATAAAAAGATTGGGATGCAAGTAGAACAGAAACGTAATATTATATTTACCTTTAGTTAATTGGTTTGACCAAACTGTGTCTTCACTGTCCAATTTCATAGCTGAACCTGCATTTATCTGTTTTTGTATATCCATTGTAACAGTTAAAACTCATCACAATAAATCGTTAGTATTTGATGATAAAAAAGGTGAAGATGCAAATCAGATACAAAAAATTATGGTCACCTTTAGATGAATGGCTTTTGCAAATCGTGTCTTCACTTGCTTTGATAGTTTGATTATGACCTCCGTCCCGTATCTTCTGAAACTTTGATTATGACACCATTGACATTGACCGAAACATTTGCAGATGGTGACACTGCATAATAGACTTGAACTAATCTCTTTTTTTGTTTCTTTTCCATTTAGAATTTCGCCTACAATCAAAACCAATCGAAAATGTGATTTGTAAACATGAAATATATATATATATAAGAGGAGAAACATCAGAAGAGGTAAAACAGAAGGAAACCTAATTCTCTTTTGCACTCACACAATGCATTTATATTGTTAGGAATGATGAGTCTTTAGGTTTTTTCCAGCACAATTTCGAATATACGTTTTCTCTTTTTTGGTATGAATATTAATTTCGAATATACCTTTTGGTGGCAAAGATTTATTTTCGAAATCTCCACAATATTTTTGAATTTTTGATTGCGTGATTAGTTGTTGATATTGAAGAGATATTTGCCTTTTTGTTACTTGAGTTATTCATGGTGAAATTAATAGATAAATAATTTCGGGAAATCAAATATTCAAATTAGTAAAGTTCTCACTTAATTCGTAATTTGAATATAGCATATTTTGTGGGATATTTGTATTCTAAAACCGAGATATGTGTGCTTTAATTAGTTTCCTATTATGAAGTTTCTTGTTTGCTAATTTTTAGCCTTTTTCCTTTAAATCTTACAACTGTTTTGTTTATTTGAATTAGATTGAAGCTTGTAATGGAAAAAAGAATCTCTATTATCTTATTTACATTTCCAATTTCGGGTGACTTTGGTTAAGTGGTCGGTTACACTTTAACCCAGATTTTCTCGGTTCAATTTAAGTTATTTAAGGTCCGCGTGTTTTTGTTCTGGGCGGGTCGGGTTTTTTTCTGTCGAATTAAGTCAACTCGCTTAACTCGGTATTTTCAATCCGGAATTGCCCCTCTTAAACCTGTTTTCAAACACTTTTTACTCATAATCTCAGTGGCATTTTTCATAATAAAAAGGTTTTTTTCGGGTATCTCTAAAAATGTATGTCTAAAATAATATATTAGAGATTTTTAAATCTAATAGATTATAAAACCTATTTCAGTTCATTTCAAATACAACATCCAATAACACCCCCAAAATGACTTTTAAGACTATGAGTAGCGCGGGTTTTGTATGAAATATTTTGTAAACAATGTTTATCATATCGTTTGTAATCCTACGATCTTTAAAAAAAAAAAACTGATTGACTAATCTAATACTGTTACAAGACAATTCTACAATGGACGATTCCATCATCTTCAAATGCTCCACGACTGATGGCTTCACGTGCACCAATATATAGACCTCGTGTAAACTTGTCTCCATTAATCTGTATAAATTATTAGCAAATTGCACTCGCTGGGACTTGAAATCTAGATTTCTTAGTGAAGAAGCATTAAATCCCTTAATCAACCACTACGCTAAGGGGTTTCCAGCATAATTTATCTATTAGTGATAAAAGTTGACGCTATAAGCCTTTAAAGGTGTCCACATAAGATTCTAAACTTATATTTGATTGGTCCATGTCATTATTATTAATTTTTTTCTACTGCATAATTAATAACCTAATTTCCATGGGTTCATCTCCATGAGCTCCCTCACTCTTTTCTTCTTCACCACTCACCTCAGCTTCATTCTCTTCTTCGTGAGCGCTTTCCCCTGCCTCGTACTCTCTTTGTTCTTCCACAACACTTAACTCATCTTCCTCTTGCTCATTCTCTGTTCCCTCAATTGACCCATCATCAACAGCCTCAAATATCCTCTTTCCCTCAGTTTTCTTTTGTCTCTCTTGAGCTACACTGCTTCCTTCATCCTTCTCCATCTTGCTTATGTTTTTTTTCGAGCTAAGTGCCCTGAAATGAATTAAAAACTCAAGGAATTAGAGTTGTAATAATCAATTTGGTGGACTCTATCAAGCACTCGATCGAGTTTGTTGTGACGTAAATGGTTTGTGAGACCAACTTGACCGAGTCAAATGACTCGGTGCATAAACTCGATCGAGTTAACCCAGAACATAGCGAACCAAATCAGTTATAAGTTTGGGGGTCGAGTTATATTAGGAGATGGATGTGTAAGATGTGTGGTTGAGATTGAAAGGGGGGAGACAAAGACATTAGATGTTCTGTCGAGTTGCAGGGAAAGGAGAGGAGTGGGGGACTAAATCTACAGGCGTGGGACCTACCACTTTGACCAAGGAAACGGTTACAAAAATTCAAAATTTGAAAATTTACCTGACTCGATCGAGTTGCCAAACTTAGGTGGAGTCACCCTTAAGTTGCAACTCGATCGAGTTGTAATGGCATCAGTTGATTTAATGGTCGAGCTAGCTCTTTTTACCCAATGATGGTTTCCTGCAAGGATTTAGACACGAAAAACTACAAAGCAAGTAAAATAAAAGATATATACAAGAATAGTCATGAAAATCCCTCCCAAGTGAGCTTGTTTAAGGTCCCATAGCTTGACCTTTACCTTTTTAGGCATGTGATGAGCTAGTCACACCATCAAGAGTGATAGTGAGGATTCATGAGAGAATCTCCTTTAACTTGGCTGGATCCCTAGACTGTTTAGGAGTGATCAAAGCTCCGACTCTAGAGAATGGTCTTGTTCTGCCCCTCAACTTGATCTTGTACTTAATCTTCCCATTTTCAAACTTAGAAGGTAGTAAGGTCAAAGTGATCTGAAATGGCTTGGTTGGGAGAGCCTGAGGCTATGAGTTCTTTCTTTTCTCACCCACAAGTGCTTTTGAGACTTCATCCTCCCCTTTTTTTTTTGAGCACTTCCTAGTGGCTCATCAAACAGAAGCCTAAGGCTCTCTTCATCTAAGACACAGGACGCTTGTACAGCTCTATCAGGCCTTGAGTCTTTCAAAACTCTCTTCTTGACAACCCTTATTGCTTCAGGTTCCTTAGAACTCAGAGGTTTGGTGCCATTTTGCCACAATACTCAGAATCTCTAGGCTGCAATGATTAAGAGACCAAGCTATTGACCTTGTGCAAGATCACTTCCTGCTAGTGAAAATCAATGGAAGTGCCTATTGTACTGAAAAAGGGGTTCCCAAAATGAGAGGCACATTGAAACACCCTAGCCCAGTTTTCCTAATACTTTAACTTAGTCAAATTTTAGGTCCGGTTTTCATTTAACATTTTCAGTTGCATGAGGTTCCCACACTTAGTCATTTATGCATAAACGAATATACAGAACATTGAATTACTTATATTAAATCCTTGTTAAAACGAACATCAGTTTAACTTAGAAAATGCAGAAAACTTGAAATACAAATTCGGTTATAGCAACAATGTGAGTTCGCTATAGGCTATTACATCATTAACTAGTCCGTCTACCCAGTCCTATCCATCACTTCCTTCCCGGCCATGTCTCGCGTCCAAATCACTCAGTCCGACCATCACCTAAGGTCGGCTCAGTTCCTGCCACATTGAAATGAGGCATAAGCGAACAAGTTTTCTTAGTGAATGCGGTCATCCCGCCCACTAAGTCACAGTACAGAGAATCGCAATCAAAGCACACAGTTCAACAGTCAGTCATGCCGTTAACCACAGTTAATTATTGCGAACGGTCGGCTATCTAACCCGGCCGAGTAACCCTCGCCAATAGACCGACCATTCCGATCAAGCCATCGGAATCAGTACGATAAGCAATCAGACATATTAACAAGCAATCATCAACCATTGAATCTATCTACGTGAGAACGACCATACACTATGACTACACGGTCACGCACTCACCTTAGTTCAATCGGTTCGGGATATAGGATCTCTTCGCTCAGACGCTCTCGGATGAATCATCAAACGTTCGCGGACAGATCTTCGGTACGGTCGGCTCTCGGTCAGACTATCAAAAATTAAAAGATAAAGAAGAAGACAAAACTGGTAAATAAGATGAAAAAGTAAAAAAGAAGAAGTAAAGAGAAGAAGAAATAAAAATAAAAAAGACGAAGGTTGTTAGGATAGAAGAGAGGAAGAGACATGAGCATAAGATTAAATAAAGTATGAGAAAGAAAAAGATAAAATGTTGAGAAAAACCAATAAAGCAAAAATATGAAATATGAGAAGATGAGAAAACATAAATAAAAGAAAATAAAGAGGAAGACGAAACTAATAAATAAGATGTTGAAAAAAAAAAAAATTGATAATACAAAATGATGAAGAATGCAATATGAAATAAGAAGAAAAACCTGAACAATAATAAGGAAAAGACGAAAGTTGGAAGACGAAGACGAAAAAACAGAAGAAGAAACGAAATGAAGAATATGTGAACAACAAAGAAGTTGGAAAAATCAATAGAAAAAAAAAGAATAAGAACATAAATCTAAATGAAAAACAAATTGTAAATAAAAGGAAGAAAACGAAAAAAAAAACCAGGAAATAAAAAGATGACGATGAAGAGAGATGAAAATAAAAAGAGAATAGAAAGTTTGATAAGAATAAAAAAAATGTAGAAAATGAAGGAAAAAATTATGAAAGAAGTAAAAGAAGAAGATAATATGGGGTTGGGGTTTATGATGTACGGTTTATATTGATTGGCGTAAGGTTTAGTTTTTGATGCACTTTAAAAATTCTGAATACAATACATTACCGATTAAAAACAAAAACAAAAATATCTTTTAAGAAAAAAGATAAAAATAAAATAAAAGCAAATCTTGAACCAATTTGTAAAATGTGGGGTTCAGGTGTGCGGTTTGGGGGGGGGTTATAATGTGGGTTTGTTTAGGTGTAGGGTTGTAGGGGGGTTGTTACACTGTGGGATTTGGGTTTAGGGTGTAGGGTTGTTTAGGGGGGGGTGTTACATTATGGGGCTTGGGTTTAGGATGTAGGGTTTATATTGATGGTGTAGGGTTTAGTTTTTGGTGCATTTTTAAACATTTGAATGGAAGAATATATCATAATTAAAAATCATTTATTATAAATTTATATTCCCCTTTCTAAATTACATTCACAAATAGAAAAATTAACAATTAAAGCAAATCCAGAATGGAAAGATAACAAAACCAATAGATTTTTAAAAGATCTCAACTATATAAAGATAAAAACTATTTTACAAATCATTGAAAATATAAACTATCGAATAAATTAATAGGTGAGATATAAGACGTAGACAAGAACGAATAAAAACACAAGTAAAAGAAAAGACAGTAAAACAGAAGATGAGAAATTTGGAGAAGAAGAAAAAAACTCGAACATGAGGAAAAAACATCAAAAAGAAAAAAAAACAAAGAAAAGATAAATAAAAATCGAAGATGAATACACCATACTGACATTTGGTTAGAGAAGACGAAGATGATAAAGATAGAGAGGAGGAATGAGGAAGAAGAAAAACCGAAAAAAAAGAATGTAAAGAAAATTAGAAAGAAAAAAAGAATAGTGAGCTGGAAGATATGAAGATAAGAAAAGATTGAATAACAAAACTAACTTGGAAGAAGAAAAGAAAAAGATGATAAGAACGAATATAAAACTGAAAGAAAAAGAAGAAGGTGAGATCATTGGAGAAGAATAAAAGAGAACAAAATAAGAAGTGGAAATCTTTTGTATCTCTCTAAACAAATGGAGAAGAAGAAAACTCGAACATGAGAAGAAGAAATCAAAGAAGAAAAAATGAAATGTGAAGAAGAAAAAAAGACAAGAAATAGATAGATAACTAGAATAGAATAATGTATTGTTAGAGAAGACGAAAATGATAAAGATAGAGAGAGGGGGAATGAGGAAGAAGAAAAATCGAAAAAAAAATGTAAAGAAAATTAGGAAGAAAAAAAAAGAGTAGTGAGTTGGAAGATATGAAGATATAAGAAAAATTGAAGATTGGAAGAAGAAAAAAAAGGTGATGAGAACGAAGAATTGAAAAAAATAAGAAGGTGATAATTGGAGAAGAATAAAAGAGAACAAAATAAGAAGTGAAAATCTTTTGTATCTAAACGAATAAGAAGATTATATAGAAGAAAAGAAAGAGAAGACAAAAATAAAACACATCAAAATTATAGAAATAAGAAGTTGGGAAAACAAAAAATGTATATAATCAAAAATTTACTACTTATATTATTTAAATCTTTAATTAATTTATCTATTTTAAAAATATTGTACCCGCACAAGGTGCGGGACAACCACCTTGTAACACAAATAAACAAACATTGAATCGTAAAACCAACCAAAAACAATTCTTCGTCTAAATTTTTTCAAAACCCTACAACTTTCCCCATTAAACCCTAAACAATCTACTTAATTCTTTTTGAGCACTTCCCAGTGGCTCATCAAACAAAGCTTGAAGGCTCTCCTCATCAAAAACACAAGGCGCTTATACAAGTCTGTCAGGTCTTGGTTCCCTCACAACCTTCTTCTTCACAACTCTAGCAGCTTCATGAACCTTAGAACTCAGAGGTGTACCCTCTTTGTCTCTTAACCCATTGTTCCACAATATTCATATCGCTTAGGCTTCAAAGGTATGAGTTGATTGATCTTGCATGTTTTTGGTTCACGGTTTTTGCTTAATAAATGTTAAAGGGATTTGCTGATTTGAATGCATTGTTTGAGTGACTGTGAAGTGGGATTGATGTTGATAAGCATGGTTAAAATCTTAATGAATATCTCTCACCTTGTTGCATTCTAGAATCTCTAAGTTGGACATTTAGCAAATCGCTTTTGAGGACATGTTTTTAAGGTTGAATCAACTTGTTTTCAAACCTCATCTCTTTCTTGTTCTATTTGTTTGCTTGAGGGCAAGCAAAGGTCAAGTTTGGGGGTGTTGATGTACTTGCATTTTGCATAGTTTTAGTACATCTTTTATGCATCTTTTGCATAGTTTTAGCATCCATTAGCATCATATCTTGTTCCTTTTCCCTTCTTATGCATTCATAGTAGTTTTAGGTTGCATTTGCATACATATGCATGTTTGATCCTTGAAATAGGTCTTTTGGAGCACTTTGGAGCATATGGGACGTAAGGAGCAAGGAAGGACTTGGTGCATGGACGCAGCTCAACCGGATACGCAAAGGATGAAGGAGGAAGCCATCTTGAAGCCAGCTCGACCACCTACTCGACCATCCGGTCGAGTTCCTCAACTCGACCGGCCAAGCTTCAACTCGATCGAGCTGAGAAGTCAACAGTCAAACCCGAAAAATGTTGCTTCCCCCTTGACTTCCCTTTGACCCTAAACCTAATCCTCTTTGTATTTAAAGGCTAGCCACGAAAAAGACAACAATCTTTAGCTTATTTTTTGTTTTAGCTTTCTTAATTGTCTTTACTTTTTGCAAAACCCTAGCCTCTCTTTGTGTTCTTGAGCTCTTGCTCTTGAACCTTAGACTTGGCCTTATCTTTCTGTATTTGCATTTGCTTATTTCAATAAAAGTTGTTAGTTTGTTTCTCCTCTTTCATATTATGTCGATTTTATTGCATCCTCCTTGTTCATTGCTCATGTAGCATACTTCAGCAAATTGGGTATCCTCCCCTTCTTGAACATGAACCATCTCTTCAGCAGACACAAAGTTGACCTTCTTCATTGTGGATTGAGCTAAGATATGCTTGTCCAGCTTCTCATTCAAAGCCTTGACTTCCTTCCTGAGCTTATCATCAGACTCGATCGAGTGCGAGGTCGAGTTGTGGTTTGTGCGATCATACTCTTCTCCATAGCTCCCATTCGAAGTTGGCAATGTTCTCCACAAGCTGCCAGCCATCATCTACATCTTGATTAAGGAAGTTTCCATTATTGGCTGTGTTCAGCATCTCTCTATATTTAGACAAAGCTCCTTAGCTTAGCAGTTCACCCAGTTGAGAAGAACTTAGCTAGAAATGCCTTCTTGCATTCATCCCATGTAGTGATTGAACCATGGGGCAGGCTCTTCTCCCATTGGTTGGCCTTATCAGCGAAATATATAGGGAATAGTCTCAGCTTGATGGCATCTTCAGAGAAACCATTTAACTTTGTCAAATCACACAGTCTATCAAACTCATCCAAGTGATCAATGAGATCTTCACAAGACAATCCATGGAACATCTTGTTCTGGACTAGATTGATCATTCCTAGCTTGATCTCAAAGTTGTGGTTCTGGACAGGAGGAGGGACACTCCCTTGTTTTTGCTGGTGGCGGTTTGGGATATCTCCAAGTCTAATCGGTCGAGTTTGCCTAACTCGCCCCTGCCCATTAGCAGGAGGGATTCCAAGAGATCGATCGAGTAGAAACAAAGTAAACCAACTCGATTCAATTGAGGGTTGAGTTGATGTAAAAACAGAGGGATGCAAATGAATGTGGTGCAGCATTTTATAAAAAGTTACTACAATAAAAATTTGGAAGCTAATCTAACATACATTCACGTTGGTTAAAGACATATATTAAAAGAAAGATCTAAGCCTTACAGAATTAATGAAAAAGAATAATTAGCAAACATGTCATGTAAATGTATGGTAATTTAACAACACAACTACTGTGAGATTAAACTGTAATAGATATAAATGCGAAAGGTGGATTAAGATGGCTGCTTGGGAGGCTTTCCTACACTGATAGATATAGAGCGTTTGTGGTGTTTGGGCATATAACTACTATATACAGAAATCCTACTGTTACACTTCAAGAGAGTAATTGATATGATTTCAGAATGGTAACCGATGGAACATAGTAACTGATTTTTTTCGATCAGTTTGGCATTTTATAAAGGTTATCAAATGATGCATCTTTGAAAATATTTTTAGTTACATTTTTAATGGAGTTTGCTCTAAGAAAATATTTATGTTTACATTTTTTGTGGGAAGTGTTGATGTACTTGCATTTTGCATAGTTTTAGTACATCTTTTATGCATCTTTTGCATAGTTTTAGCATCCATTAGCATCATATCTTGTTCCTTTTCTCTTCTTATGCATTCATAGTAGTTTTAGGTTGCATTTGCATACATATGCATGTTTGGTCCTTTGAAATAGGTCTTTTGGAGCATTTTGGAGCATATGGGACGTGAGGAGCAAGGAAGGACTTGGTGCATGGACGCAGCTCAACTGGATACGCAAAGGAAGAAGGAGGAAGCCATCTTGAAGACCAGCTCGACCACCACTCGACCACCGGTCGAGTTCGCCAAGCTTCAACTCGATCGAGCTGAGAAGTCAAAGTCAAACCCGAAAAATGTTGCTTCCCCCTTGACTTCCTTTGACCCTAAACCTAAATCCTCTTGTATTTAAGGCTAAAAGCCACGAAAAAACCACCAAGCTTTAGATTACTTTTGTTTTAGCTTTTCTTTAATTTATTGTCTTTTACTTTTAGAACTCTAATCCAATCTTTGTGTTCTTGAAGCTCTTGCTTCTTGAATCCTAGATCCTGGATTATTTGCTTTGTATTTGCACTTGCTTATTTCAATAAAAGTTGTTTATCTTTATCTCCTCTTTCTTTGATGTTTATTTCATTGCATTTGCTTGTGTTTACATTCATGTGTAGTGAGTAGTTCCCATTAGGGTTTGAGATGGGATAGATTAGGGGATTTCATATGCTTAATCCTTCTTGCTTATGGTCTTAATCTAGATTCTCTCTCTTTTGGATAAATCTTAAGGCTACATGACCACTACCCCTGGCTTGTATGTCATTAGGCGATTCTCCACATGGAAGTGATGGAAATCGCTGGAAAATATCCACTAAGAGCTCCAACAACCCCTTGCTCTCGAAATGATTCATAAGGGGTTGGATGGATTAGTTTGGGCAATGATCCTATGGCCTCCAAGGTTTGATTCTCACTGGCTAACCCCCTGTTTCTGAGATCATACTTGGTTGATAGCTTCCACCTTGGGAAAGGGTTAGCTAGGCATTGAGAAGCCCAATATCAAGAGAAACCTTGGTACAAGGAGTTTTAAGAGCAGGATCGATTAAGTGTAGTTTCCCCTGGTTGAAAAACCCTATCTTGAACCCTAATTCTCGCATTAGCTTGTTAAAGTCGCTGCCTTTATCGCTTTTTACTTCAACTCGACCCTAAACTCGATCGAGCTCAGTTACTCTGTTCCCACTCGACTCGAGTCCTTGGTCGAGCTGTTGCTCTACTGCTTTATTTACTTATTGCATTGCATTACTACTTTTTTAGGTTGTTAGTGTTACCACCATTTCAGTTACTGCTTGCTTGACTTCCTTGTTATTTCATATTCTCATAGAGTGACAATCTCACCCATATGGATTGATACTCCTTATACTATAATGACTATGATGGTTAAGGAGAATTGCTGATTGTGTTTGTATTTTGCATCTACCACCTCATCCTATATACCACTGTTGCATTCCACCACATTTCATATCATATCTATCACACCCACACATAAATCCTATCATCAAGTGTGTTGAATCAATTTTGGGGAAGAAGGTTTTAATGGAATCATTTTTTTTTTATGCAGAAGTGTTGGACTAATATAACATTTTTTAGATTGTTTTTTTAAATCATGTCCTGATATAATGTTTTGGACTGAAAATTTTGTATATTCGTATTTAAGGTAAAAATGTGTGGAATTGTATTTTGATAAAAAAAAAAATGATTGTAATGAAGATGTTTGTCAAAAAAAACATGTCTTCTCAGAAATGGCAGCCAGGGGTATATGAAAGATGAATCAGTTTTTTTTTCTCAAGCATTCAACCTATTCGAAAACAATCTCTAGGTTTGAATACTAGAGTTCATCGGAGAATCGCCAAAACTCCAAGCTTTCGAGGTGTTGAAGAACAACTTCATGTTACCATTGCCGGTGAATCTTGGATGTAATGAGAATCCCAAAAACCTTGATGTCTCTGATAATCATCTAACCGAACTTATCCCCATCGCTTTGGCAGAGGAGGAAAGCTGGAGATGTTTGTAACCTCCCATTTTGTGATATATAAGGAGAGATCTAAGAGAATTGATTTGGCTACCTATGTCAACAAAGTACACTTACCTTTTCGGTCAAACGTCCATGAGTAACTTAAAAGTTAAGTGTACATGGGCTGGAGTAGTGGAAGGATGGGTGACCTTCCGGGAAATCATTTCAAAACAAATCGTGAAAGTGAGGCCAAAACACAGGGAAAGGTCAGGTGTTGATTGCAGGCACTGTAAATAAGTCATTAAAGCCTCAAAAAAATAATGGACCGGCCGTCAGACAGGGGTGGGGGCCCATGGGACGAGAGAGGGCGTGGGTGACTCACCGGGATGGGTGATCAGGGCGTTCTAATATTGTTACTCTCGAATAACTTCTTCAATGCAAGTCTCGATTAAATTTTGTTTCAGAAAAACTAGGTTAATGCGAGTCTCTAAACAAACTAAGAATCATGACGAATTATCTCAACAGGGCAGTTCCTACAAGATTCTTGATTTTGAAGTTACAAGGATTCATGTAGATTCAGGAAGTCCTGATGTTGCAAGTCTAGTTGGCGGGAAACCAGGCACGTGTACTCGGAGACGATGGTGACGTAGACCATGTGCCTGACAGACGAAAAGAATAAGAAGGTTTCTGAATGGAGCTAACAGATGACTTGTTCAAACTGCAGGAACAAAGTATGATGTAACAGACTGCGAAGCCGCTGAAGAAGCGATGGGCTAGAGGAGTTGGCAAAAGTCAAGAGCTAGTGTCAGTGGCTAAAGGTTAAGAGAGTCACATGTCGATCTGTTGGATATTAGGAAGTCTTAGGGTTTAATGCTTGAGTATATATGGCAATTACGTGGAGAAGAAATGGTCATCTCTTTTGTAATAGAAAAGACCATTGTTCTTATTTGAAGAACTCTTGGTATCTCATGAAACTGGGTTTTCAGTGAGTGAACTAAGAGACACCAGCTGTTGCTGTGTATGTGAGATTGGGTAGATTAGGATTTAGTGTACGAGCAAATCACGAGTGTGATGTTGCATTTTCCTGCTTAAACAAGATTGTAAGGAGTCTTTGTCTAAAAGTAAATTTGAATAAGAATCTCATTTTGAAAAAGCTCCATTCAGTCATCTGCTTTTTCTTTTACTAGTTGGTACAGGTTCGTATAATTTCAATTGGTATCAGAGCGGGTAACCGACTCGAGATACTCTATCCCTAACAGGTTAAGGTCCTGCGTCCGTACATGGAACCACCAATGGTTGTGATCGGCAGCAACAAGCCCGTTATGCTTGACTCTAAGCGATACGGTTACTAGAAAGTTCGCATGATAAAGCTCATACGAAGTCAAGGAGAAGATGCTTGGACAGCAATTGAAGATGGTTGGGAAGCTCTGTCCAATCTTACAGGAGATGGACATAATATTCTCAAACCCAAATCTCTCTGGTCCATTGAAGAAAAGAACCTGTCAAAGTTCAACGCTAGGGTGATGCGGAGTCAGGTTTTACCAAACTCCTAGACCTCTGCAAGTGCACAGATCGCGGAAGTATGGGTATCGAACACAAGGACTGGCTATTGAGTACACTTTGAAACTATGGATTTTGGATCAAGCTAAAACAAAAGTATGATTGAGGTTGTAATGGTGAACCGAACTAGCAAGTATAACGAGGTTGTAAATCAATAAAGGAAAAGCGCTAGGTCATAGGGGCTATCGCAGAGAAGCAAGCAATGATCAATGAAACAATGATAGATTAATTGATTAGGGATATTGGGATATTAAGAACCATCTAGAACACAGATCACGAATATAAAACCATTCCACTTTCGAGGCTCCGGCTCCTTTGTTAATCTACCTAGTCGCTAAACTTTTGGTATGTCCCTAGGTGATTAGATCAAGCATTAGAATGAATAGGTTCTGATACAGTTCACTAGATATAGATAGATCAACTTTCGCAGTCTAAGAAACCTAGCTTGTCAAAGAATATGTCCGGCGAATGATACAGCACTGTCGAGGCTCAAATCAACCTAAGATCGGATTACTAGATGCGCGGTAAAGCAATCAGCATTAGTTAAGTGCACAAGACGAGACAAAGACTCTAATATAATCCCTAGCTAATCATTGAAATCAAAGATCATGCAAGCAACTCATTGAATAGTAACCCTAGCAACCTAACTAGTGGATTACTCAGACATGATCAAAGCAAACACACATAGAGATGAAGAAAACATGATTGCAATAAAACTTAGAGTAGGAAATCGAAATACAAGGGCGGCTCTCTTTCTCAAGAGGCTAAAAATCCATATATATAGTGCTAGGTCTTTCTAGAGGCGGCTTAGGGTTAAGCCGGGCTTGAAAACATAAGTTTGGGCTTCAAAAAGGGCTTCGGGTCGACCGCGGCGTTGGGACGGTCGTGCGGGACGATCGGCCGGAATCGGGTCGTGGGCGAGTCGGAACGGTCGGGGTCGGACGGATTCGCGGTCGGCCGGCGTGGTCGAGCGGATGAGATTTGGCCGATGAAATTCTCGGCCGGACGTGGGACGTTCTTCCCGGCTCGGACGGATGCATCGGCCGTGGTACGCGAACGGGTTGCGCGGCCGCGAGGCCTTGTTTCCCGGCTCGCGCGCTTTGGTCGTGCGCGGTGTGGCGTGAGCGTTTGGCTTGGCCGACCGCGGGACAATGTTTCCCGGGTCGTGTTGCGTGATCGGCCGGTCGGTTTGAACTTTGGCCGAGACTTCAGACGGACGGATGTGACTTTGGCCGAGCGCGGAAACATAGTTTCTCGGCCAGCCGGACTGCGCGGTTGGGCGCTGATTCTCGATAGAGCCGTCTGGACAGTCTTCACTCTTTTGGTTATAACTCCTTTTCTACTCATCCAAATTAGGCCGTTCCAGTTGCGTTGGAAAGTTAACTCAATCAGAGCACGCAGGGAACTGGTCTTGATGAAATCCATTGAGTAGATCTTTTTCTGGGCCCTCTTAAAGTTGGTGCTTGTGCATGGAGCGGCTTGAAGTGCAAATCCTATGGTTTTGCTCCAAAATGCATCATTTCACCTGTTTAGACTCTAGACACTATAAACACAGTAAAACTACCTTTTTAGATAGAAAACCTGCCAAAAACCATTAGAAAACAATGCTAAAACAGTATAAAAAGTGGGTAAATTAGAGGTATATCAACTCCCCCAGACTTAGATCTTTGCTTGTCCTCAAGCAAAAAGAATCTAAATCCGTGAAAGAGGTTTGAAAACGTGGAAGCTCCCTTGCTCTTTTGAATATCCTGTGAAAGGTTCCTTTCCTGTATTCCACTATGAACATAGACAACATAAGGTTAGCTTCACATACACCCTGCAAGTTTAGCGAACAATACCAACCCAACTAGTCTCATCCAGCAATCCAAACTCTCTATTGCTAACCTCTTGCATAAATTTAAAGCGTGAATTCTTTATCAAGGGGACATCGATCAATTGAACTTGTTCTTACCCACTTGATCCTCTCCAAGATTGCCTCTTTAAGTGCAATGAGTTCTTTTCCTCTCTCTTTCTCACATCAGAACTTTGAAAGGTCAATTTCTCCCTACTTTTCTAGGGTATCATTTTATTTTTTCTATTGACCCTTCTTTCAACCACAGGATAAGTCTTTAGCTTGTTCCTTGTTTGACTAAGGTATTCCATAAGACATGAAGGTACAGACATATGCATTCCTCATGCTTACTTGTTTTCCTTGTGCTCTTTGAGCTTTTTCTCATAACATTACTTACCATTTGGGATGGGAGAGAGAGGAGAACTCTTTAAAGATTAGACAAATCTTATTGAAAATCAAGCAAGGAACTGTCGACATGTATGCCAACCCCCTTGACAAGAGTAATTAAGATTGATTAAGGTGAGGTTAACTCTAGATTGCTTGGTTACCTTAGAAATTTTGCTGAGCTAGCATGTCGATCCACTGTAAGAGCTTCTGTTAGGCTTGTGCCTTTAGCTGGTTTCTGCTCTAGGGTCATGGATTGTTAGCATAACACTCTCAATTCTCAAAGCAAGTTCATAACTTCCGGACTGGTTTTTGACTCAATAAAACTTTTTGAAAAACATGAAACAAAGTGAATAAAACATAAGAAAAGAAAGAAAAATGCATTAGTAACACAATAAAACTCCCCCCAGACTTAACTTGCACCGTCCCGGTGAAAGCAAATCACATTAAGGTGAGAGGTAATATTCAAAGTAAAAGAAAAATAAAGAAAAATTCATTAAAATGAGATAGGGATAGAAAATGGAGATTTGTAAGTGTCCATTGCACTAAGTACCACTTGAGATGACTATGTGTGGCAGTGAGAAGAACTCTCTTCCTCATCTATGGGGTCATCGCCTTCTGAACCAAGCTCTGAGTCTAGTGAGAACTCACCAAGGTCAGGCTCATATGGCTCTCTAGCGGTGGAAGAAGGGCGAAAGAGTCTCTCCGGTGCAATGTGGCGAACTACGCGGACTAGGCGTGAGATGAAGCGAGATTGGCATTCCACTATCTTCTCCAGCTTGTTAACACGGTCTAGAGCTTGATGCGCGGCCATGCCAGTAGTGAGAACATGGCGTTCTTGGAGCGGCGTTGAGTCTTGACTGCATGCTGAAGTGTGCGATAGGTGAGCATGGGGAATGATGGTTTCTCACTTGATGGAACATAGAAGTCTTCCTCATTGGGCTGGAAAGTGACAACTCCTGAGCGTAGGCTTGGGATGTCTTCATGTGGCAGCAAGACAAGGGAAGTGTTGGCTGGACCAATTGGAAACTCATAGCAAAACCGAGTTGGGTCTTTAGTCCAACGGTTTAGGAAGTGGATGTGCTGAAGAGCATGGAGATCCAAAGGGGTTGGCTTGGGTAGTGGCTCATAGTTGGGAATGTCAATCCCCACATGTGTACTATGGCCGTGATAAGCCTCCCAAAACGAACACAAAGCTTCTTGTTGCCTTCCAAGTCTTGAGCTAGCTTCCTCACATTGATGAATGTCTTGGCAAGTAAAAGTCCAAGGTTGGCCTTGTACTCATGCTTGATGAATGGTGTGGTGAGGATGTAGAACTCATCAGTTGTGACCTTGTTGGCTTCTTGTTTGCATTGGAAAGTGGTGGAGATGAGGCGGTGCACATAGCGAATGGCTGGATGAGTGATTCTAGACACCTTTGACCTTGAAGGCAAGAATGGTTCATTGGCAAAGTGTGTCCAATCAGCAAAGGCAGCTTGTTTCCTCTTTGAGTTCTCCTTGAAGTCATGTGCTGTCTCATTGGGAAGTCCAAAGAGTTGGCATAGAGCTGAGATGAGATGCGCCCATTGGCATCGCCTATCTTGAAGAGTAGGAGTCCATCACCAGCTGGTTGGTCTCCATTGTGGTTGGGAAAGGCAAGAGCTACTGTGGAGAGGAACTCCTTGGTGAGTTGTGAGTACTCACTACATTCTAGCTTGAAGAGCTTGCTCAAGCCTAGCTTCCTTATGTACCATGTGACATCATCTCTTATCTTGAGAAGATCAAGGGTTTGGGTGTCCATCTTCACACATGGCTCGATGTTCACCTTCTCCATTGCCTTCTTACACTTTCTTGGGTCTTGATTTTGTTCTCCAACAAAGGTTACAAGTGCCCAATCATCTTCTCCTCTTCTTGGACTCTCCACATGTTCTTGATTGCATCAATGGAATGTGGTGAAGTTGGTATTGCTGCTCTTGCATTGGAGCTACTACTCCCTAGCTTGATTTGCTTCTTTGGTGGTTCCATGAATGGGTTCTTCTTCTTCTTCATACTCTCATTTCCTTTTGTCTTTGCCATTGTGTACCTACAAGAGCAAATTCTTGGGAAGAAATATGAGTTTGTGATTAATGCAAAAGAAGAATAAGCTAATTGAGTTGTAATAATGATATGGAATAAAGGAACAACTCAAGGCTTAATCATGAATCAAAGAGACAAAATAGAAATTTCACTTTTTCAAAATTAATTTTCGGATTTTACTGTTCATCCCAAGATTATGGTGCTTAAAATCAAAATTTTCAGCAAATCAAGAGAAATTGAGTTTCTAATCCAAGTAATCACTAGATAAACTAATGAATTGAAGTATGCCTAAGCAATTTCACCTTTGAATAAGGGGTTTGGAATGCCCAATAAGTTTTGTGAAAAACTATTCAATTGTGAAATTAAACTTCAAATTAACTCTAAACCACCTAGGTTCCACCTAGCAAGTTCATTACAAGACTATAAGGATGCTAATTTCAAGTCTAGACAAGAGTTTAGACCAAACATGAAACTTATTGAGATTTTCGATCTTGCATAAACATAGGATTAGAGTTAGAAGACATACCTTGTGTGTTGAAAAGTGAATAAGGTTGCAAGAGCAAGTAAATTCCAATTTAGAGTTATGAACAGTAAAAGTTTTGAAATCAAAACTCTTAGAGTTCCTCTAATGGAGTTTAGGGTTTTGGAGAAGAAAGAGAGGTTCTTGTGGTTTTCAAGGGAAAGGTAAAGTAAATAAGATCTAATCCTATCAATTTTCCTTTTCAAATTCGAATTTTGATTGAAAACCGGTTTAAGTTGGTTTAGAAAAACCGGTTTGAATTAATGAAAAGGGGACTTACCTTGGCCTAGAAAAGTTTTGGGCCGATGGCCGATGGATTTTGTCGCGGTCGAGCGATTTGGTCGGCCAAATTCGTTTTGGCCGAGAGAATTTCGGCCGAGGCCGAGCGATGTTTCCCGGATCGACCGGCACGGTCGGTCCGTTCCGATACGAAAATTTCGGCCGATCGCGGCCTTTTTCCCGGTTCGTGCGTGTCGCGCGAACGGTTTCTGTCGCGCAAGATAGGCCGATTTCCTTCCCGGCTCGACCGGGTCGGCCAGATGGAATTGCTCGGCCAAAATTCTTTGCGCGTCCGCGGCCAATGTTTTGGCGCGGATTGTGTTTTCACACCTTTTTCTCCTTCTATCCTATCTTAAAACAAAGAAAACACAAAAGCAAAACAAAAACTAAGAAAATTAAAGAAAGAAAAGTAAAAGTACCTCATGGGTTGCCTCCCATGCAGCGCTTGTTTTAAGTCTTTAGCTTGACTGTAAGGCTTGGCGCTCAGGAGAAGATGGAGACAAGAGGCATCTTTGATCCTCCAAGTCTTTTCTCCTTGCAATGAGTATCTGGTGGGTGATTCACAGCTGGATAGACAATCTCTCCATGAATGTCCCTTGGCACTACTGCCTTAGGAAAAAGCTTTAGAGTTCTTGTCACTTTCTCCTTGAATCCTTCTAGATTCTCATCAATAAGCTCCTCTGGGAATAGAAGCTTCATGTTGCGGCCAGACCTAGGTTTTCTAACCTTCCTTCTTGGCTTGGCCTCATCTTCAATCTTGGTTGATCCCTTGGGCGGTTTTGGTGTAGGGGCCTTAGTCTTACTCCTTGCTTGTTTGGCAAGCTGCTTGGGCTTAGGAATGGGATCTTCCTTGATTGTTTCTTCAGTTTCTCCTTCTTGGGGTGGCTTCAAAGTAGCTTTCTCCTCTTGGACCATGTCAACAAAAGAGTTCTTTGTTGAACACATAGGGAAGAACATACCCTTGTTCACCTTGTTGAAAGAGATTCTTTGATTGGGGAAATCAAATATGGCACCCACAGTAGACAGGAAAGGGGTTCCAAATATGAGAGGTCTATGGCTACTCTCTCTCATTTCCACAATCTGGAAATCAGTAGGGATAGAGCAATTTCCAATCTGCACCATCACATTAGGCACAAAGCCATAGGGTGTTTGTGAGAATGAATCAGCATAGTTGATGGAGATGGATGATGGCTCTATCTTGGTGAGGCCTATCTTGTCAGCTATCCTCTTAGACATGATGTTCACATTGGCTCCTGTGTCACACAAAGATTGCTCAAGAATGTTACCTTTGATGATACAAGGCACAACAAACTTTCCTGAGTTATCTGTCTTGGGGATAATCTTTGGGAAGAGTCTTCTCTTTCTAGCTCGATTGGACTCTCTCTCTGGGTAATTCTCTTCAGGCCAAATCATGCAATCAACAGTAGGTTTTGAAAGCATCCATTCTGGAACTTGGTCTTCAAATCTTTCTTCTATGGCGGCTGAGTTGCAAAAGGACTTCTTGGATTCAGCTTCCTGTCTCTTAACAGCTTCCATAGTTTGAGTGACTTGAGTCTCTAGTTTCTTCACATGAGTGGCAACAGCATCATACTTGGTGTTGAGATTGCTGAACAAAGTGTCCATCTTCTCATACATCTCTTTAGTGTTTCTCTTCTGGCCATCCATGATCTGTTGGAGGATTCCTTCAAATCTCCCACCTTGTTGGTTTGGAGGAGCTTGATTTGGTGAAGAAGCATATGGCTCCTTGGGCGGATATGATGATCTCTGCTCATATCCTTGCCTTGGCTGAAATTGACTTCCTTGAGATTGGTAAGGAGGTCTTTGTTGTTGTGGATACCTTGGAGGATACACTTGGTCTTGAGGATTCTCCACATTGGGGTTTCTATAAGACATGTTGGGGTTTGGGCGATAGCTTGGATTGTATCCCTTGTTCCCATAGTTTCCAATGTAGTTCACATCTTCTTCATTGGCTTCATTAGAGAAGTCTCCCATGCATTCTCTTGATGAATCTTCATTAGCATCACTCATCCCTTCTATTGCATTGATATGCTTGAGCTGTCCCTTAAGAACTTGAGCCATCATGTTCTTGAGTTCAGTCATTTGAAAAGAATCAGGGGAGCTAGTAGTGGTGCGGCTTGAGCGGTCATAATCAGGACAGTTGTTACAATCACTAGCTGCAAGATTCTCAATAAGAACCTTAGCTTCATCAACAGTCTTGGTCATGAAGTTTCCATTGCTTGCTGTGTCCAATGAAAGCTTGTACTTGTGGTCAATGCCACGATAGAAGATGTTCCATAGGTTTCCCTCATTGAAACCATGATTAGGGCAGTCCCTAATGTACTCCTTGAATCGATCTAGCGCCTCATAGAAAGATTCATTGTTGCTTGGCGAAAGTGGAGATCTTGTTTCTCACAGAAATTGATCTCTGTTTGGTGTAGAAGTGGTTGATGAATGCAGCCTTGTACTCATCCCAAGTGGTGATGGAGTGAGCTGGCAGAGACTTCAACCATCTTGAAGCTTTGTCGCCAAGAGAGAATGAAAAGAGCTTGCACTTAAGGTAGTCAGCAGAGACTCCATTGGATCTTGTAGTGCTGCAAATTTCTTCAAAGTTTTCTATGTGATCAAGAGGGTGCTCAGCTGGAAGTCCATTGAATTGGTTCTGTCTAACCA
This sequence comes from Microthlaspi erraticum, assembly GCA_902728155.2. Classification (NCBI taxonomy): domain Eukaryota; kingdom Viridiplantae; phylum Streptophyta; class Magnoliopsida; order Brassicales; family Brassicaceae; genus Microthlaspi; species Microthlaspi erraticum. The sequence continues at coordinate 106,582 of CACVBM020001059.1, forward strand.
ATGCAATGATCTGAGGCTTGATCTCATAGTCATTCCTTGCAGGTGGTGGTGGATGGATAGGGTTTCTATCCATGAAGAAAGCATCGGCAGAGTCATAGTCTCCGATTGTAGGTGCTCCAGCTTGGGGTTGTGCGTTCACATCTCCAGCAGGGTCTAGGAGGAGGAGGAGGTGGATCTCTTCCTTCTTCTTGAGCGCGCGCCACTTCAGCGGCGTGAGCGCGAGCTGCTTCGTCGGCCATCTCTTGGGCTTTTGCTTCCTAAGTTGCTTCTCAAGCTTGTCTATCTCTGGATGTTCAACTAGGTTGTCCTTGTTGGACCTCCTAGTCATGCACCTGAAAAGAGTCTTGGAAACAAGTTAAATCAAAAGGGAAAAACAAAAACAAAAGTAAAAATCAAAGAAAAGGAAATCAAAAACTAAAAATTCAAAAGCAAAAGAAAAGTAAAACAGGAAAAGGTTCTAGACTAGATCCTAGTCGAGTTCCAAAGGTACTGCTGCAGTCCCCGGCAACGGCGCCAAAAACTTGATGCGGAGTCAGGTTTTACCAAACTCCTAGACCTCTGCAAGTGCACAGATCGCGGAAGTATGGGTATCGAACACAAGGACTGGCTATTGAGTACACTTTGAACTATGGATTTTGGATCAAGCTAAAACAAAAGTATGATTGAGGTTGTAATGGTGAACCGAACTAGCAAGTATAACGAGGTTGTAAGCAATAAAGGAAAAGCGCTAGGTCATAGGGGCTATCGCAGAGAAGCAAGCAATGATCAATGAAACAATGATAGATTAATTGATTAGGGATATTGGGATATTAAGAACCATCTAGAACACAGATCACGAATATAAAACCATTCCACTTTCGAGGCTCCGGCTCCTTTGCTAATCTACCTAGTCGCTAAACTTTTGGTATGTCCCTAGGTGATTAGATCAAGCATTAGAATGAATAGGTTCTGATACAGTTCACTAGATATAGATAGATCAACTTTCGCAGTCTAAGAAACCTAGCTTGTCAAAGAATATGTCCGGCGAATGATACAGCACTGTCGAGGCTCAAATCAACCTAAGATCGGATTACTAGATGCGCGGTAAAGCAATCAGCATTAGTTAAGTGCACAAGACGAGACAAAGACTCTAATATAATCCCTAGCTAATCATTGAAATCAAAGATCATGCAAGCAACTCATTGAATAGTAACCCTAGCAACCTAACTAGTGGATTACTCAGACATGATCAAAGCAAACACACATAGAGATGAAGAAAACATGATTGCAATAAAACTTAGAGTAGGAAATCGAAATACAAGGGCGGCTCTCTTTCTCAAGAGGCTAAAAATCCATATATATAGTGCTAGGTCTTTCTAGAGGCGGCTAGGGTTAAGCCGGGCTTGAAAACATAAGTTTGGGCTTCAAAAAGGGCTTCGGGTCGACCGCGGCGTTGGGACGGTCGTGCGGGACGATCGGCCGGACAATCGGGTCGTGGCGAGTCGGAACGGTCGGGGTCGGACGGATTCGCGGTCGGCCGGCGTGGTCGAGCGGATTGAGATTTGGCCGATGAAATTCTCGGCCGGACGTGGGACGTTCTTCCCGGCTCGGACGGATGCATCGGCCGTGGTACGCGAACGGGTTGCGCGGCCGCGAGGCCTTGTTTCCCGGCTCGCGCGCTTTGGTCGTGCGCGGTGTGGCGTGGCGTTTGGCTTGGCCGACCGCGGGACAATGTTTCCCGGGTCGTGCGTGATCGGCCGGTCGGTTTGGACTTTGGCCGAGACTTCAGACGGACGGATGTGACTTTGGCCGAGCGCGGAACATTCGTTCCTCGGCCAGCCGGACTGCGCGGTTGGGCGCTGATTCTCGATAGAGCCGTCTGGACAGTCTTCACTCTTTTGGTTATAACTCCTTTTCTACTCATCCAAATTAGGCCATTCCAGTTGCGTTGGAAAGTTAACTCAATCAGAGCACGCAGGGAACTGGTCTTGATGAAATCCATTGAGTAGATCTTTTTCTGGGCCCTCTTAAAGTTGGTGCTTGTGCATGGAGCGCTTGAAGTGCAAATCCTATGGTTTTGCTCCAAAATGCATCATTTCACCTGTTTAGACTCTAGACACTATAAACACAGTAAAACTACCTTTTTAGATAGAAAACCTGCCAAAAACCATTAGAAAACAATGCTAAAACAGTATAAAAAGTGGGTAAATTAGAGGTATATCATAGGGCCATGAATGCCATCTTCGGAGGAGTTGATGAAGACAAATTTAAACTCATTCAAGGCTGTAAATCAGCGAAACAAACATGGGATACTCTCCAAAAATCTCATGAAGGAACCTCCAGTGTTAAAAGAACAAGACTGGATCAGCTTGCATTTCAGTCTAAACATCGCAAGATGAACTCAAGCGATTCCATTGTACAGTTCAGTTCCAAGATAAGCGTTATAGCTAATGAAGCTGAAGTTATGGGGAAAACATACAATAAGCAGAAGCTGGTTAAGAAGCTGCTCAGGTGTTTGCCGCAGAAGTTCGCTACTCACAAGGCTGTCATGAGGGTTGCAGGGAACACAAATTCAGTAAGATATGATGAGTTGGTTGGAATGTTGAAGTCTGAAAAAAATGGAGTTTGAGGACGACAAACTAAAGAACTCAAACGAAATAACCTTCTCGTCTGAACCTGAGAAAAGTCAGATTCAGGAAATCAAGGACCAACTGGCCTTGATGACAAAGAACTTTGGAAAAGTTCTTCAAAGGGTGAAAACAAACTATGACAAGGGCTCTGATCAAGGGAACATAAACACTGTCGGAAGATCGAGTTCTAACAAACAATTAAACTCACAACAATCGTATAGGCGCTCTAAAGTAAAATGCTTTGAATGTGAAGGTCTTGGGCATATCAGATCTGAATGTCCAGTCACAAAAAGAAAGGAACTGAAGTGATATGAATGAAGAGGATGTGGTCATGTGAAAGCTGAATGCCTGAATCTACAGAAGAATAATGAAAGGTCTCTTATGTGTTTCAGTGACTCTAAATTGGATGATTATGAAGGAGAAACTGAAGACTTGCTGAACTTTGTTGTGTTTGTTGCAACAAAAAATGACCCAAACCTAGATTTGGACTCTGAATCAGAAGCTGAAGAAGTCTTCAGTCCCAAGAAAGCTTATTATACTCTCTATGATAATTGGATCTTTCTCAGTCAAGACAAGCTACAACTGACAAAAGAAAATCTGAAGCTAGAATCAGAAATTCATCAACTGGAAGGTACATCTAAGACCTATATTGATATTTTCCCTATTGAGCTTGTTCCTAAGTGTGGCAGGTCAACAAAATCAAAATGTGAGTTTTTGGAAAAGGAAATTGCCCGAAATAAGGAAAGAGCAACTCAGTTGGAAAATCAGCTTAATGACGGTCACAAGAAGTTGCAGATGCTCAACAGTGGGTCTCAAAGTCTTGATCAGATTCTGGGTATGGGTAGACTTGAGTCAGGGCATCGGGTTTTAGGGTATCAAGGTTTTTAAACTCTAGAAAAAGAAGGGTCAGACTCAGTGATGATAGGATATCGCGATGGTGGAATGATATGTTAATGATATGAATGGGAAACATGCTCAATATCATTTGATTGAATAGGCCCAAGAGGTTATCAATCCAAATGGGTGAGATGTTGCTCTATGAATTTATGCAAACACAAGGAAGTCAAGCAATACAGTAAAGATGGGTGAATCTAACAATCTAATGAAATGAAAATGCAATGCAGAAAGTAAAAAAAAGCAATAAATAAAAGCTTAAAGGCGACTCGACTTAGGACTCGACCGAGTTATAACAGAGCATTAGAGCTCGATCAAGTTGGGGGTCGAGTTGAAGTAAAACAGAGGAAATTGCTAATGAAAAGCTGTAAAGATGCAAACTTTAAGCTATGGGAACTAAGATTAGGGTCTAAGACAGGGTCTTGCGATCAGGGGAAGGCTATACTTAATCAATCTTGCACTTTAACCACTTGTATTCAAGGTATCTCTTGGTATTGAGCTTTTCAAGCCTAGCTAACTCTTTTCCAAGGTGAAATCTATCATCTAAGGCAAGATCTCAGAAATAGGGGGTTAGCCAGTGAGAATCAAGCCTTAGAGGCAGTAGTAGGATCATTGCTCAAACTATCCCATCCAACATCTATAAACTCCATTTCGAGAGCAAGCATATTGGAGCTCTTAGTGGACCTTTTCAAGCGATTTCCCATCACTTCCATGAGGAAAATCGCATCAAACACACCATGGATAGTGGTTGTGTTGCATTAGGTTTTTTCCAAAAGAGAGAGATTTTAGATTAAGAACATCAAGCAAGAGAGATTAAGCATAAAAGTCCTCTAGTCGAGAGCAAGCATATTGGAGCTCTTAGTGGACCTTTTCAAGCGATTTCCCATCACTTCCATGAGGAAAATCGCTTATGATCAAACACACCATGGATAGTGGTTATGTTGCATTAGGTTTTGTCCAAAAGAGAGAGATTTTAGATTAAGAACATCAAGCAAGAGAGATTAAGCATAAAAGTCCTCTAGTCTAAGCCATCTTAAACCCTAAAGAGAACTACTCACTACACATTTCGCAAATCATGATCAAACGCAATAAAGGAGACATTAAAAGATATATAAGATGAAGATGACCAACTATTATTGAAATAAGCAAGTGCAAATACAAAAGGATAAAGCCTAGATCTAAGGTTCAAGAGAAAGAGCTCAAGAACACAAAGAGAGGCTAAGGTTTTTGCAAAAAGTAAAATACAAAATTAAAATAAAGCAACACGAAATTAAGCTAGAGAGAGAGTTGTCTTTTTTTGTGGCTACAAGCCCTTAAATACAAAAGAGATTAGGTTTAGGGTCAAAGGGGAGTCAAAGGGAAGCAACTTTCGGGTTTGACCATTGACTCTGCAGCTCGATCGAGTTAGAACTTGGCCGTTCGAGTTTAGGAACTCGACCGGTTGGTCGAGTAGATGGGTCGAGCTGGCTTTAAGGCGGCTTCCTTATTCATTCCAAGTGTGTGCGGTCAAGCTGGATCCATGCACGAAGTTCTTCCTTGCTCCTCACGTCCCAGTTGCTCCAAAGTGCTCCAAAAAGACCTGTTTAAGGATCAAACATGTACATGTATGCAAATGCAACCTAAAACTACAATGAATGCACAAAAAGGGAAAAGGAACAAGATATGATGCTAATGGATGCTAAAACTATGCAAAAGATGCAAAAAGATGTACTAAAACTATGTAAAATGCAAGTACATCACTCATGAATAAACTTTGTGAGTGGAAAAACAATCATTCCTGCTGCCAAAGTCATTCTTACTCAAGGACAGATAGTAGTTGGTCAACACAGCAGGCACATTAGAACTGATCACAACACAGCCAGAAGGTTTCTCGGTGGGAGTTTTTCTCAAAGAAGAGCCTGGTACATATGCTAACACTGTGGATCAAGGAAGCATCAAAGGAACAAGTGTCAAGATTTCAGGAAGACTGTCAGAAAATTATGGCTTTCAAAGTGTTGCTTCATTGAACCAGCTCATTTTCAAAACGTGTGTAAAGCTAAGCATCATCTGTTTGAGAAATCTCTCAACACTCTGAATGCTAAGCTGTATGAAGAGAATAACACCAACAAAGATCTCATATGTCATCTATCCAGGACAGAGGAAGAGGAAGAAGAACATCAAGCCAATGTGGCCTACACATCCATGTACTCTGAAGGCCTTCACGCGTGGTACTTTGATAGTGGATGCTCAAGGCATCTGACTGGGAGTCAAGATGGCTTGACATAGTTTGCTGAGTTCTCTGAAGGGAAAGTATCCTTTGGAGATGGAGAGAGAGGCAAAATGAAAGGAAAAGGCAGACTAAGCGGAATGAATCAAGCACACATTACAAATGTGTACTTAGTAGAGGGTCTCAAGGCAAATCTCATTAGCATCATTCACAAAAACAGAGTGCCAAGCAATTGATAAAGATGGAGACATTGTTCTGTTTGGAATCAGATCAGAGAACAACTGCTATATATGGAGAACTTCAGAGGTGTGTCTCTTCACAACCAGCTTGCAGCTGGATCTTTGGCACAAGAGACTTGGGCATATGAATACTCAAACACTGGTGCGTCTAGTCAAGGGTGAAGTTATAAAGGGAATTCCTAAATTAGAAGAATCCTCTACAACGGTTTGCAAGGCATGTAGCCAAGGAAAACAAATCCGTGTACAGCATAAAAAGGTTGCTGATATCACCTCAAGTAGGGTTCCTGAGTTGATTCACATGGATCTTATGGGAACAGTCCGAGTTGAAAGTCTGAATGGAAAAAGATATATTGTTGTGTTAGTGGATGACTCTTCACGATTCACATGGGTCAGATTTCTTCGAGAAAAGTGAGAGACTCTTGGGAGTTTCAGAATCCTTGCCCTACAATTACACAATGAGAAGGGGAAGATCTCCCAAATCAGAAGTGACCATGGAGGAGAATTCCAAAATAAAGAATTTGAGGATTTCTGCAATTCTCAGGGAATAATAACTATTCAGCTCCCAGGACCCCTCAACAAAATGGTGTTGTTGAAAGAAAGAATTGCACCCTACAAGAGATGGCTAGAGCAATGATGCATGAAAACAATGTTCCAACAAGTTTTTGGGCTGAGGCTGTGAATATAGCTTGTTACATTATCAACCGAGTGTATGTGAAACCAGGAAAAAAAAACCACTCCCTATGAAATCTGGAAAAGGAAGATTCCTAACCTCTATTACTTTTATGTTTTCGGTTGCACTTGTTATATCTTGAATGAGAAAGATTACCTTGAAAAATTTGATGCTCGCAGTGATGAGGTACTTTTCTTGGTTATTCTACAAACAACATGGCCTACAGAGTCTACAACAAGAAAATTAAAAGGATTGAAGAATCAATGAATGTGCTGTTTGATGATAAAGGAAAATCCACAACCTTCATCATGGATCAGGAAGATGAGGTGGTCCCTCCAAATACACCCGACATTGCAACACCACCTGTGTCGACAACTCCAAACACCTACATGCTTGAAAAGTTTCAAGTTCATAGGAATCACTGAAGCAGATGTCATCGGATCAGTGCAAGGAGATAGAGTCACTCGAGGAAAGAAAGTTGACTACCGAGAAATGTTACAATTCTCTTGTTTTGTCTCTGTTATGGAACCAAAAGACATCAAAATTGCTCTTGAAGATGAATTCTGGCTTGAAGCCTGTCAAGAAAAACTGAACGAGTTCACAAGGAATGAACTTTCGGATTTAGTTCCAAAACCACATGGAGTGAATGATGTGGTTACTAAATGGATCTTCAAGAACAAAAGCAATGAAGATGGAAACACCACTAGAAACAAAGCAAGGCTAGTAGCTCAAGGCTACTCTCAAATGGAAGGAATCAACTTTGATGAGACGTTCGCTCCGGTTACAAGATTAGAATCCATTCGTCTTGTGCTCGGAATTGCCTGCGTATTGAACATCAAACTCTACCAGATGGATGTAAAGAGTGCGTTTCTGAATGATGTTCTGCAAGAAGAAGTCTTTGTTGCTCAACCAAAAGGATTTGAAGATCCTCACAAACCAAACTCAGTCTACAGGTTAAATAAAGCCTTGTATGGGCTAAAACAAGCACCTCGAGCTTGGTATGATCATCTCACAATTTTCCGTCTAAGCAAGGGTTTCAAGAGAGGAAGTGTGGACAAGACACTGTTTATATATAAACAAGAATGCCACATTATGATAATACAGATCTATGTGGATGACATTGTGTTTGAAAGCACTCGACAAAGTTTAGCAGATGATATAGTTCGCTCTATGACTGAATAGTTTCAAATGAGCATAGTGGGAGGAGAACTGAACTTCTTCCTATGTCTACAAATAAAGCAAAAAAAAGAAGGTATTTTCATCTCACAAATCACTTATGCAAGAAACCTCATTCAGCGCTTTGGACTTCAAACAAGCAAGACTGCTCGCACCCCTATGAGCACTACAACCAATGTAGGAAGGAATGAATGTGGTCCATCGGTTGATCAAACCTTATATCGAGATATGATTGGAAGTTTACTCTACCTTACGGCTAGTCATTCAGATCTCTGTCTGAGCATTGGAGTGTGTGCTCTGTTTCAAGGGAATCCTAAGCAATCTCACTTCAATGCAATCAAACGGATCCTGAAATATGTTAAGGGTACTCTTAATTTTGGCATCTACTATTCAAAAAATTCTAGTCAGAATCTTGTAGGCTTTTGTGATGCAGACTAGGCTGAGAGCGTTGATGATTGTAGAAACACCTCATGAGGATGTTTAGGGAACAACTTAATATCATGGCACAACAAAAATCAAAACTGTGTTTAGTGTTAACTACTGAGACGGAATACATTGCTATGGGTAGCTGTTGCACACAATTCATGTGGATGAAACAAATGATTGCCAACTATGGTATGAACTCTAATAAGCTCTTAATTTTCTGTGATAATGAAAGTGCAATCAATATATCCAAGAATCCCATTCAGCATTCTCGCACCAAACATATTGACATTAGGAATCATTTTATTTGTGAGCTTGTTGAAGCTCAGACCATTGAGATTAATCAAATTGCCTCTAAGAAACAGATTGCTGATATTTTCACTAAACCTCTAGCCTTAACCAGTTTTTCTAATCTGCAAATATCTCTTGGTATTTCTGAATTCTAATTCTTGATGTTGGTTTGAAGAGATTCAACATGTGTGTGTTTGCCTTGTTGCCTTGTTTCTCGCGCATCTTTAGTCACGTCATTTCAACTGGCTGCCGCTTTAAAGTTCCTTCTCTTTAGCGAATCTTCTAGGCCCTGTTTCTCTCATATTTTCTTCATTTATCCATTGTTCATATCTTGTTTTTCTTCAATGGACTCGTCTCCACCTCAAGATGTGCTAATTTCTCAGTGTGATTTCTTTAGTTCACCAAAGGAATCCTCTGATCTGTTGAAGGAACCGACTGTTCCCGTACTTCTCAGTCTAGATCCGCCAGTCAGGGAAGCGTCTCAGTCTCCTGCTACTGCTAAGAAGCGTCTTCTTCCGGCTCGTCGTTCCATCTTCCGCAAGCGGTAGAAAACGGGTATCTCTTCCAACACCACTGAAAACCCTCATCTCAAGGATTAAGATATAGAGGATGAGACCCCTGTTCACATCTCAGAGAATCCCGGGAACACCGTAGCTCCTGCATCTGCTACACACCACTCTAACATTCCGCGTGTTGCTGCAATTTACATTGAAGATCTCGATGATGATGACGATGATGAGGACTTACCTCCACCTCCGTTCCTTGCTCGGTACGAGGACTACCGACAAGACTATGCAGTTCGCGACCGGAAAAAAACCTCAAATCCCTGTTCCAAAGTCCAAACCTTTCAGCGAACAGTTTCTCACAACAACGGCCAGCAAATCATTATATTCCTTCAGCCGGCGTAAGTTCAATGGTATGAAGATTCTTCCTCTCAACAAACCGGCCACTGTGGGTGCTCAGACGGTTCTTGATAAATCTGGGTTTCTTCCCACTGTCCGAGAAATCACTGCGTACTTGGAAGACATTGTCCGTGAGTTCTATACAAATCTGGGCTCAATTGAAAGGAGAAAATCAACCAAGAATCCAGTCTTCGTTCGTGGATACATGTATGAGTTCACCCCCAGAATTATCAATCAAATGTTCCAACTTCCAAATCCGCCGTTTGGCCCTGATGAAGATGTGCTTCGTGTGGATGAGTCACCTCTCCGATATTGCTGCTCTAATGTCTGCAAATACTGTTCGCAGTTGGGGATCTCTTAACACCCATACACTAGATGCTGACATGTATGCTCTCTACAAGCTCTGCTGTCTCAACTGGCTTCCCACGGTGAATCAGTGTGCTTTCAGCAAACCTCGGGCTAGTCTCAGCTACAAAATAGTCAAACACAAGCCGTTGAACTATGGGAAGATTGCATATGATCAGATTATTCCAAGTGCTCAGGGAAAGCCAAAGACGAGATTAGTTCTCCCTAATTTGATTCCACAGCTACTAGACTATCAACATGAAGTTCCTGCTCACCCCAAGGATCGTCTCTCGTAACCACCAGCCTTCTTCTGCCCGGAGATCAAGCAAGTTGCTCCACAACGTGTGGTTGTGCCTCCGCATGTGGTCAAAACAGAGGACCCTTCTTCCCTTTCTCATGACCTTGAAGAGATTATGCGTCTCCTTCGCACAGTCCAACTCAAGTATACATGTAAGGCCCTTCACAAACCCTGCCTTGTACTTTGTAATCCGGTGTATTTACCAGAGTGTGTGCACTCAAGCAGGGGGAGAATATTCTGCTGTGAAGAAAGAACCTGATGCAGAAACAAACACTGACAACGGCGAAGAGGAGGAGAACGAGGAGGAAGAAGACTCTCCTTACTATGAGTCCGACTAACTTTCAGGGGGAGCGGACTAACTATTTGGTTCAATTATGGACTTGTTTAATGGCCACTCTTTGTGGGTTTCCTCTTCAATTTAAAAACCTAAACTTATTTCTTATGTTTGTTTAAACACCACTTTAAGTGGTTGTTCTTTTGTTCAGATTTACTCAAAAACATTTGGTTGAGTAATTTATGTTTTGTTGAATTCTTGCTCTTGTTGCTATTTGTGAGCTGGAAATAGATGTCTGCTGCTTTGTCTCTCTCTGTGAATGTTCTTATTGCAGGATTGCCTGAGGCGTCATACACAGGTAAAAAAGGGGAGATTGACAATACAAGGATTCCTGTAGATTCAGGAAGTTCTGATGTTGCAAGTCTAGTTGGCAGGAAACCAGGCGCGTGTACTCGGAGACGATGGTGACGTGGACCATGTGCCTGACAGACGTAAAGAATAAGAAGGTTTCTGAGTGGAGCTAACAGAGGAGTTGTTCGAACGGCATGAACAAAGTATGAAGTGACAGACTGCGAAGCCGCTGAAGAAGCGATGAGCTTCAGAAGTTGGCAAAAGTCAAGAGCTAGTGTCAGTGGCTAGACAAGTCAAGAGAGTCACGTGTCGATCCGTTGGATATTAGAAAGTCTTAGGGTTTAACGTTTGAGTATATATGGCCATTTCGTGGAGAAGAAATCGTCCTCTCTTTTGTAAAAGAAAAGACCATTTTCTTATTTGAAAAACTCTTAGTATCTCAAGAAAATGGGTTTTCGGTGAGTGAACAAGAGACACCAGTTGTTGCTGTATATGTGAGATTGGGTAGATTAGGATTTGGTGTAGGAGAAAATCACCAGTGTGATGTTGCGATTTCCTGCTTAAACAAGATTGTAAGGAGTCTTGGTTTAAAAGTAAATCTTAATAAGAATCTCATTTTGAAAAATCTCCATTCAGTAATCTGCTTTTTCTTTTACTAGTTGGTACATGTTCTTGTAATTTCACATTTTACTGTGGGTAACGATTATTGATCTCACCGACAGTTTCTTTTTTGGGAACCTTCCAGCAGTGATAGCTCAAATGGCAACAGTTGATGGAGAAGAATGGATTTTTATATGCTTTAGATAGATCTCATATACAAGCTCACTCTCCTATTGTTTGCAACTTCTTCTTAAATATATTGTAGGATATTAGTACTCATACTTAAGTTTTTGCAGCTTCAGTCATCAAACATAGAATTGAAGGCATGTATATGAGTCCTTTAAAAGTAGAACTCCAAGCCATTAATCATGTATGGTCTTGTTGATACCAAAAGGTTATTTCTCAAGGAGTTAACAAAACTATAACACTTCTAAGTGGAGACGAGAAACAGAACTTTGGAGTGGGTTTGGAAAAGCATGTTCTGAGAAAGTGCAGTTCTTATGAATTCAAATTTCCAAGAGATTGAATCAAACCAGCAGATACGTTAGTAAGGACCGCTCATACTACAGCATTATTTGTAAAAACACTAAATATTCTTTTAACTGTTAATCACATCCTTAATTAGCATCAATCATAACAGACTTTTTACTTCAGTATTAATTTTCCTTTACTGATATGTGATATACACATATATTAACATACATTAGCATACATTTACATGCATATTTCCACCTATTGGCATCATTCTCATACATTTATATCCATATATCTCTATCTATTCACATGCATCTTCATTAGGACTTGCATTGCATATACATTGCATTTTGAGTCTGAATCAGGTGCTTAATGGAGCTTTGGAGCCATTTGGGAGAAGGAGTGTCGGAGACGTCAAGACAAAGAGCAACCAGGATGCGAACCAGGATCAGAACCCGTTTGTCGCCTTACAAGCTTTCTTGACCAAGAAGAGAGTTGACCATGCCTTAAGTGAAACGCGGCGTTTTGGAGCTTAAATCTTGGGGAAGGAAAGAAGAAGGGTTTTAGAGTCTCCACTATATAAACTAAAAAGTCCTAAGTTTTTAGGCATCTTGTAATTTGTCTTTCATTTTGCCACCAAGAAATACTCTAAGTTGAGATCTAGACTTTGTAAGCTTTGGTCTCTTTCTCTTAATCAAATCACGTACTTGTTTACTTTTATCATTGCATCTCATTTACTTGTAAACAACCTTCCTCTTATGAGAATCGGGTTGTCAAACAGGATGAGTGAGTAGTCTTTAGATTGTTTTAGGTGATTCGGTTTTGAGAGCTTTAAAGGAGAGTTTGAGCTTAAAGCTAGACCTTTAGAGTTTCTCCTTGCTTAGTGCCCTTAAGGCTGAGTCATTTCTGATCATCTTGGCTCAGATCTCAAGCTCTCAACACATCAAAAGTGTGTTTGAGGAGCTAGATAATCTAAGACAAGGGATCCGCTTCTCTAGCTCGCGATAGCGATTTGTTTAGAGGGCTTTTTGGTGATGGGATCTGCGTTTAAAGCTTGCGTTGTACAAGCTCACTCACGATAGTGAGCTCTTGAGTTTGGACCTTGCATTCGAGCTCATTCACGATAGTGATAAGCTCTTGCTTTCGTTTTCCTTAGCCTAGAAACTCGGTTTTATCTTCTAAGTCTTAAAGCTTCTTCCTTTAGCTCGATTTCCATCCGAAATCACCTAAAGCCATCGCCTTTCTTCATTTTCTTATCAAAGTTCAAGTCTTTTAGCTCAAAGTCGATTTCTTTCCTCTTTGAATTTGGATTTGGACCGTTATTTCACTGTTCTAAGTTTGTATTTTACTGTTTAACGTTCGGATTTCATAAAAACCAAATCTTGTTCTTGGCTTGAAGTTTTCTTGTTCAATCTTTAAACCCAATCTTCTCCGAGATTTGGATTGATACCTTAAACTATACTGCAATGATATGAGCAGAGATTTGAGGGTTTGGATCTACTAAAAATCTTGTTTTCAAACTGGCGCCGTTGCCAATCTTGGGGATTTGATTGGGATTTTCGATTTTGGAAAATTCAAGTTCAAGTTTTTAAATTTCTGCAACTTACACACCTAATCTGCCTGGGCTTTGCTTTGTCTTACTCTCAGGTGTATGCAAACACGCTCTCGCGGCAAATCAAACTTGTTAAGCTCCGACGAACTTCAACGAGCTGAACGAGCTAAACGCGAGCGTCAACGGCAGAACAGAGTAGAAGCAGAGTCGAGTTCAGGATTTCAGACAGGCTCCGAGTTACAGCTCAGTGACGACGACTCTGGTCCTGAGACGATGGCAGATAACCACGGAGGAGCTCCTCCACCGGGAGTTTTCCACCACAAGCCGGGAATCCAGCTTCAAGCTCAACGTCCGGCAAGACAAATCGGAGCTGGCGATATTCCGACGATTCCAGCGAATCGTCCCGGCATTACCCCACCACCGGTCCCAAATTTCAACTTCGACATCAAGACAAGCTTGATAAACTTGGTGGAGAATTCCATCTTTCACGGAATGAAAGATGAAGATCCTTTGAAGCACTTGGAAAAGTTTGATAGAATTTGTGCTTTGCAAAAGATCAACAATGTCACTGAGGATGCTCTTAAGCTCCGATTGTTCCCTTCTCTTTGAGTGGACACGCACTAGCTTGGGAGTCTTCAATCCAACCTGGAACCGTGACAACTTGGGAACAATGCAAGCATGCCTTTCTTGCGAAGTTCTTCCCCACGTCAAGAACTGCTCAGCTAAGGAACAACATTGCGAGTTTCACTCAACAAACCGGTGAAACATTCTCAGAGGCATATGAGCGATTCAAGGGATATCAAATGAAGTGTCCTCATCACGGCTTCTCCAAAGAGAACTTACTAAGCACGTTGTACAGAGGAATCTCCCCTAAGTACAAGATGCATTTGGATTCAGCTAGTAAGGGTCATTTTATGGGAATGGATGTAGATGATGGGCTCGCTTTGGTGGAGAATGTTGCTCTTAGTGATGGAAACTATCCAGAGGAGTATGATCGAAGTGATAGAGGAGATAGCTCAGTCAATGATGAGAAGCACAAGAAGGAGATCAAAGACATTGAATGACAAGCTTGACAAGATCTTGACTGGCCAACAAAAGCAAGTTCACTTTGTTTGTGAGGATGATGTGAACCAAGAGGGGGAGGACCAACAAACTGAGGAAGTGTGCTATATGAGTAATCAGGGAGGTTACTACAAGGGTTACAACACAAACAACAACACGAACCTCTCTTACCGCAGCACCAATGTGGAGAATCCACAAGACCAAGTCTACCCACCTCAACAAAACCAAAATCAAGGGGGCCAACAAACTGTTTACTTCAAGCGTGGTTACCCACCAAAGGTTTTTGGGAATCAGAACCAAGGCTCAACTCAAGCTCAAGCAGGGAGCAACTCAAGTCAAGATCTGATATGAAGACCATGCTTCAACAATTAATCAAAGGGCCAAACAAGTGGTGCTACTGAGCTAACACCAAGCTAGCCGAGATCAACAACAAGGTGGATTGCTCTTACAATGACCTCAACAAGAAGTTGGAATCTTTAAACAAAAGGTTCAACACTTGGAAGCTAAGAGCCACAACATACCTTCCTCTTCAAAGGGAATGCTTCCTGGAAAAGCAATCGCAAACCCAAAGGAGTATGTGCAAGCAATTACTCTTAAGAGTGGGAGAGTTCTTCCGAGAGAGTGGTACCATCAAGACGCAACGAGGACGTTGCGATTCAAGAGGAGGAGGAGTCAGTCGACATTGAAGCTGAGGAGAGTTGAGAAAGAGTCAGTAGAGCCTGAGAAGCAGAGGACAGCGCACCGGAACCGTCAAAAGGAAACAAGAAGAGGAGGGAAACTCTTTTTGTTCCCCACCATTCAAACCAATGCTGCCTTTTCCAACACGTTTCAAGAAACAAATGGCAGAGAAATGCAGAAAGTTTTTGATCAGCAATTGTCAGAGATCAACCTAAAATCCCTTTTGTGGATGCTCTCATGATGATCAAGCCTTATCAGAAATTTTTGAAAGATGCCATTGTGGAGAGAACCAAGGAAGTGCAAGGCATGGTGGTATTGTCTCAAGAGTGTAGTGCTATAATTCAAAGCAAGACAGTAACAAAGAAGCTTGGTGACCCTGGAAGCTTCACTCTCCCTGTTCCTTGGGACCTTTAGCATTCAAGAAAAGTTTGTGTGATTTGGGGCGAGTGTAAGCATAATGCCTTTGACTGTGGCAAGGCGTTTGGGTTTTGAGAAATACAAGGAGTGTCATTTCTCTCTGATCCTTGCTGATAGATCAGTTAAGCTTCCAGTAGGTATGCTTGAGGATATGCCACTCAAGGTGGGAAGTGTGATAGTTCCAACTGATTTGTGGTAGTGAGATGGATGAAGAACCCAAAGATCCTCTGATTTTGGGAAGACCTTTCCTTGCCACTGCTGAGAAGAGGCAAGATTGAGCTGAATTTGGGTAAAGACTGCAAGATGGTGTTCAATGTAAAAGATGTTATGAAGCAACCAACTATAAATGGTGAGTCGTTTTACATTGAAACACTTGAGCAGCTAGCCGATGACTACTTGGAGGAATTGGGAGTTGAGGATAAGCTGCAGCTGGCTTTGACTAAGGATAATGAGGAGTTTGGATGTCTACAAGCAGAGAGTATGGGTTATGCTTGGCTTATGGACTCACACAGAGCAGCAAAAGAGGGGACAGGCTTTGAGGAGTTGGTCAGTCAGAAACGAAGAGCATCCGGGATGGAAAACAGGTTGAGAACCTGTTTGCTCTAGAGTCCAAACCAAGGAGGAAAGCTCTCAAGAGCAAGGCACGGACGATGACTGGTCTGAGCTCAAGGCTCCCAAAGTCGATCTCAAGCCACTCCCAAAGGGGCTCAGGTATGCGTTCTTAGGCTCTAACTCCACATACCCTGTCATTGTCAATGATGCATTAGACCCCCATGAGCTTGAAACCCTCCTTGTCGAGCTGCGAAAGTACAGGAGAGCTCTTGGATACTCGCTGGACGATATCAAGGGTCTCTCCCCTACTCTATGCACTCACAGGATCCATCTCGAAAATGAATCAAAGGGATCTATTGAGCATCAGCGTAGGTTAAACCCCAATCTTAAAGAAGTAGTAAAGAAAGAAATCTTGAAGCTTCTTGATGCAGGAATCATTTACCCTATTTCGGACAGTACTTGGGTTTCTCCAGTACATTGCGTCCCAAAAAAGGGTGGGATTACTGTCATCAAGAACGAAAAGAATGAATTGATCCCAAGTAGGACAATAGTTGGACATAGAATGTGCATTGATTATCGTAAGTTAAATTCTGCATCAAGGAAAGATCATTTTCCTTTGCCATTCATTGACCAAATGCTTGAAAGGTTGGCATGTCATCCATTTTACTGTTTCTTGGATGGCTACAGTGGTTTTTTCCAGGTTCCAATCCATCCAAATGACCAGGAAAAGACCACATTTACATGTCCATACGGCACCTTCGCATATCGAAGAATGCCGTTTGGATTGTGTAATGCCCCAGCAACATTTCAAAGAGCAATGCTTTCTATCTTTTCGGATCTAATAGAGGAAATGGTTGAGGTCTTCATGGACGACTTCTCGGTCTATGGCTCTTCCTTTTCCTCTTGTTTGTCTAATCTATGTAGGGTGCTGAAAAGATGTGAGGAAACAGGCTTGGTTTTGAATTGGGAGAAGTGCCATTTTATGGTGAAAGAGGGGATAGTCCTTGGCCACAAGATCTCAGAGAAAGGCATTGAAGTGGACAAGGCAAAGATAGAAGTAATGGTGCAACTTGGGGAGCCAAAATCAGTTAAGGATGTGAGAAGCTTCTTGGGACATGCGGGTTTCTACAGGCGCTTTATCAAAGATTTTTCTAAGATAGCAAGGCCACTCACAAGACTCTTATGCAAAGAAACAGAGTTCATCTTTGATGAAGAGTGTAGCCAAGCTTTCTTGAAGATCAAGGAAGCCCTTGTTAGCTAATGTACTCAACATTTGCATGCATTTAGCCTCTCATACTGCATAGTTCTGTGTATAATTGAGTCTCATTTCATAACATTTAGTGTAGCTTTAGTCTACTTAGGATCATTTAGCCTTTAGGATAGCATTTTGCATTTCCATTGCATTTGGGGTGCATTTATCAGGTTTCGGAGCTTATGGCGAAGGAGCAGACCGGAGGTGATGATCGGAGATGGACCAGAAGGAGATCGGAGTAATCGGATGGCAAAACAAGCAAGACGGAACAGAGCCTTGAGCAAAAGGAAACAGAGTGCTTGAGGAAGTTGCTCAAGCTGCGCGCAGCTGTGAAGTCAAAGCAAAAATGTTGACCAAAGGATACACTTTTCCCTTCTCTATATAAACCTTTAAGACCTAATTTTTAGGCAATCTTTATCTTGTAACCAGTTTCTCTCCAAGAAAAACAGTTTGTTCTTGGAGATCTTTTGTAAGCTTTTACTTTGAATCTTTTAAGTTTAAGAAGTACTTAGTTTGCTAATCTTGTCTTAATGATGATTTCTAGCTTTCTTTACCTCTTTGCTTTCGGTTCGAGTATGAGTAGCGAGTAGTTCTTTAGAGGTTTCGAGGGTGAGATTAGGAAAGGTCAGAGCTTTAGCTTCCTTAACCTCTTCCTTAATCTCCCTTGACCAGCTTTTCTTTAGCTAGAGCTTTATATCTCGGCTTCTTCTTGATCACTTGAAGTCGCGAATCTAGGCTAGTACACCTAGAAGGTGTTTGCGTTAATGCCTAAGAGAGCTAGCGATAGAGAGAAACATTCCCAACCTAAGAGATTGGTTGTTGGGATGTATCTTGTGCACTTTTAGACTAGATCTTGTGAAAGCTTGTAACTTTGAGTCCACTAGCGAGAGCTAGCTTTGGATTCTCAGCTTGCAAAGCGATCTGACCACGAGAGTGGCGGATTTACCCAAAGTCTAAGCACAAAGCTTGAGTCTTGGTGTGTTGAGAAAGGAAGGTTGAGCTCGTTTGATCCCAACTAAATCTCACCCAAGACGCCTCCTTTATCTTATATTGTTAAAGTTTAAATCTTTCTTTCATCTTGTTAGCTTAAAGCATAGATCTTTACAAAACAAAACCCAATCTTTTATCAAAACTTGATCTTTGCCTTTTCTTTATTTCGATAGTTTGAATCTCCATTGGATTGACATCTCAAGTACTACAATGACATGAGTGGTATGGATTGAGAGTAGTTGATACAAAAATCCTACTTATCATTAGCGCACCAATTGTCCAAGCTCCAAATTGGGATCTCCCCTTTGAGATAATGTGTGATGCTTCAGATTTCGCAGTTGGGACAATACTCGGTCAGAAGGTGGATAAGAAGATGAACTATAGTGGGAAGAGAAAGGGAGGCCCAAAGGTATCGGGACCGAAATGGCCGGAGACTGCTGGCCAGGACATGGATGACTCGATGATCCCGCGACCTTATGGGATCCAAGAGCGCATCCGTATCTTGAGGAGGATGCAGTTCATGTCAATGCGCTACCCGCACAAGGAAACGATCAGGGAGCTGGGAATTGAGGAGGATGTCAACGATATCCTCTATTACACGAGCTTGGAGACTTCACGAAGCTAGCTCTCCCGGCGTATAGAGAACGGCGATAGAGTTCCTCGCCTCCCTGAAACTCAAGAAGCATCCTCAGGGGGCAGCCGCCGAGCTCAAGAGAGATGGGATCGGATACATCACCTTCACACTCTAGGACAAGAGTATCTGCTCAGCATGAAGGAGCTTGAGACCATCTACAATCTTGAGGAGGATCGTGGTCTTGACACCGAGTGTGTGTAGCTGCAACTGAGCTCCATGCGCTGTGGAGGATGATAAGCTTGAGGTCTTATCAGATTTCCAGCAACAAGAGCGGCTGCATCAAGAGCTATGCCCACAAGGTGATCGCCAATACCCTTTTTGCTAGACATGACTGCTCAAACGTCACGACGCAAGAACTCGAGCTACTTGATGAAGGGATTATCCAGAAGCTACAAACTCTGGATGACGGAACAGAGATGAAAGGAGACTTGCGAGAGACGAGCAAGGCAGTCGTGTTGGTGAACTCCTTGCTACATGTAATGAGGAACGCAGAGCTGTTGTACGAGCAAGGCAAGATTAAGGAGTCTCACTTGGCAATAGGTAGCTTGATCACTCCTATCCTTCTGGCTACAAAAGTCAAGCTCCCGGCCCCTTCTCATCCACCCAAGTTCATCGACATTGCCCACCTGAACAAGACGTGGTTCTTGCGTGGAATGCATGATGGGAAGCACATCTACCGCTTCGAACACCCCTCGTTTGGCATCTCAAAGATCCTTCTTCCGAACACCGATCTTACAAACACCAACAGCCGGGATGGAATCCTGTTTCTCCCCTCGGCTGATCAGTTGTTTATAGATGGAGGCGATGCAACGATCGGAGAAGAGCAAGGGCGCGAACGAGGAGAGCCTTCCTCAAGGCAGGCGAGTGAGCTTGGTGAGTTCGACTTCGTCCCGTACAATGCGAGTGGGAGCGTCCCGCGATCATCAAGGCACACGAGCATATAGGCATGCTTCAAAGGTGGTGCAAGAAACAAGATGAGGTGATCAAGAAGCTCACCGAGACAGTCAACATTCTCAAGGAGAAGCTCTCTTGTGCATCACCAAAAGCAACAAAGGCCGCATCGCCAAGCAAAACCGTGGAGCCAACGTTAAGGAGAAGCAAGCGGAAGAGAAAAACAGGCGCATCACCACCTCCAACGTCTTCAACAGAGCCAATCGACCTTGACGATTGTCCCACACCACCCACCCCGACAACGAATAAGGTAAGACTCAACTCCCCTGTAAATACCACTCATTTTTTTTTAGTTTTTCTTTGTTTTTGCATCTCTTTGATGGATCTCTTCTTCATCTCTTTGTGCACAAGAGACTGTGCACTTTAAGTTTGGGGGAGAGGTCCATAGCATTTGATCATGTTTTCTGTGATTCTTATTTTCAATTTTCATCCTTGAGTCTCATGTAGTTTGCATTTGCATATATGGCATAGAAAAACCAAAAAAATTGAAAAATTTCGAAAATTGCATTCCACCAAAAAGAAAAGCATCATGAGCATTTGCATTTTAGGATTGAGTCTAGATGCATATCATCCCATTTGCATAGAGGACAATGAGGAATAAAAGTTTGTGATTTTTCGAAATGGTTTCAATGGTCCGGTTTTGAATCATTTGGTGCATATAGAGTGAGCTTGAAGTTAAGAAAGAACCACACCTTGAATGCACTCTTTGACATCTAGAATCGGCTGAAGCATTGTTGTGATTTGATCTCTCATCCTGCTTATCGAAACCTGAATTTGATGTTAATTATCATCCTTGTGCATTTGCTAAGAACTCGCGGATACATATACATACTTGGATTATCTTTCACCCTTTTCACCACTCTTGTTAATCCAAGTAGATTTCCCCACCTTGAACCAACCTTTCTTTGAAACCAAGTTGTTATTTCTGAGTGTGTAAGGCCTTTTTGGTTGAGCTTGGTAGAAAGTGTTGGGTTTTTACCGACAAGGTCTAGGCTTCCATGTAGATTCTAGCTCGGTCCTTTGAGCTAGTTAGGACTAAGTTTGGGGGAAACACCATTTGGGCTTGGGGAAGTTCTGAAAAGAAAAGAAAAGGGAAAGAGTTCCGAAGGAAAGTCCTAAAAAGGGAAGAAAAAGTTAAGCCGAGTCCCTTAGGAGAGAGTAGTGAAAGTGTTATGCTCTAGTGAAGGTTTGGGAAAGAAAAAGAAAAAGCTCTAGCTAGAAATAAAAAGAAAAGGCAAAAGCCAATTTAGAAAAGAGCCTAAAAAGCCAAACAAAAGGAAGATCCCAAACCGCTAGATGAAGTTTAGAAACCTCTCCTAAGGACTTGAAAGCAAAGAAAAATAAAAAGGTTCCAACCTAAAGGGTAAAAGAGTTAAGCTTTCTTGGGTAGATAGGATCTTGGGAAACAGGGGATTGCTTCATTGTTCTTGGGTAGATGGAAGTCTAGCCTTGTATCATCCTTGGTTTTCACCCTTAGCATTCTACTAAAGCTCAACCTTCTTTGAGAGATCCCTTGTGCTGATTTTGAAACCAGAAAACAGGACCATCTTTGTCCTTTGAAGCTTATCCCTTTAAGCCAAGCGAGCTCTTTGAAATGCATAAGTGGTTGATTCACGGTTCTGTTATAATTGAATGTTAAAGGATGAGAGCTATTTGAATGCATTGTGGAAGTTGAGCCTAGTGTTTTTCTGTTGCTTTGATGGGTGTGGCTAAAATTTTAGAAGTAGAGCTCATTCGCCTTGCATTTTATGATTCTCAACCTGATCATTGACTTCATTTCCTCTCATTGCACTCTTGAGTTTCGAGTCCTTGATATATCAGCATTTCTCAGATTTGGTCTTCTCGCTTGAGGGCAAGCAAGATTCAAGTTTGGGGGTGTTGATATACACATATATTAACATACATTAGCATACATTTTCATGCATATTTCCATCCTATTGGCCTTATTCTCATACATTTATATCCATATATCTCTATCTATTCACATGCATCTTCATTAGGACTTGCATTGCATATACATTGCATTTTGAGTCTGAATCAGGTGCTTAATGGAGCTTTTGGAGCCATTTGGGAGAAGGAGTGTCGGAGACGTCAAGACAAAGAGCAACCGGGATGCGAACCAGGATCAGAACCCGTTTGTCGCCTTACAAGCTTTCTTTGACCAAGAAGAGAGTTGACCATGCCTTAATGAAACGCAGCGTTCTGGAGCTTAAATCTTGGGGAAGGAAAGAAGAAGGGTTTTAGAGTTCCACTATATAAACTAAAAAGTCCTAAGTTTTTAGGCATCTTGTAATTTGTCTTTCATTTTGCCACCAAGAAATACTCTAGTTGAGATCTTAGACTTTGTAAGCTTTGGTCTTTCTCTTTAATCAAATCACGTACTCGTTTACTTTCATCACCTTGCATCTCATTTACTTGTAAACAACCTTCCTCTTATGAGAATCGGGTTGTCAAACAGGATGAGTGAGTAGTCTTAGATCGTTTTAGGTGATTCGGTTTTGAGAGCTTTAAAGGGAGTTTTGAGCTTAAAGCTAGGACCTTTAGAGTTTCTCCTTGCTTAGTGCCCTTAAGGCTGAGTCATTTCTGATCATCTTGGCTCAGATCTCAAGCTCTCAACACATCAAAAGTGTGTTTGAGAGCTAGATAATCTAAGACAAGGGATCCGCTTCTCTAGCTCGCGATAGCGATTTGTTTAGAGGGCTTTTTGGTGATGGGATCTGCGTTTAAAGCTTGCTTGTGTACAAGCTCACTCACGATAGTGAGCTCTTGAGTTTGGACCTTGCATTCGAGCTCATTCACGATAGTGATAAGCTCTTGCTTTCGTTTTCCTTAGCCTAGAAACTCGGTTTTATCTTCTAAGTCTTAAAGCTCTCTCCTTTAGCTCGATTTCCATCCGAAATCACCTAAAGCCATCGCCTTTCTTTATTTTCTATCAAAGTTCAAGTCTTTTAGCTCAAAGTCGATTTCTTTCCTCTTTGAATTTGGATTTGGACCGTTATTTCACTGTTCTAAGTTTGTATTTTACTGTTTAACGTTCGGATTTCATAAAAACCAAATCTTGTTCTTGGCTTGAAGTTTTCTTGTTCAATCTTTAAAACCCAATCTTCTCCGAGATTTGGATTGATACCTTAAACTATACTGCAATGATATGAGCAGAGATTTGAGGGTTTGATCTACTAAAAATCTTGTTTTCAATATGTAATTAAAGAAGTTGATTCAAATAGCAGAGGAAACATGACTTGAGAGGATCGTTAACGTCATGTCGGGAGTTCATGGAAATTTTGAATCCAACTTGCTAGGAGTGTGGCTATGGATCTGCATGAGGGCTTATGTATTGCCTTTGTTTATGCGATGGTACCCGAAACAAGATTTTGATGTTTCTCATAAAACAATTGTTGACTATAGTCTTCGAAAATGAAGGAAATTTACAGAATAATATTATCTGGAATCAAGCTTTCGGATGTAAAATTTGTTGGCAAGAAAACTTAGCGGAACCGTATTTGTGAAATGAAAACTTTAAAACTATCTATTCAACACAAATACTTTGAGTGAAATATGTAATGGATATTGCTATTTGTTTTCTTAATTTTTGGTTATACAATTTTAATTTTTTTTTTTTTTTTTTTTAATTTCTTAGTATTATGGGAAAATTTTGGAATAAAGCTTTCAACCTAAAATTTAATTGCATGAAACTAACGAAATTATGTTTTTAGCATAAATGTTGTGAACTTTAAAATTACCTTTTCCGGACACAAATATATACTTAATATTGTTAGTTTTTTATCGGTCTCTGAAAATTCACTTATGCTACATTATCTTTAATTTGAATTAAGTTCTTTCATATAATTGAATTTTTATGATTTTTTTTAGCATATTACTTCTTTCTAACCAAAACACAAACAACAACTATCCAATAAAATAAATAAAATATTAATTTAAAAATATCAGAATCTTATATAACGAATCAAAGTAAAGTCCACCATACACCCGCACATTAGGCGCGGGCAATCATATAGTTTCATATGAAACTAATGAAACATGCGAAAATTTTAAACAATTTTGGGATAATATGAATCATGATATTTTAAAATAGACATTGGCAAATTATCTAAGGTATGCCTTTTAACATAAAACAAAAAATTATCTAAAATCCTCTCCGCTCCGAAAATATAGATATTTGGAATATTTGAACGTGGATCCAAAGAGAAAAATTATTGATCTATTACATCCGGATCCGTAGATAAATTAAGAATTGGATACCCGATCATGTAGTGTAGATTTGTATAATCTTTATACTATTAATCAAGAAGTATATTCTAATGTTTGAATATAAGAATAAAAGAGAACAACTGTTTGGATACAAGAATAAGAGAAAAAAATTGTTTGTGTAACATCCATAGACCAATCTCCATTTTTATGGAGGTTGTGTCGAGCGACACACAAAAGCTGTGTCGGTCGACACAACGATTTTGAAATCAAACCCGGTTCAATTTGAGTGAATTGAAAACCGGTTTAGTTCTGTTTGGGTTGGAAACCTTCGGTTCATGGTTAAAAACTCGCGCAGCCGCCTCGGTCTTCTCCTTTTTTCGGTGTTGTGAGATCGATTGAGGCTGTTCGTCGTCAATTCGGAGACTGGGTTGTTGCTAGTGGTGGTTGTGTCGCGTTTCGTCGTGTCCTTCGTCCAGTTCATCATCTCCTTCGATTTCTTCCTCTTTTCAATCCGAAATCGAGATGAGTGCATGACTGTGGGTCTGTGATTACTAGGAAATCGTGTTTTGTGTGTGATGATTTGTGGTTGTATTGTTGTTGAATCAAGTTACTGGTGTGAATACTGTGTTTCAGGTACTGTTCATAGCTCGATCTTTGAAATCCCGGAAACGGTGTCGAGCGACACAAGTTTGTGTCGGTAGACACCATAAGGTGTGTGTCGACCGACGCAAAGCGTGTGTCGATCGAGACAGACTGGTTATTTCCGGTTTAAATTGATTTAAATGGTCTGAGTAGTTTACTTGTTAAGTGATAGGAAATCAAAGGATAGTATTCATTTTTGCTTGATAATCGATTATTATGAATTAGGGTTTTACATAAACTCTTCACCTTTACTTGTGTGCAAAGCTTGTTATTAATCTGGCCAATTAGCATATGATCCTAGGTAGACTTGATCCACGAAAGTGCTGAATCATTTGCCTGAACTAGTATTTGCTAGGCAATCTCTTTTAGACTGCGACAGTTGATCTACTTGTAGGTTGTGAACAATTGAGACTCATTCGAATTAATGCTTGATTTAATCATCTAGGGACAAACCAAAAGTTCAGCGACTATATAGATTAACAAAGGGGTCGGAGTCACGACAATGGAAAGATTATACCTTAGTGTCTTGAGTTCTAGATGGTACCAATCTCAATAACTCTAATCAATCGAACTTGCTTCAGGAATTACTTAGCTAGAGATTATCCTATTGCTTAGCTGCTTTCTCCTATTGATTTAATCCTTCGATTTACTTGCATGCTTTTACTGTTTTCTTTAGTTACAATCAACCAACTCTTATTGTTTTGCCGTAGCTCGATCTTGAACTCATAGCTTGTAGTGTACGATATGGTTCTTGTGTTTGATACCCGTTTACTACTTCTGACATGTGCACTTGCAGAATCATGGATAGGAAAGGAAATACCTGATCCCTCGATCAATAGCACAATTTGTGAAATCCGCGACACAAGTTTGTTTGTGTCGGTCAACACCAGAAGGTGTGTGTCGACCGACACAAAGCGTGTGTCGATCAAGACAAACTGGTTATTTTCGGTTTAAATTGATTTAAATGGTTTAATTGGAATTGTTTGGTTTAAATGAATTGGAATGGTTTAATCGAATTGGGTTGATTTAATTTGGTATTTAATTAATGGTTAATATAATTAATTAAGTAGTTTAAAATAATTAAAATAATTATTTTAATTATGGAAAATTATAATTTAATTAAGAGAATTATTTAATAATGGAGAATTGGAGTTTTAATAATTATTGAGGTTTATAATAATTATTGTTAATTGCTAGTAATTGCATAATTGGCTCGTAGACAGGGTGATTTCCTCACTAAGTATTTATTAAATACTTATGCATCTCTTTCGCAAAATGATGCAGGTAAAAGGTTTGTGTGATCGCGAAATAAAGGTTAAAGATGGGATGATGAGATGTTTACTGTTTATTTGTTTTGCATTGTTTGACTTGTTAGTACATGGTATTTAGGTTGTTAGTATTTTTTTATTATCGCGGGTTTTTAATTATTATACAGACTATTTATTTGTTAAAGAGTTTACAGTTTGAATGAATATTTGTTAATTGATTTGACGTCATTAATAATTATGCTTCTTATTCGTATAGTCATTTTATTAAAGAAATGTATATTAGCTATGCGTGGGTTTATATATCTTAACTTTTTCTGTGTAGTTGCTTGAAAACGTTTTTTCACATTATATATATCTCTGTTGTGTTTGTATTGTTTTAGACTAAAATACTATATTTTCCTTTGACATAAGTTACTAATTAAATAAGAAACTTAACTCTCCCATGAGCTTCATTTAGCTCTCCAAGTATTGTTGTATATAATTCATATTCCAACTGCAAGCACATGCTCTAAATTTGTTCCGACCTTGTTTGTTTTTATAACTTTCGCATCTACAAAAGAACACAAACAATGATATATAGCACTTGATTCACATACAATATGTACCTAAATACACTCATCTATTGGCTTCGTATTTGCTTTCTCTGTGATCTAATTCGAACAAGTGTCACAATAGGCTAAAACTTGATACAAAAGCTTCTCTTTTATTAGTAAATGATGCCTTGAATCAAAACATGTCTTTTTAAAATTCATTACATTTGAAGAAGAGAAACAAAAACATAGCAGAATACTGAATGCGAATGCCTATTTTGTTTCTCTCCTCAAATCAACCAGCAGAGAACAAGATAGAAGAAAGCCATGAAAACACATTACGTGGTTAAAAAAAATTTGAGTTGTATTGTGATAAACACAAAGTCTAGTTTGATAAGGATTGTGTATATTTAGTTTCCTCAAATATAGGAGGTTAAGCTTAGCTAAAGCCAATATGTGGTTGTATAAATATTTGAGTTTGTAAACGTAAATAAACAAGTCAGTTCATATCATCCTACATGGTATCAGAGCATAAGATCCTTACACCTAAAATATCTTGTTCTTCACGTTTCTGTGATCTTGTGTTCTTGGTTTTCTGTTTTCGTCTCTTATCATGGCCGGTGATGACGATGTTGCTCCAGGTGGTGTTCCTCCGGTGAGTGGAGCAACTGGTGGTGTTCCTCTGGTGGGTGGCGCAACCGGAGGTGGTGTACTTCCGACGAGTAGTGTGCCAGGTTTTGGTGTAGCAAGTGCTAGTGGTGCTCGGTCTGGTGAAGTTAGGGTCGTGTCGCCGTACACGTTGTACTCCTCGGATAACCCTGGAGCTACAATAACTCCAGTGTTGTTAAACGGAGAGAATTACAACGAGTGGTCACTGGAGTTAGTTAATGCGCTTCAAGCCAAGCGTAAGACAGGTTATGTCAATGGGTCATTGCCAAAACCAGCATTGGGAAGTCCTGATCTAGAGAACTGGTTGGTGGTGAACTCTATGATCGTTGGTTGGATCTGTGCCTCTATTGAGCCAAAGGTACGATCAACAGTGACATATATCTCAGATGCGTTTCAGTTTTGGGAGAATTTGAAGCAACATTTCTCGGTGGGAAACAAAGTGCGTGTGCATCAGATCAAGGTGCAACTAGCGTCGTGTAGACAAGATGGTCAATCGGTGTTGGATTACTATGGTCGTCTCTCCAAGTTGTGGGAGAAATTACAGATGTATCAACCGATACATGGATGTGTGTGTGGAGCAGAGGCAAAGATGGCTAATGAGAAGGAAGAGGAGAAGATTCATCAGTTTCTCATGGGCCTTGATGATTCCCGTTTTGGCAATATTTGTACAAATATTATCGGAACGGATCCTCTTCCGGCTCTTGGGGAGATTTACAACCAGATTGTCCGAGAAGAACAGAGACTTGCCTCTGCCAAATCGAGAGAACAGCAGCAAGACGCAGTTGGTTTTGTTGCACGTCAATCAGGATCATCCAATCCATCTGTACGATCAGAGTCTCAACAAAACCCCTAGAACTCGATATTACGGAACAAGAACACTATTTGTTCGCATTGTGGAAGGACATGGCACGAGAAGCGTGACTGTTGGCAAATACTGGGATTTCCTGAATGGTGGAATGAACGTAATGGTGGTCGTGGTCAGAATAGCAGCCGTGGAAGAGGAGGAGGTCGAGGTGGAGCTGGAGCAGGTCGCGGACGAGGCCAAGTAACAACAGCTCATGCAACTTCTTCGAATTCCTCCACTTTTCCTGAGTTCAGTGCCGATCAATGGAAGATACTAACCCAGATGATCCAGGAGAAGTCAGGAAGTAGTGTGTCCGACAAGTTGTCTGGTAAGGAGAAACTTGGTGATGTTATACTCGATATTGGTGCTTCACATCATATGAAAGGAAATCTGTCTCTGCTTACCAATATCGAGCATATCTCACCTTGATCGGTTGGTTTTGCGGATGGTAGTAAGACCTTCGCTTAAAGCATGGGAGTGTTCCCACTTTCAAAGGAGATAGTGTTGCCAAAACTTCTATATGTCCCAAATTTAAATTGTACTTTGATATCCATGGCAAAGCTCTTGAAACATACTAATTGTTTTGCCATGGTTACTGATACAATTTGTGTTTTACAGGACCGTTTCACGAGGACCCTGATTGGAGCCGGTGAAGAGCGAGATGGGGTCTACTACTTTACGGATATAGTCTCAGCAAAGAGCAACAAGGCAGTGTTTGGTTCAGATCAAGCTTTGTGGCATCGGCGTTTGGGGCATCCGTCGTTTTCTGTGCTTTCGTCTTTAGATTTGTTTTCCAAGTTGTCTAGTTCAGCTAGCTCTAGTCCTTGTGACGTGTGTTTTAGAGCAAAGCAAACTCGTGAGGTGTTTTTTGATAGTTTGAATAAAACAACAGAGTGTTTCTCTTTAATTCATGTTGATGTTTGGGGACCTTATCGAGTTCCGTCTTCAAGTGGTGCGGTTTATTTTTTAACGATCGTTGATGATTTTTCAAGAGCAGTTTGGACATATCTACTTCTTGAGAAATCGGAGGTGAAGAGAGTTCTTCCCGAGTTTCTTGCATATACTGAAAAACAATTCAACAAATTAGTCCGGTCGGTTCGGAGTGATAACGGGACCGAGTTCATGGTCTTATCTTCCTTTTTCCGTGAAAAAGGAATCATTCATCAAACCTCATGTATGGCGACTCCACAGCAGAATGGAAGAGTAGAGCGCAAGCATTGCCACATTCTTAATGTTGCTCGGTCTTTGTTGTTTCAAGCACATCTCCCTGTTAAGTTTTGGGGTGAAGCCATTCTCACTGCTGCGTATTTGATAAATCGCACTCCTACTGCCATACATAATGGGCGAACTCCGTTTGAGATTCTCCATGGCGTGAAACCAGATTACAATCAGTTGAAAGTATTCGGTTCTGCTTGTTATACACATCGCGCTTCCCGGGATAAGGATAAGTTTGGGGAACGTAGTCGTTTATGTGTTTTTGTGGGCTATCCTTTTGGTATAAAGGCTCGGAAGGTCTATGACATCAATAAGAATGAGTTTGTTATTTCGCATGATGTTGTGTTTCGCGAGGATGTTTTTCCATACGCTGAACCAGAGATTGTACCATCTCCTCCTTCTCCGAATGTTGCGTGTGATGAGGATTGGATGATTGTGCCGGAAGACAGGGGGAGCGATGCTCAGACCACATCGTCTCCTGATCAAGCGGAAGAATGTATTTCTGTCACGAAGAAACAAAACTTGCCCGTTCCGGCAAATGACTTGGTTAGTCATGTGGTCTCTCCTACCGCGAGCGATGTTTTTCCAGAGTTGTCAAGTGATGATGATGATACATTATCTCCAGTTTCCACGCCTCCAGCAGAAGATTTGGGTCGAGGTCGTCGCGAGAAGTCTCGCTTAGTTCTCCTTAAAGACTATATCACGTACAATGCTCAAGTAGACCCCTCTCACGCTCTCCCCTCCTCGTCGTCCTCGTCTACAGTCCAAGGTAACTCATTCTTCCCTATCTTTGATTTTGTGTCGGATGGGCAATTTTCTCCAGGACACCGTGCTTACTTGGCGACGATCACGAAGGAGGTCATTCCCAAACACTTTAAAGAAGCGGTGACACAGAAAGTTTGGGATGATGCGATGGTTACGGAGGTAGTGGCTCTTGAGAAGAAACGAACATGGGATATTCTGGATTTACCTGAAGACAAAGAAGCCATTGGGAGTCATTGGGTATACTGATATCACCATATTTTACATGATTTTACTATATAATTACTATGTTTTCAAACGGTTTTTGCAAGATTCTTTGCCTTTAGAGGTAGTTTTCTTGTATTTGTGGGATTTGAAGTCTTTGTAGGTGAAACCATCAAAAAGGATGCAAAAAGGAGTAAAAGAGCCCTAAATCAAGATCCATGCAAGTTTCCAAGTCAAGAACATCATTTTATCTCCAAGTGTTAGTTCTCGCTAGCGCGCAGAACGAAGCTTCGGAAGTTTGGCCGCGCGCGGAGGAGTTCCCGACGTCCAAAAGTTACGATCTTGATATGGAAAGATAGATACTTGAGTCATGCATCACGTCGAAGTGGAATGAAGCCATTTGGATCAACTATGAGGCCTAGACTTATTTTCTACCGAGACATGTCCGGTAAGCGAGCAAACGAAGCCCATGGAGGATTTGGAGTGTCTAATGGCCCGAGCAGCAGCGCCAAAGGCCTTGATCGAATAGAGAAGAGGCCTGGCTAATGTTTGGAGCTTTCCTTGGTACAATGTCGGCCCATACACGACGTGGAGAAGAAGGCTTTGCTCATGGGAAACTTTCCTTTTCCGGCATGAAGAAAACCCTACGCGACTTCGCCCATATATACATGTTTTTAGCCGCTGAAGAAGAGATCGAGCGTGTGAGTTTAAAGAGAGTCGTGTGAGAAGAGAGGAGAGAGAAGCCCTAGGAGATCGTCCAAGAAGAAGGAGGCGCCGCTCAACTCTTGTTCTTTCTTTTTCATTGTTTCCATTTCTATAAACTTGATCTTAAGAGTTTTCAAGGGAGAATCCGACTTTGTTCATCAATAGAGAAGCTTTCTTCATCCCTTTATCTCTTTTAATACTTGCATAATGTTTACAATCATGCTTTGCTTGCTTGTTTGCATCATGGCCGAGTAGATCTCTTAGTTAGGCCGAGGAGATCTATGGTGGCCGTGATGATTTGATTGTGTTGCAACTTATTGGGATTTATCTTATGGATCTTCACCTTTACTTGAGCTTAATGCATGATTACTCTACCGTACATCTAGTAATCTGATCTTAGAGAAATAGAACCACGACAGTGCTGAATCTAGATCTCAAAACTAGTATTTGGTGAGCAATAGATCATAGCCAACGAAAGCTGAGTTATGGTTTATTGTGAACAATTGAATCTTGATCATTTAATGCATGTTTGCAATTCTAATAGCCAACGAAAGCTGAGTATATTAGGTTGTTTTAAACATAGTGGTTGGAGCCACGACAGTGGAAAGACCATACACTAGTGATTCATGTTCAAGACGGCTCTACACACATCCCATGCAACTATCTTTTCATCATTGCTCCATATGATTGTCCTTTGCCTAACTCTTGTTTTAAATTGTTTACAACCTCACTCACATTCTTTTGTTTTGTTTTCTTATTCTAGGTCCAAAACCATCCATATTGCGAGCTAGCTACAAACCAATCTCACAAGGTGTTAAGCGAGAACACTTCCTCCTCGTGTTCGACCCCGACTACAACACGGCTGTGCACTTGCAGCTCATTAGTTGGGTTTATAAATTGTGAAAATTTGAGGCAATCTAAACCCGCCATCATATACACGATAAAGTATCTCGCGGATGGAACGTTGGAAAGGCATAAAGCCCGCCTTGTGGTACAAGGCAATACTCAAGTCGAGGGTGAAGATTATAATGAGACCTTTGCACCAGTGGTGAAAATGACAACAGTACGTACAGTTTTGCGGTTAGTTGCTGCGAATCAATGGGAGGTTTTCCAAATGGATGTTAATAATGCATTTCTTCATGGTGATCTTGAAGAAGAGGTTTATATGAAGCTTCCGCCTGGTTTCCGTCATACGCATCCCGGCAAAGTGTGTCGTCTCCAAAAGTCTCTTTATGGTCTCAAACAAGCGCCTCGTTGTTGGTTCAAGAAACTTTCGGATGCGTTGCTCAAGTTTGGTTTCGTGCAGTCGTATGATGATTATTCCTTGTTCTCTTTCTCTAAAGGAATAATGGAGATTCGTGTTTTGGTATATGTTGATGATTTGCTAATCACTGATAGTGATCCTTACATGATTCAGAAGTTCAAAGATTATTTGAGTAGGTGCTTCTCGATGAAGGATTTGGGGAAGTTAAAATATTTCCTTGGTATTGAAGTCAGCCATGGACCAGAAGGTTTTTTCTTGTCCCAAAGGAAGTATTCGTTGGATATCGTTGCTGACACAGGAAATCTTGGTTGTCGTCCTGCCGCCACGCCAATGGAGCTGAACTACAACCTTGCGTTGGTTGAGAGTCCGTTGTTGGCTTGTCCGAAGAAGTATAGGAGGCTGGTTGGTCGTCTGATTTATCTCTTAAATACGCGTCCTGAGTTATGTTATTCGGTGCATTTGCTGTCTCAGTTTATGAAGGCTCCAAATGAGGCACATATGGAGGCTACTCTCCGGTTGGTACGATATTTGAAGGGCACTCCGGGTCAGGGTATTTTTTTTAAGTGTGATGCTGATCTCAGCTTGACAGTGTATGGTGATGCTGACTATAATAGTTGTCCTTTAACGCGTAAGTCATTAAGTTCATTTGTGGTTCTTCTTGGTGGGTCACCTATTTTTTGGAAAACAAAGAAGCAGGACACAATGTCACACTCATCAACCGAAGCCGAGTATAGGGCTATGGCATTTGTGTTGAAAGAGACCAAGTGGATCTAGAAGATGTTGAAGAGTCTTGGGTGCTGAGCAGACTTCACCAACAATGTTGTTTTGCGAAAATAAGGCGGCCAACCATATCGCGGCGAATCCTGTCTTCCACGAACGTACGAAGCACATCAAGAACGATAGTCACGTGGTGCGTAATGCAGTTCAAGACGGTGTCATCATCACAAAGCATGTCACTACTCATGAGAAACTTGCAGACATTTTAACCAAGGCACTCGGACGTGTTCCATTTCGTAAGATGATATCCAAGTTGGGTGTGGTCGATCTCCACTCTCCAACTTGAGGGGGAGTATTTTGATAAACACAAAGTCTAGTTTGATAAGGATTGTTTATATTTAGTTTCCTCGAATATAGGAGGTTAAGCTTAGCTAAAGCCAATATGTGGTTGTATAAATACTTGAGTTGGTAAACGTAAATAAACAAGTCAGTTCAATATACCATCCTACAAGTTGTTTTCTTTCTCTATTTCCTTTCGAGAAAGGTCACAACTTCAGTTTCTGATTGAAGAGCTAGAATTGCTCTTTTTTTTGTCGTCGTGATTAGCACATTTGGAGCTGAAAGGATTATTATTCAAAAACTTCTTAAGGTCCCATAGCCGTTACAGCATATGTCTCCATCATGGCTTCAAGACCTCTCTTCGTCCTGTTGCTAAAAGAAAAAAAAAACACAAGAATTAGAACCTTTATACTATCTTTAAGCTAAAAGCATGATTATTCATCCAATAGATACATATTAATGAATATGGATGTTTCTTTCGAATGTTACATGGCAAATGGAATGATAATCGGTAATCTTGTTTAGAAGGGCACCAACAAAGGAATCTCCAGCTCTGGTTGTATCCACAGCGTTCACATGAAAAGTCTACACAGTTTGATATGTGTACACAAGCAGAGAAAGAAATTTCAGTGTAAAGTCAGTCATTGACATATAGAAGAAAAAAACCAAATCGGTTTCATGTTCATGTGATTCGGCCAATGAGAAAAGCAAAAGTGAACTTCTTTTTCTTGCAAGAGCAAAATCTGACATATGAAAAACAAATAACCTTAGATCACCACTTGTTGTCAACAGACTTGTCCAAATTCTTCAAATGAAAAACAACCACAAAGAATTAGGCATCATCAAACAGAGCATATGGTCCTAGAGAAATCAAAAAGCAAAACCTTGACAAATAAGTTCCCAATTCCACTTCTACGCGCAGAAGAGTCACTAGAAGAGTAAGTAACACGAATCATTTTCCCATTGAGAATACTGCTGTTTAGCTTATGCACTGCCTTTTCAGCTATCATTAACATAAATACACAGGAAAAAAAAAGACCTAAAAACCAAATGAAAAACCTAAACTTTCATATCAGAGGCAGAGAAAACATTCAACATTACCCTAACAAAACATCATTTTTAACCCATAATGCAATCCGAAATCACCATAAACAAATCAAAAGTTTCATCTTTGCAAATACCCATCACTCAGATTATCCTAAAAAATGGTTGGTTATAAATTGACAAAATCATATCTTAAACCACAATGTACAATTTTATATCAAATAGAGAGAAGGATTCAGGGCACTAAACCATCATCGGTATTGTTGTAGTTGATATAACAATATCCAAGAGAAGTAGTGGTGGCAGCATCACGGTAAAAACGAACATACACGACCTGACACACCTCTGTGAACAGAGCTGAGAATCCGTCACATTGACATCCAGATCTCCATGTAGAGAGAACACAAAGCAAAATCACTCCATCGCCGCTGTCGACAGAAGCCATGGAGGAGGCTCCGTCTCCAACGGATGAATGCGAAGAAGGAGTTTGTTGAACCTGCGCCATTTTGGGTTTGATACATTTTCTTTTTCTGCGCATAAATACTGGAAGTCGATAATTGAAGCCGAGGAGAAGTATATTCCAGCAAAATCACTCCATCGCCGCTGTCGACAGAAGCCATGGAGGAGGCTCCGTCTCCAACGGATGAATGCGAAGAAGGAGTTTGTTGAACCTGCGCCATTTTGGGTTTGATACATTTTCTTTTTCTGCGCATAAATACTGGAAGTCGATAATTGAAGCCGAGGAGAAGTATATTCCGGAATTAAAGGCCGCCATAAATATCCGTAACGGCGGAGGCCGGGATGTGAATATCCGTAACGGCGGAGGCCGGGATGTGGACAGTCTCGCCGGAAGCTAGCGACGTGTACAGTGTCTTTTTGGGGCTGGTGGGACATAAACGAATTTGTAAATGACGTTGATGCGGGTTTAGATTGCTTAAAGTATTCACAATTTTTAAACACAACTAATTGAGCTGCAAGTGCATAGCCGTGTTATAGTCGGGGTCGAACACAAGGAGGAAGTGTTCTCGCTTACACCTTATGAGTTCGGTTTTTAGCTAGCTCGTGATATAGGATAAGATTGACCTAAAATAAGAAAATAAAACAAAAGGAAATGTGAGTGAGGTTGTAAACAACTTAAAACAAGAGTTAGGCAAAAGGATAATCATATGGAGAAATGATGAAAAGATAGTTGCATGGGATGTGTGTAAAGCCGTCTTGAACATGAATCACTAGTGTATAGTCTTTCCACTGTCGTGGCTCCAACCACTATGTTTAAAACAACCTAATATACTCAGCTTTCGTTGGCTATTAGTATTGCAAACATGCATTAAAGGTGATCAAGATTCAATTGTTCACAATGAACCATAACTCAACTTTCATTGGCTATGACTCATTGCTCACCAAATACTAGTTTCGAGATCTAGATTAAGCGGACATTCAAGGCCTTTGGCGTGCTGCTGCTCGGGCCATTAGACACTCCAAATCCTCCATGGGCTTCGTTTTCGCTTACCGGACATGTCTCGGTAGAAAATAAGTTAGGCCTCATAGTTGATCCAAATGGCTTCATTCCACTTCGACGTGATGCATGACTCAAGTATCTATCTTTCCATATCAAGATCGTAACTTTTGGACGTCGGGAACTCCTCCGCGCGCGGCCAAACTTCCGAAGCTTCGTTCTGCGCGCAAGCGAGAACTAACACTTGGAGATAAAATGATCTTCTTGACTTGGAAACTTGCATGGATCTTGATTTAGGGCTCTTTTACTCCTTTTTGCATCCTTTTTGATTATTTTCACCTACAAAGACTTCAAATCCCACAAATACAAGAAAACTACCTCTAAAGGCAAAGAATCTTGCAAAAACCGTTTGAAAACATAAGTAATTATATAGTAAAATCATGTAAAATATGGTGATATCAACTCCCCCAGACTTAGCCTTTTGCTTGTCCCCAAGCAAACTAAGCAGGAAAAGAGGTTTGAAAACGTGAGAACTCTCAAATCTTTAGAGTATCGATCAGCTGGATTTTAGACTCTTACTCATCCCCTTTTTTAGGCACTTGTCTTTTACTCCATGTTCCTCCTCTCTCTTCTCATTTCTTCAAGTTGATTCATCCCTTTTTAGGGTAGCAATGTATTTTTTTAGTCAACTCCTTCTCTTAATTATAGAGGTTTTGCTTGGACCTTCCATAGACGCGAGTATTGATGGTGTTTGCCACCGAATCCCCGGTTATTTGGATCCATAGGCCTTCAATAGACGCGAGTATTGATGGTGTTTGCCACCGAATCCCTGATTACTTGGACCTTGATGCTTTTTATTTTAATTGAAGGGGAGAGAGAGGGAAGCATGAACTCACTAAGACTTTTTCATTTGATGGAGAGGATGAGGAATCATGCCATTTGTATGCCAAGTCCCTAGCTGAGAAGATTAAGTTCATTAAGGGTGGAGTCAAAGATGGATCCTTCTCAAGTCCTTAGAGATGTAGGCGTTTTTGGTAGATTGATCAACTCATAGTGCACCTGTGGTATGATGTATTTCCAAGAACTGCTCAATGGTCACTTAAACATTGGTACAACCATGGTTAGATCCAAGATAAGGTCATGATCACTACAAGAAAACTGAGTATTGATAACACTATAACATAGCATTTTATATACTTTTGCTATAGTTTATTTAGGTTTGATTTTTCATAGCGTTTCCAAAAATACAAACGCTATAATATATCGAGCGGCTAAAACAATTGGATTCGCGCTTATTTTTTTGGATCTACTAAATAGAAAACGTTATCGTAGAGTTGGGGAAACAAAAACTTACATTATCCCCTAAGTAAAAAATTACACAGAATAAAAAACTGAACATATCTATAAACCTAAATTACTTAAAAACATTTCATTTTCACCTTTCTTCTTCCTCGCTTCTTCTTTCTTGTCTTCGGGAACACGTCTAAGATGGTCTTAATTGGGGGAAGATTAACAAAGTTAGTCTCCTGTAATCTAGCGTAGTCCTTTAAGTATCATTAATTACCTCAATGCCATTAATGAATCCGAGTCAGCGAGACAATTAACAAAAGGAAAAAACATTAAAATTCAACCAGTGAGGAGCTTAGAAAATCAACCAATGGGATGCGAGAAATCTTATCCGGGTCAAAACCGATTGAGGTCGATTTTGCAGCTCGATCTCGGAGGCGCACTGCGCTTTCCCTGCAATTGAATCATGCATTGAAGCTTAAGATTCGCCTCTGGTGCGTTATTCTTTGTTGTTGGTTTTAATTGTCCCATAATTTTAGCTTTAGTCCCATTTTAGTTCCGATTGCATTGGATTGGGTTTAGGCATTTTGTAAAGCCATTGATTGAAATTGAATAGGGATGAACCGTTAATGGATTAGTAACCTTCTCAATGTTAATTAGGAGAGTATTAGCATGTATTAACATTGACTGAAGACAAATGGTGGAGGATTTATTGATTTTGAACATATTGACTTATTGTACAACTAGTAATTGGGGATTGTTCTTTTCTTGTGCAGATTATGAGTGGAATACATTTAACGAACATCTTATTTGAGGTTGGGGAGTATATTTCCGAGAATGGAGAGAAAGCTCGATGGATTCCAAGAGAGGAAAATTGCAGCTACAGTTTACTCTTCAAGACATGTATGGAAAGGATATCTCACTCTGTGGATCGAATATGCGGGAAGATTTCAATTGATGCGTCTAGGAGTAAGCTTAAATTGAGTTACATCTCAATGATCTTTAAACCTAGAAGACGAGTATATGTCGTTGATGATGAGGATGTTCAAGCTTACCTAAACTCGACGGATAATGAGCAATGTAGAAGCGTCTTGAATGTGGAGGTATTGAGTGGTAGTGAAATGGGAAGTTCTTTCGGTGTGAATTATGAGGTTAACAACGTCGGTATCATCACTCTGTATGAAAATACAGAAAGAACGAGTAGACGAAAACGCAGAGAAAGAACGAGCAGACGAAAACGCAGAGATAGAAGCAGAAGAAGATAGTGAGCCGAGAGTAAATGTTGACGTTGATGATGATGGTGAAAATGGTATGAATAATGGCATGCATAGCTCTTCTTTTGATGATCATTTTGAGGTTCCTCGTGCTATCCTAGGATGTGATTATGTTGATGAATGGGATGATGGAATGGGTTTGGAAATAGGTCAGGAATTTCCGAATAAGAAGGCAGTGCAAGACTTAGTTGCTACAGCTTGTCATCGAAACTGTTTTGCGATTAAGTTAGTCAAATCAGATAGACAGCGTTATGTTGTAAGATGCAGTCAATGGAATGAAGGTTGTGGCTGGTACTTAAGAACAACAAAGGTTCGGCTTTCACCCTGTTTCTCGGTGAGGGTTTACACGGGTAAACACCGATGCTCTCGTGCGAATGCAAGTACAAGCATGCAAAAAACCAGAGGCACACCACATCTAGTTGCTTCTGTTCTGAACGAAGATTATGCAGGTATTTATGATACACCAGCTCCAAAGAACATCATGGACATTGTTCAAGCAAGATTGGGTGTGAAAGTGTCGTACTCGACCGCCTTGAGAGGGAAGCATAAAGCTGTTAATGATGTGAGAGGTAACCCTGTAGAATATTTTCAGCTCATTCATTCGTATTTTTACATGTTGGAGAGTGTAAACCCTGGTACTGTCACAAAGGTGAAGCTTGATGCAAATCAGAAGTTCCTAAATCGTTTCGCTGCCTTAGGAGCTAGCATAGAAGGTTTTCAGGCTATGAGGAAGGTCATCATTGTCGATGCAACATCTCTGAAGACATCATATCCAGGGATGCTCGTTTTTGCCACAGCGCAAGATCCTAATCATCACCATTATCCACTTGCGTTTGGCATTATTGATAGCGAGAATCATTCAAGTTGGGGATGGTTTTTTGAACAGCTGAAGACGGTTATTGCTGATAGTCATGAATTGGTTTTTGTTTCTAACAGACACCAAAGCATCATCAAGTCAGTGAGAGAAGTGTACCCATTTGCTGAACATGGATATTGTATTTATCATTTGTCCCAAAATGTTAAGGGAACAGTTGGCTCCAGCAAGGACGAATGCGCTGCATATTTTATAAGATGTGCAGAGAAATATACATACCCTGAGTTTTGGGAATGTTATATGGACTTCCGGAGTCGGTATCCGAGTGCAGCAGTGTACCTCGATAACCAGGTGGCGACTGATAAATGGGCGCGATGCTTATTCAAGGGAGTAAGGTATGATGTCGATACAAGCAATGTGGTGGAATCAATGAATAGTGTGTTCAGGAAAGCTAGGAAGTACTCTATATTACCTATGTTTGATGAGATATTGAAGACCTTTTCACGTTGGTTTAACGAGAATAGAAAAGAAGCCGGCTCTGTTTCGACAGCAAAGAAATTAGTCCGCTTGTGGAGAACATAATGCATGGCCGATGTAAAGTTGCATCAAAGTTAATTGTTTCTGAGGTGAATTCCTATTTGCTTGAGTACTCTGTGATTGAAGAAAGAGTGCATTACGGAGTTAGTTTGCTAAAGAAAAGTTGCATATGCAATCAGTTTGACATCGACAAATATCCTTGTGTTCATGCAATAGCGGCTGTTATAGCCTTGATGAGGAGTGACGATAGAAACGCCGATGTCAATTTCCATGATCTAGTGTCGAAGTATTACTTGATGGAGACGTGGGTGCTAGCTTATTAGAGGTCAATTTATTGTGTGCCGCATATGTCGTTGTGGAGTGTGCCAGAGGATATCAAGAAGATACTGGTTGTCCCGCCGAAGAAAAAAGAGAACAAAGGAAGAGCCCAAGAAACTAGGTTTCCAGGTCCAGGAGAAAAACGTCGTCGTCGTCATCGTCGTTGTCGCCGGCGGAAGAAGACTAGCAATAAACCTAGACCTAAACAAGACTTAGGAAAATGGACTCGACGCCAAGGAGATGGGGTTATTCGGATAGTGATGAGAGCTATTCGGATAGTGATGAGAGCGACGGAGATGGCTATGACAGCGACGGAGATGGCTACGACAGCGACGGATATGGTGATGAGAGAGACGGAGATGGGGGAGATGGTGATCAGAGAGATGTTTAAGTTTCATGCTTCTATTTAGTTTGTACTCTGTTCTGACTCTGTTTTTCTTTAACTTGTTTGTTTTTTGTACTCTGTTTGACGCTCTGTTTGTCTTCAAACTTGTTTGTTTTTGTACTCTGTTTAATGATAAATGTTTTTCAATTTTTGAGCCTAGTTTTTTAGTATTTATGAAATTTTAATCTAATAACATAGTAAATATATGGTTTAGGGTTCAGGGTATTAAAATTGGAATCATTAAAATGGTATAATAAATTTAAAAGTTTTGTATTGGATAACAGAAAATTGGAAAGTTAACGATATCCACCTTATACTTTTAAGGTCATTTAGCTAATAGAGACCAACTAATGTTGCGAATGTTGTATACGTGCAGGTTTGAGACTTATTATTACATAAATACGTTAAGAATGATAAATTTGTGAGTATTGAGCTTTGTACAACAAATAAATTTGAGTGAAAATACAAGTACAACTATATACAAGTTTTAGACGACAATGTACAACTATTCAGGCGATGGTACAACTAATTTCCTGGGTACAACTATGTGTATTATATATTGCCAAGTGTCAAATATGTTTGGTTTTGGCAGCCGACATTGTTTTGTCTTTTATCTTTTGTCTTTTTCTATTGTTGTCGTTTTCTCCCACTATAAAAATGAAGCTTGGATGCTTCTCTCTCCCCGTGAACCACACAATCTAACTTTCCTCATTTCTCTCACTTTCCCCCAAAATTAGGGTTTTCTCTCGATCCCCAATTTCCATTTCTCTCTCGACCCGACCATGTCTCCCCCTCCTATGTATTGAATCTCTTATGTATTAGTTCTATGTATTCCGGCGTATTCCCTATTTCCGATTCTGACTCTAGTTTGTGTAATTTGTGCTTGTTTTAATGACTTTATGCTTGCTTAATATTGTAATGACTCTATGCTTCTAGTTATTGTACTAGTTTCCTCTGTTTGCCTTCTTTTAATTACATGAAACATAGTAAATAATGCAAATCAAGAAACCAATTTCATTATCGAAACCAAGTACAACGAAAACAAAGAAACATCATCCTTAACAACAAGATATCATCCAAAACAATAAAATCCCATTAAAAACATCATCACGAAGACAACAAAATCCCATTTAAAACAGAGGCAAAAACAGAGCCTCCGTTACTTCCAAAGAGGCTTCCCCTTCACACATCCACCTCTTGTCCTTTTACTTGTGCTCCCATGTCTCCTTTCCCTTGAATTCCTTGCGTATAAGATAGGGAAACCAGTATGACAAGATAGATAATACTCCATTCTGTTTAGGAATTTGTACCTTTTCCCATCACCATCCTTACTTCACTACATCTAATTCCTGAAACAAGCAAAGGCTCGTCGTCAACTACAAGCATCCCGTTTACATACCTCGGTGGTCGTTCTTCTTCTTCTACTTCTTCTGCTTCCATCTCCATTTCCTCACCCCCTCCATCACCACTTCCATCATTTTCGCCTAACCCTCCATCATCTTCCGCTCCAACACCGACTCCGACTCCATCTCCATCATTTTCACCTATAAACCCTCCATCACCACCTCCATCATTTTGATTTCTCAAACCTCCATCATCATCTTCTGCTCCAACACCGTCTCCATCTTTCTCACCTCCTAAACCTCCATCATCTTCAGCTTCAACTCTCACTCCATCTCGAACTCCCTCTTCAGAACCATCTACATACCTCGGCTCTCGTTCTTCTTCTTCTGGTTCCACCTCCATATCCTCAACTCCTAAACGAGCACCATCTACATCACCACCTCCATCACCAGATCCATCACCTTCTCCATCTTTCTCACCTCCGGCACCATCTCCATCTTTCTCACCTCCTAAACCTCCATCATCTTGTACTTCAAATCCGACTCCATCTCGAACTCCCTCTTCAGAACCATCTTCTCTTCTCTCTTTCACAAGCTTCTCAACATCTTTGATTCTAGAATCCAAGTTACTGACCAGACTTTCCACATGGTCATTGACTTTCTTAAGCCCATTTTCCAGAGCTTCTAACAATCTTTTCTCAAGCGCCACTAGAATCTCACTTCCAACCTCAGTCGCATGATCCTCACTCGCATGATCCTCAGTCATTGGATCCTCAGGCATTGGATCCTCAGTCGCATGATCCTCAGCCGCAGGCATATTATTCTCATTCTCAACTTCTTCCTCATCAACGTCTTCTCCTGCACGCCCAGCAATATCTTTGTTGTACAGCTCTTCAAAGCAAATCCGCTTCCGTTCCACCATTAGACACTGCTTCCATCCGTCAACTATAGGATCAATGGCATCTTCCACCAGATTTAAGTCATCCGTGATTCGGGCCAATAACATTTCTTCATCAACAGTTGGTTCCAGAAAACTGTCTATGTCCTGCGAACATAGAGGGAACAATCACAATCCAGTTGTACAATAATTCATATGTACAATCACAATCCTAAACCATTGTTTCTCACCTTAGAGGTACCTAATGCTTCATTCAGTTCCGGAATAGGCCAACCTCTCATGGAGATTGGTTTAAACATACTCTTGCACATCCTAGGACACTCTCTGTGAGCTCCTATAACGTCTTGTCGGCAATTTTGCTTCACGCTTTTTATTGCCTCATATGGGAGGAACTACACACAAAAACAAAAAAAAACCAAAACGAATAAGAGCCTCCAACTATTACTAATCTAAATTCGAGCCTCTAAATAGCGAATAACAAAACATTACCTCCAACGAAGTGATGAAACTCGGAAAACCCCAATAAGGAATTGGAACTCCATTGAAATGGTCAAGCATATGGTACAAGTCCCTCATACTCGCATCAAACGCCAATCTTCCCCAAGAAAATGTTCTGCACAACTCAAGATCATTAGCGGCTCTCAGAAAGAAAGGCTCAACAGAGGGTGCT
This sequence comes from Microthlaspi erraticum, assembly GCA_902728155.2. Classification (NCBI taxonomy): domain Eukaryota; kingdom Viridiplantae; phylum Streptophyta; class Magnoliopsida; order Brassicales; family Brassicaceae; genus Microthlaspi; species Microthlaspi erraticum. The sequence goes on from CACVBM020001059.1 coordinate 149,816, forward strand.
TTCGCTCCTTTTCTTTTCTGACCAATCAACACGCTTGATAGAAAGTACAAGACGGCCATGTTCAAACGCTCTACAGACCGGTTCCCTTTCATACTCAGCATCTTTTTTTCAACCATCGCATATGTGACTCTTTTCACTCCTCGAAAATGCTACTTCACAAAATCTAAGCTTCCCAATCTATCAAACGAGTCTGGATACGGATGGCAATACATACCAGATATCAGAGCATGTTCTCTCAAGGAGTACCTCACTGGAACTCCATTGACTACAAACCAACATTCCTTCTTCTTCTCCGTACAAGCAGCCCTCAAAACAAGCATGTACATTCCTTGCATCCTATGTTGTTCCTCTAAAGGCATGTGGAAAAAGTGACGGAATTGGGGATGTTCATGGAACCATCGCTTCTCATCAGCATCAAGAATTTCATTTATCGTGTTCATCGCCTTGTAAATGTAGCAGAATGTCGCAACCCTTGTTGAAGCTCTATAGTGTGTAGGACTGAAGTACATCCTCAACGGCTGTAACACATCCGTTCCATCATCTGAATCCTCTGGCCTTCTCTTTGCTTCCGTTGCTTCATCTGATTCCTCTTGCCTTCTCTCTGCTCTTGACATTCTTTCATCATCTTGCTCTGCTCTTCTCTCTGGATCAGACATTATTTCATCTTCTTGCTCTGCCATTGTCTCCGTTTGAGGCACTATTTCCTCTTCTTCTCTTTGTTCCAATGGTTTATCTATGAACCACAATGGATTTTTGTTGGTTGCCTTCGCAGACATCTTGAGACGAACCATTTCTGCACAAATACATGGAAAATCAAAACAAATACACCAACACACAGCCAAAACAAGTTAAAGCATTCCCAAACCGCCAAACTCAGTTTCCGAATTCCCCACACTCACGAACCATTTAATAGTTTCCAAAATCCCCAATTTCTGTTCACTTAATTGTGAAATTATGTAACCCTAATTACTCAAATCAGTATAGCCACTCCTAATTTCCGCACAAAATCATATGAAAAAGTTCATTTTCACTTCTCCAATTTCACTAATTTCAAATCGAAATTAGGGTTCTTACCTTCTCCAGACGCAATCGACTATCACGAATCCTTCTTCTTCCACCTGAATTTGACTTCTCCCCGAAAAAAGTTTGAATCAAGAGAGAAACATGAAATTCGTTTTTTGATGGTGAAGGAAGGGAAAAAATGGCTACTTTGAGTCGTTTAAACGGGATAAAATAGGGGGTCGAGAACCGTTTTTCTCTTGTTAAAATGAGAAGGAATTTTTTTGACCCGATTAGAATTCGATCGCGGGTCTGGGTGAGCAAGCTACTGGTTGGGTCTGTAATTTTAGTGAGTTTTAAGGTTATTACGTCATTTTACATTTTCTCCACTTAAAAGAAAATGGAAAAGAATTTCCTCGTTATAACGGGGGTAGACTAGAATCACTTTGCTCGATTAAGACTATAGCAGCCATTGTTCCCTTGTCTTCTTTCTAGGTTTTGTGGTGGGGAGGGGAAAATGAGGTTCTTCGTAGATCTGGGTTGTCGCTTGCTTCCCCGCGGATTGCGGGATTTCAACGGTTCGAGACGGTAGTAGATCTACAGTAGCCGCCTTCGATTTCGCTTTCGTCTCTCCATCTTCTCACCAATTTCAACCTGGAATCGAAACTAGCAACAACTATTAGAGCCCAAAGAGAAAGCCCACCAAAACCCAATATTAGGATCCATGATGTTTAGGGTTTCTTCACTTATGGTTTCATATAAATGTAGTTGTTGTGTTTTGTGATTGTAACTTTGGCTGTCACGAACAGCCTCTCTTTGAACATTTATGAGAGTTATCCAAAATCTATTTATCTCTTGAAGACAAACATAAAGCTTTCTTCTTTCCTTTTACATTCCTTGCACAATAAAGCTCCTTTGAGCTATTTCAATATCTATTTCATTTCATCTTAATAAAGCTCACTTGAGCAAGTTTATCTTCGTTTTGCAATCTCTTTCATGGTATCAGAGCTGCAGAAACCTTCACAGGTAGCAGTGGCGATCTATGGGACTCATGGGTTCACTGTCACTAGCTTCAGTTGCTTCTCTATTGCTCGAAATCAGGATTTCAATATCTCCGCAGCCAGCAAAGTTCTCGTGAACAACACACTGGAAGAATCAATAGGCCTTTCTCAGACAGAACACGCTTCCTAATCCCTTCTTCCATGGTAAAGTCTCTGTCTTTTCAGTCTAAGAAAGAACAAGTGACCGTTTGATAGATTGAGAAGGATACGATGGTTGATTGTTAGTCTGATAGTTAGAGAAAGAGATTCTGCTGGCTGGTTTGGTTTGATAGATCTGGAATTGAGAGGCTTTGATGATAAATGCTGGTTTGGGTTTGATGAAGATGGTTGTTTGGTTGCAAGTCTCTGTTTTGCTGAGTGCACACAAGCTGTTCGATAAAATGCCACAGTGAAAACGAGATTGTGAAAAAGCAGATTTGATGTTGGCTAATGGATACTGAGAAGGATTTCAGTTATTTGTGGGGAAATTTCTCCTTTGTCGATGGACAAATTAGTGAGTTAGGGTAAGTCAAACCCAACTCTTTGTGAGAAAGGTCATAAGAGAGAAGACTATGCTAAACTCTCCAAGTCAAAAGAACCTCTGAGTGAGTCATGCAAGCTCTCCAAGTCAAGACCAAACGATTTCATGCTGGTTGTCTTTGTTGAAGGAGCAATCTACCTACTCGTTCATGCTATTCTTCCTCACTACTCAAGCTTCTCTAAAGCCAAAGGTCTGCAGTCTCAAAGGTTCAAACTTGTCATCACGCTTCACCCGATGCCAAGTTTGCGGGGGAGTATTAGAGCCCAAAGAGAAAGCCCACCAAAACCCAATATTATGATCCATGATGTTTAGGGTTTCTTGACTTATGGTTTCATATAAATGTAGTTGTTGTGTTTTGTGATTGTAACTTTGGCTGTCACGAACAGCCTCTCTTTGAACATTTATGAGAGTTATACAAAATCTATTTATCTCTTGAAGACAAACATAAAGCTTTCTCCTTTTCTTTTACATTCCTTGCACAATAAAGCTCCTTTGTGCTATTTCAACATCTATTTCATTTCATCTTAATAAAACTCACTTGAGCAAGTTTATCTTCGTTTTGCAATCTCTTTCAACAGCTTCCCCTCGCTCTCTCACTCTCTCGTTCTCCATCTCACTATGTTTCTCTCTATTTCGGTCTTCTCTCACTCTTCGGTTCTAGGTTAGTTTCGTCAATTGTTCTCACTAAACACATGAATCGAGAACCTCTGTATAAATCGAAAGAGTTAAATTTGTGCTTCTATCTTTTTGCTGACTATGAAACTACTCTTGTGTTATAGCCTATAGGTGATGTGGTTTGTTCGACTGGAATCTACAAATGTAGTGTCTCGTAGAATGGAATTAAAGGTATGATTTTGTATGTATTGGTGCGGGAGTGTATGTTTAGGTGTTCTGTTTGTCATAGATTCACGACATTGTTTCATTTGTGTTTTTGTTTATGTTTATGTATTTTGATTGTATGCTAACTGACCTGAATTGCTCTTCTTTTTTTAGACTTTTTTTTTTGTTTTATCTTTAGTTTTTGTTCTTCATTCTATTTCGTATTGTTCTTCGAATCTTGTTTGTTTTGTTTATTACTTATGAGTAAATTAGAGAGCTTCTGCAATATTAAAAGTTATATCATCTGAATTCTTACTTTTTTCATTTTCCTTCACAGCCTCAAACTGAAAATCCTGACAAGAGTAAATCTTTTATCCAAACACTACAGAAAAAATGGGTATTAATAACATTCGAAAAACGCTATATAATGATATCATAGCGTTGTAGAAAACGCTATGTCTGCGCCTGTCATAATAGGTTGTACACTTTTCATAGCGGTTTTCGGAATAGCTATTATAAATAACAATTATTATAGCGTTTTCTTTCTGCGATGCTTAAAGTAGACGATAACACTATAATTCCGTTATTAATAGATTTAATATAGCGGTTGTTTGTGCGCTACATATAACTATACAACAGCACTTTTTATTCCGTTGCTAAAAATTACTTTTGATACAATAGCATTTAATATTCTGCTATGTATTTCTCATATTTGTTCGAAATACTTATACAATAGCACTTCTTGTTCCGTTACTAAAAAGTAATTTTTATACAATAGCATTTAGTATTCTGCTATGTGTTTATCATATTTGTTCGAAATAAATTTTGGGTTTTATAGCGTTATGCAGCGAAAATACTATAGCTTTCAATAAATGCTATCAAATTATAATTGGTTTTTAGAATTTAATATCAAATTATTGCCTATTATTTTTGTGGGTATTTGAAAACAGTAATAAGAAATATTTTTTTGTTACTAAAACCGTAAAATTTTTAAAATGGAACAATGATTCTTTTTGTTAAATGGAACAATGATTCTTTAAGATCTCATTACAAATTAGGCTCATGGTATCAAACAATAAAAATACTTCATGAGGTTTCAATCAGCTTCCTCTTCTTATATTTTCGTCGGCCTTGTACTCTTGATTTTTCATGGGTATTTGCTTCCTCCTACAAGAGAAAAGAATTTATCAACTTCAGATATAAGATTAGCAAAAAACTAATTACTAAAAACATAATCAGCACAAGGAAATTATTACCTGATACGTGAAAGCCGCTGGTCTGTCAAACCAGAATGGTACTCTTATCAGCATCCTATATTGGTAAATTTAAGAGCAAACACAAAAAACTGTTAGAAGTATCTATGAATTACTCTGTTTTCAAAAGAAAATACAAGTGGAAGAAGCTGTCTTTATCGATTTGAATCAATCTACAGTTTAAATGGTACCCGATTTGATTGGTGAAAGTGGTGAAGGGCTTACATGACCAGATCCAAAAACGCATAAGGATATGAAGATGCTGAATGAAGTGGCGGCTGTCTCGAAAATAGAAGATCCTAATTAGTAAGGATTGAAGATGCTGAATGAAGAAGGGATAACTTTGTAAGGATTCGATGAGGTCGGGAGCTGTAAAACGAAAGGATAAATCAAGAGTTGAAAAAAGGAAACAAGAATTTGGTTGTATGAAAGGAAACTAAATCGAAGCTGAGAGAAAGATTAATCGTTGTTCATCTATTAAAAAAACGAAAACATAAGATCAAGAAGATCCGACGGTCAAAAACGATTAGGAATAAAATATGGTACGTTTGAGATTTTGCCATGTCAACTATCTGGGTTAAATAATCCGATTGGCTGTTGCTTAGCTTTGCTGCACAATATCTTATTTTCCATGACTATTTATGGCGTTTTAAATTTATTATTACAAATTTGATAATGAAAAAACTTAGATAACATGATTTTATTAATGCTTATAATTTTGGCTATTAATATAAATTTTAAAATTAGAAAAACAAGAGGAAACAGAAAATCATATGAGATCAAGTAGTATGATACTAGCTTATAGATGAAAGACTTACAAACTTAACACAATAATTCATATTTGTGAATTTTGTGATCAGTCCAATATTTATTTATATATTTTTTTTCCTTAACTTTGGTTAATTATTTGTTTTCGAAAATTATATTTAAATTAGGGTATAAACCCTATAGAGCATAACCCTTAAACTTGTTTTGGAGAGTTATTGCTTTCTTGTTGTTATTTATATGGATTGAGACCATTTAGTAACAACATATTATCACTGTTAAATGGGTAAATTCTGAACTCAAACCCTTACTATACCCTAAAGCAAATAGATGCAATTATTTTAATATACACCCTTTATCATACCACTTCAGTTAACTGATAGCTTATTTCGTTGTCTTTATAAAACAAACACAAATGTGCAAATGTGAATCGAATGACTAAAGTTTGAAATTTCAAAGATATGTCTTAGTCTTGCAATGAAATTAAAGATACGAAAAAACTAAAATGGTTCAAAGGTACCCAATCTTCTCATTAGGCCAAGCTACTGTTGTGCCTATTGCATCAGAAATGTATGTGACTTCTGAATTTGGTCTCCACACCTTAGCATCACCGATCTTTGAGACCTCAACCCAAACCTTGCTAGCATTGGGACCCAAGGGTTTGAAGTGGACTACGTCTGTCGGATCAGTTGAGCATACTCGACCTTCAGCGACTTTCTGGCCAGAGTTGTTGCAATCCATGAGGATGCACTTCTTCTTTGCTCCTTTGTTGCTTCCCGAGCTGGTACTTTCACTCTAATATCCAAAAAGTTTGACACAATCATTTACCAAACTCCATCACAGAGAAACAATTTTAACACATGAAATTACTTACTAGTTGAAAACTAACCCCAGGCGACCCTCTTCCTGATTGATCCCGTGCTTGTCCCTTTACTAATTCAACCTTATCAGCTTGCCATGCGATTTCGACACCGATAGCATCATTGACGAGTAGCATTTCAGAAGTTGGTCTCCAAAGATACACCGCCTCGTTAAATACACGGTCAATCTTTACAATTGCAGCATTTGGACCAAGTGGAATGTTGTTTACCGTAGCTTTTGGGTCAGTCGAACACAGTAAACCCTCAGCAATAACTTCACCATCAACATTCCAATCATAAATTCTACATCTAGCAGACGAGTCATCTGAACTTGCACCCTAAAGTCATATATCAGAATCTACTTAGTGAGCTTTCATCGTATTTATGTGCATCTACGAAGAACGAATGAAAAGAACTTTCATATTACCTTGGTGGAACCACTTTTATTGCCGCTTGATGAGCTCATACCACTGTCTAAAAGCACCTTATCAACTGGCCACGGAATTTTGACGCCAACAGCTTGTTCAAGTGTGAACATTGTTTGCGTCGGCCTCCATACAAATGATTTGCTATCCAACGCAGTTTTGACAACAACAACAGCCGCATTAGGTCCCAAAGGAATATGATCTATCTTGTACGTCGGATCAGCTGCACAAAATTCTCCTTCACCGAAAACAATATCGTCTACTGAAAACCAATCAAGCAACTGACATTTTACTCCTCCTTTGCTAACAAGACTCGCCTCCGAATGAGTAGGTACATCAACATATTGTTTCTGAAAAAGCAATAGGTTCATGTTAAAAACTATTTTCTCGACTACCATCATTACATATCTAGTAAAGATGTAACTTACCTTTCTTCCAGCTAAGTCATGGACTACATTCTTCAAGTCTTGAAGCTCACTAATCAACTGGGCTTGTGAAGCCTCAAGCTTTTGCACGTGTGCATCTCTAACATGGAGGAATGCAAGCTTCGTTGCCGTAATTCCTCTGCCTAACCCTCTAACCCTTCCAGGTTTGTCTTTTCCCAAAACTTGACTAACAACATCTTCTCGAATGTTGTCATTCGCAGTGGATTCCATTTGACTATCAATGGACTGTATTTGTTCCTAGACACACATAATTCATCACAATGTAAATAACATTGCCTAATGATGTTTCCGGACAAAAGAGTCTACCAAATTGAAACTTCTTACAATAGTTTCAGCAAATTCAGGCCGCACAGGTGTTCCATCCGCATGCGTGTGTCCGGCTAACCAGACCTTACTCCTAGTCACCTTCGTAGGGTCATCGCTCTTTTTTTTCTATACATACATAACAATTACATAAGTTACATGGCTTACAGAACTACCAAATGTAAAGGGAAAAGAGATTTACCATTTCATAAGCCAAGCGAAACATTCCTTTCCGGCTAGTTGTGTGGGGAATCTGAGCCTTCCGCAAAGCCCTATAGTTGTCACTTACCACCTACACAGAAAAGACAATAGCATATATCAATCCTCTGCCTATCAAATGCATAGTATATCAACGAATATATTCTCACGTATATAACCTTAAACTCCTTGCTAGTTCTACTTTTGACCCAGTTGATCCACTTTGGAATCGAGTGGATGTTGCTTGGCTTTAACTGGAGTCTTTCCGCGTGAGACTTTGTGGCAAGAAGTTCTCTTACAAGTCTTGACTTTGAAGCCCTGAACATACAACCCATTTGTCTGAAAACTGCGGTCTTTTGCCAACCTTCTTGCAGGTTAAACCTCCCCTACACCAATAAACAAACTTTGAAACAAGCTACAAAACAATTTATGATGAGTTTTGTATCTTAAAAGCATCAATACCTGAATTTCTTCCCATAGAGTATCCTTGTTCAAATCATCTAGTTGCCTCCAGTCGGCAAGTGTAACCGGAACATGTTCCCTCACAAGAGGGCCAAGAAACGACGAAAGTGTCACTGATCCAGATCCTGCATGCTTACCTAGTGATGTAAAATCTACATCAACTTTTACCAGAGGGTCTTTTGCAACCTTTCGCATCTTGGTCAATCCTCTCTTCCGCTTATTCTTGGAGACTAAATGTTGGGTCTCCACTTGTTCAGGTGTTGGGATTGTTTCATCTACATTTGGCTGAGATGGTTTAGGCGCAGAAACTTCCTCTACGTCTTTGACAATTTCTTCTGCTTCTTGTTCCACTTCTTTCTGAATTTCTTCTTCTTCTTCTTCTTCTTCTTCTTCTACTTCTTCTGCTTCCTCTACTTCTTCGGGATATTCTTCATGAATATATTCGTCGTTTCCCTCATCCTCTACAAGCACTTCATCAACAAGCTCTGTATTATGGAACTCTGTTTAAACAATCTCTGATAGCTTCTTGCTCTTACGTTTATTCCCTTTTCCCGCCATCATCAAAGGACTGATATCTAAATCCTGCTGCCGCTTGCTACGACGAACCTTCCCACTGACTGACTTAACCATGATGGCTCCTGAAACACAAATAACAGTAAAGTGACTAAAATAAACCACAGTTACCAAAAATACAATCGCCTAAGACATTTCTCCATATCACTCTCCAACTAGAACTCCTTCACAATCATCCCTGACACAGAAACTCTCATCTTCTGACGACTGATTTTCCAAATCTTCCAACTCAAAATCTGATCCTAATGCCCCAGTAAACTCTTCCTCTGTCTCTAACTCATGATAACCTCTCGGTGGCGCCTTCATTACTACATACCAGGGTGAAGATTCATCTTCTCTCGAGTAGAATACTTGTTTCGCTTGAGATGGCATAATGAAAGGATCTTGGATGAAAGCTGCTTGGCTTAGATGCAGATTCACTAGCGTGAATCCATCTTCTTCCTTCACGCCATTTCCTTTGTTAGCCCAAGTACATTTAAATACAGGTACGTTGAACATGTGGTAGTCCAGTATAATGATCTCCCTGATCACCCCATAATACGTTACTATGTCTGCAGTATGCCTGTTGTCTCGTGAATTAGACCTACACATAGTGAAAGCTTCATATGAAACTCCACTATTCTGGGTTTGTCTCTTAACATCATCCGTATGATAACGCTTGCCGTTGATTATGAATCCTTTATGAGATTGAGCAACAAGTCTTGGTCCAAATGCCAACCATCGTAGCTTGGACGAATGATCCGGAGAGTTAGCAGGTATCTACAATAAAAACAAGCTATAATAAATACAGCCAACTTTTTTTAAATTATCTATATCAAATCTCAAGAACCAAATGCTATTACCTTCTCCTTTATCCAGTTTGCAAATCGTTCATTATGAAGTTTCCATAGTAAAGTTTTGTTTCTTCTGCACCGAGCATCAGTAGCCTGCAGTTCTTCCAAATGTATCCTACTTTCAAAGATAAATTAGTCTGTTTTCCATGTATTAATAAAAATGAAATTTATCATTAAATTTGATAAAATGGTCTAACTTACTGAATATATGGCTCTATGATTCCTGTATTCATTAACACATACCGATGTGCTATGTCTTTTTCTTTCTCCGAAAGTGTAATTTCTGTTGCCTTCTTCAACGGACGTCCCTCAAGTACAACATGATCATCCTCAACATGGTCATTACGTTTAACTGCTTCTTCAATAGGTACAAAATTATGCAAAAACTCTAAGCAAAAGACGATGCATTCCTCGGCCAAATAACCCTCGGCCATACATGCTTCTGGCCTAGCATAGTTTTTAACAAACGCCTTTAGGGTCTTCATATACCTGCAGTTAAAGCCAACTCCATATTAGCTTCAAACAAACCGTATCTCAAACCTAAAACTAAAACAAAAACCGTACCACAGATTGTAAATCCACAACTAAAACATAAACAGTACCTCTCAAAGAGATACATCCAACGGAAGTGTACAGGCCCACCCAAACGTGTTTCTCTTGCTAGATGTAGAGGAAGGTGAAACATGATATCGAAAAGTGACGGAGGAAAAAACCGCTCCATCTGGCACATAGTCTCCACAAACTCGGACTCCCAATGTATCAACTTCTCAGGATCAATAAAACGCTGACACAGCCTTGTGAAGTAATTGCATACACGAGTCACTGCTACTCTAGGCCCTTTTGGCAACAACCCTCGCAAAGCAACAGCAAGCAAATTCTGCATAAGCACATGATGATCATGTGACTTAAGACCACCAATTGCCGGAGGATTCAGGGACACACAACTAGAGATATTCGCACAATATCCGTCTGGTCCTCTAAATTTAGATAACCTGAGACAAAATATTTTCTTCTCTTCTTTAGAAAGCCAAAAAGCCGCTGGAGGCAAATACGTTCTCTTCCCTCGGACCTGTGTGTGCAGATGTTCTCGTATTCCCATGTCTTCCAAGTCTCTTCGTGCTTTCAAACCATCCTTGGATTTAGCTGATTGCATTAGCGTAGACAGTATTGCATCGGACATATTTTTCTCCACGTGCATCACATCAATGTTATGACGCACATGAAGATCCTAAAACATGATAAAGCCAAATATCATAAAATCTAAAACCGTTTACATAATCTTAATATATATATATATATATATATATATATAGAATATACTAACCTTCCAGTAAGGTAGATCATAGAAGATTGACCGTTTCTTCCAACGCCATTGATCACTATCTTCTTCGTATTCTTGCTCTGACGCCACATCATCATTACACAACTCAGCTCTTTTTCTTTTACTTTCCTTATCCAAAGGTTTCCCAAAGTCGTTTCTGTAATCTTTCAGAGCCTCAAATATTTCAGCTCCTGTTTGAATTCTCGTTGCATTCCCATCTTCAATGGTGTTATCAAACCATTTTTTTTTCTCCTGTAAGGATGGCTAGGCCTGAGACGCTTTCGATTGCCCAAATACACATACTTTCTACTAAACTTCAACCATCTACTTAGTGTATCTTTCCCACAGACATTACAACCTTGTTTCCCCTTCACTTTGCATCCTGACAGTGTACCCAATGCTGGATAGTCACTAATAGTCCATAATAACACAGCTCTAAGTGTGAACTTTTCTTTCATAAACGAGTCATATATCTCAATACCTTCATTCCACAACTCTTTCAGATCGTCTATTAGCGGGGCTAGATAAACATCAATATTGTTGCTTGGTGCGGTTGGACCAGGGATCAACATGGTGAGCATGATGTTATCAACCTTCATACACATAGTTGGAGGCAGATTGTAGTTAACTAACAACACCGGCCATGTACTATACTTGGTGTTTTGGATAGAGAAGGGGTTCATACCATCTGTAGAGAGACCGAGACGTAGGTTTCTTGGTTCTGCTGCAAACACTGGCCAATTATCATTCACCTGAGCCCAGGTTATGGAATCCACTGGATGTCTCATTGTACCATCTTCACTGTTGTTGCTATAAGGCCAACGCAAATCCTCAGCCATTCTTTTAGACCTAAACATCCTCTTGAATCTATCTTTGATTGGAAAATACCTAAGCACCTTCGCTGCAATCCCTATCTTTTCCTCACCACTATGCTTATCCACTTCCCACCTTGAAGTACTACATCTTGGGCAACTTTCCATCTTCTGATACTGCTTCCTATAAAGGATGCAGTCATTCTTGCATGCGTGAATAACATCATAGCCAAACCCAAAAATCTTCAAGAACTTCTTCATCTCGTCTGTGGGCTTCGGAAGCAAATTGTCTTCTGGTAGCATGTCTTTAATTGCTGTCAGAAGCTGATCAAAAGAGTTCTCTGACATCCCACTCTTCACTTTGATGCGATACAGAACCATTATCGCAGAAACCTTGGTGTATTTGTGACATGTCGTGTAGAGTGGAGTTTCAGCCTCATTCAACTTGTCCCTAAACTGAGATTCTTCTGCACTGTCACTCGCTTCAGGTTCACCTCTAATGTGGCTCGGGTCCTGTTCATTATCTTCTCCATCAAAGAAAGCTGTCCTAATCAAGTTGTAGGCCTCAGATTCTGATGTCGGAACATCATCTTTTGCAGCTTTTCTTTGCTCTTCATGCTTACTCCAACATTGATTCCTCTTATACTTCTGATCCATACCCCTAATAACTAGATGATCCACTACTGTCTCCAACGGCTGATGGCAAACATTGCGGCAATCAAGACATGGACAGAATAATTCACTAGGATTACCCAAACTCCTTGCTGATGCATCAACAAACTTTTGACATCCTTGTTCATACTCACGGCTAGTCCTGTAGATCAATCAAATTACAAACTGTAAAATCACTGCTGCTTTAGTCGAAAATTCAGTGAAAAAATCAAATAGCAACAATGAAGCAATAAAACAGATTTATACCTTGGAAGCCAAACCCAAGCCTTGTCCATTTTACACCAAAAGACCCAAGCTCGAACACCGGTTATATATGTGAGATATAAGTTTAACTATTAGGCACTCCAACTATAATCATAAACACTCACAGTAGAGACAATGTAAAGATCATAAAAGGAATAGATGAGAGCTTACACAATCAGGCTACAAGGTTTGGACAAACAATAAGATTCGACTTCAGAATAGGCACCACGAATCTACACAAAAACAAGTTCCAGCAAAATCTTAACATCCCAACTCTTTCATGAATCAAAATATCTAACCATTTTACGAATCTAAAATGTCAATACCTTGTTGTGATTGTGTCTGAGAAATTTAATCTGCAAATGCAAACAAATAATTATGAAATGCACAAATCTGATCAAAACAAACAATCGCCAAGCTTGAATTGCAAAAGTGAATTAAGAAATAAATCGAGAGTACCTTCAAATGCAGATTAACAGAAATTTCCCTGCAAAAGAGCAAAATAACTGAAATTAATTAACACCCAACATGTTAAAACCAAGGCTTTACTGCCACTGTTGAATGAACCATGAAGAAGTATGGAGACAACATGATGCCCTTACGCTCAAAGCTAGAACAGTACTATTGCTACAAACTTGGTCAGCCAATTGGAGAAATGAAGTTGGATTTGACTCGTGAAAACGACTCTGATGCAAAGCTTAGATCTCTGGACAAAAATTTCATTAATTTGTTGTAGCTGAAACTTCATTATTTATGAATAAAGTGTAGAATTTGAATGCCTCCTGCTAACTATGAGATCAATGGAAGTTATAATTATATTTGCAATATTGAAAGTGTTTTCGTATTAAAATTAATATATAATTTGAATTTTATTGATAAACTATCGTAATTGCAAAAAAATGCTATTAAAGGAAAAACAGAACGATAGTATTTAGAAATGCTATCGAACTAACTATTAATATCATAAATCGAACGCTATCTAATATATTATTAATAACTTTTAGTAAACGCTATAGTATACTATATTATAGCATTGAAAATAACGCTATGTTATGTTAATAAATAATCGCATCTCAGAAAAGCGCTATCTAAAGTGTTTGAGCTATTATCGCGGGACCAGATACAACGCTTCTCATAACGCTATGATATCTTTAGATAGCGTTTTACGGACGCTAAGAAAACCCTTTTTTCCTGTAGTGGATTCTCGACAAAAATTTTGACTCAATAAAAACGACTCAATAAAAGGGAAAAATTGCAAATGAAAATGCCAAAATGAACAAACATAGTTAGTAATCCCCCCAGACTTAACTTTCACCGTCCCGGTGAAAGCAAATCAGATTAAGAGAGGTATAACATGAAGTTCAAAATGAAAAATTGAAAAGAAAAGGTTTAGGATGATGTTACCAAATGTCGACCAATTTGTGATGAAGATCGGGTCCGGTTTTAGTGATAGTACACTTCTGTAGGCAATGTTGATCGGTGAGTTTTGAATTTCAGGCCTTGGTTTGCACCGGATTGTGTTTTAGCCGAGATGAGTACATTCGGTTATTTGAATTTAGTGATTCATCTTTTACAGAACGATTCCCTACGAGAATATCTGGAGTTCAGTATGTCTGGAAGCACAGGAGAACGTTTATACCTTTCGTCACCACTTTGTGGAAAATCGTTAGATATGAATATGTTAGATACCTGTGACTCGATTGACGAAGGTGAAATACTATCTCTCTCCAAAAAAGCATGTTTTTTTTTACCACCGCACGAAGAAAATATTTTGTTGTGAATCAACAGGATAGTGAGGAATTGTCCATACGTAAAATCAGAATTATTGAGACGGGCCTTTTCCACATAAAAGAGAATCTTTTGTTACAATAGAAGCAGAAGTGATGTGGGTTTACATATAGTCATCATTACTGTTATAATTGAAATTGAAGAATATTTGTTTTTAATTGAAAAAAGCTCAATATAGATCTAGTTAGAAATCCATTTATAATGATTTTATTATATTATTAGAAATCCATAAATGTAGATTTGAATTCAAAAATGGTCATGAATTTACAGTAATCTTTTATATAATTAGGGAGTTGCTCTCTCCTCCTAAGCCATCCACATCAGCATAATTTTATAGATAATGGATCCCACATTTAAAACTGAAAATAATAGTCAATCAATTAATTTACACAGTTTACTGTTATTATATTTCCTTAAATAAATTATATTATTTACCAAAAATCCTAAAATATATTTCACAAAATAAAATATTAAAAATATTAATTAAGAAAATTAATAGATATTATATGATTTATAAAAGTTACAAAACATTTTTTTACATAACTTGATAATTCAAAATATATAAAAATAACTACAAATAAGAAAAAAATTAACATGTTTAAAATAATATATGAAACAACATAGATTTTCTAAGAATTACAAATTAATAAGGATAGAAAAATTATAAGTTTATTTGTAACTGTATATAAAAAATTTAAAAAGGTTTATAATAGAGATAAAAAGATTCATGTCAGACGAAAAATGGCAAAGAGCACGGCTCAAAAGGTGACTGAGGCGGTGGTTGAATGTAGTTAAGAGGCGGACATGGCTCAAGATGATGTTAATAAGAATTTTGATGAGTTTAGAAAATCAGAAGGTCGATGGTGACTAGAGGAAGTTCTAAGTTCACTAAACAACCGTTTTTGATACTAAAAATATAATAAATATTCATGCAAATACTAACAAATTCTAGAAATAGTTGCCAAATCTTTGGAAAAATTAGAAGACCATTTAAAATAAACATAACGGGAGTATCTATTACAGATCTTCAGTATTATACAGAAAAGACATTTAAAATAAACATAACAGAGTCTCTATTACAAATCGTGAGTATTATATAGAATAACAAAAAACAATATAATATATTTTAGAAATATATAAATGATGATTAACCGAAAAACAACCCCGCGCTTGCGCGGGTATAATCTCTAGTACAGTCAATACTTAATGGTTCTGGTTTGTACTGAATTCTAGATGGCCGAGTGGTAAGGCGGGGGACTGCAAATAGGTACTGTAGCTGGTATTCTTGTGATCGGTTTAATAGGTATTTTCTTTGATGGTTCATATTCAGGATTAGGTTCATCTCTGTAGAAATTGCGATCTTCGAAACCAATCACGCTCCGGAAAAAAAATCTCAATATCATATTCGTTTAGAAGAAAAACAAAAATTGCTTTTTCATTATGGTCTTACGGAACGCCAATTACTAAAATATGTTCGTATCGCCGGAAAAGCCAAGGGGTCAACAGGTCAAGTTTTATCACAATTACTTGAAATGCGTTTGGATAACATTCTTTTTCGATTAGATGACGAAGGTGAAATACTATCTCCAAAAAAGCATGACTTTCTCCAGACCCTAGGTAAAAGAATTTCACGTTCCTTCTTTCGGGAAAGGAGGATTAGGAAAATCCTATTGATTGCAGGTTTCTCCAGACCCCCGGGAAAAGCATGAAAAAAGTCGGCCAGTAGTGCTATGAACTGCAGAACAAACCGTTAAGAATTTCATGACCTATATTGAAATTTCATTGACCAACCTGGTATTTTATGGCCTCTGGTGAAGTTTGAGCGAATTTGAACGATGGATTGACACTTCCTTCACAAAATCGTCAATTCGGCTCCGGGAAGGAGTTTCCTTGGCCATCCGAAGTTTGGCTCGTTCCTTTTCGTTCCTTCCTGAATAAATATGTTAGTTAAGCTTCAAGAAGTTGTTTCCAACCGGTGGCTGCGCCTATGCCTTGATTTGGTTTTGTCGGCCATTTGTCTTGCCCGTTCTCGGCCGGATGTGGCTTCATTGGTCTATCTCATGAACCGTGATGTATTCTCCGTCCTATCTTTTGGATTTGCAGACCAAAATCTGATTTTATGGTCGCTTGTGCAGTTTGGTGGACTTGGCTCACGCAGTTTAGGAGTTGGCCGAGAATTGTTCTCCTTGTACGCGTCATGGCCGAGAAAATGTGCCGGACTGAATTTCTTCAAATCTGTTCGGGCCAATTGAGATATGCTTCGACTGAATCAAGTTTCTATCCCTTCTTTATCATTCCCATGTGTTGAGCGCCTTGTTTCGTGTGATGGCCTATGAATCTCCTTTCAACCTCCCTTTGGCCGCCATATGAATGTTGGTTTTAGGTTGGTTACAGCCTTTCTCCATGTCTCCTGCCTGTCAAATGGTTAACTCCTTGCAAAACACTTGAAATCACTTATTAGATGGTTTCTTCGATTTAGATCCTGAAGTAACCAACTTGAGGTTCACAATCCAAGATAATGAAGTACAAACTATAAACAGTTTTTGGGTCTTGGTTAATGATCCCAAACTATAAACAGCCTATCTCCATGTCTCCTGCACGTGACGATACGGACTTGGTAAACGAACGATGCGACCAAGCGCTGATCCGTATCCAGAACTATCAGCAAGCGACGGCCATATACTACAACATCAACGTTCGAAGCAGATGGTTCGGAATAGGAGAATTGGCCCTACGCAAGGTCTTCCAAAACACCGCCGAGCTGAACGCAGGAAAGCTGGGCACAAACTGGGAAGGTCCCTACAAGATCACCGATATCATGCGACCCAGAGCCTACAAACTCGAAGGGATAGACGGAAAAACGATACAAAAGCCTTGGAACGTGATGCACTTGAAGAAGTACTACCACTAGAGCCTCCCAACGCTCATCAAACAGAACTACGCACGGTTTGATTCTCGCAAGGGATACGTAGACAGTTTGTCTTCAGACGGATTCAGTACAGAAAAAAAAAAAAAAAAATCCAACTCGGAACCAAAAACAAAAAAAAAACCAACTCGGAATCACTTAGAACTACGCGTGACTTGATCCTTGCAAGATGTACGTAGGCAGTTCATCTTCGGATGGATTCAGTTGCCCCTCCCCAAAAAAAAAGGGGGAGGGGGGGAAAGGGGAGTGGAGTACGTATACTCGTATACTCTCATTCTTTGTAGCAAAGTCACAATCAATAAAACACATTTTTCCTATTTTCAGCTTGAAATTTTCCACAGTTCGCAATATCTTTTGTTTCAATTCGCATCACGCCATTCGAGACTCTTCGTTCGTTGCTGGCCACAGTGGACGAGCCACAACAATCCTTTGCGGATTTTCGTAAACGCGCATGTAGACCGTCTTGTTTCAACTCGTAACTCCTAAAGAAGGACATTGCGACAAAAACCGGAGAAAAAACAAACGCAACCCCGCAGCTAAACGCTTCTAGGTAATTAAAAACGAACTAAGTATAGGTTGTTTGGAATCATTCAAATAAGACTTGTACAAACAGTTCGCCTACTCTTTCTTTGCAAAAATCGCAACACAACCAACTTTGGTTCACACACAAGGATTAAAAATCCAAAAATGTTCCATAAAGCCGAACCAGTCAAAAGCGGATAAACCCATCCACGCAATTTGTCCAAAACGAAACAAAACAACGCCAAAGTGTATAAAGCCGTCCAGGCACTAAGTCAAACAAAAACAAACTCTGAAGATAGAGACAAAAAATACTCGGGCTCGCGACCAGAAGTGCCTTGAGCTCGGCGTCTCCGTCGTCTCGCGCCTCGATGTCCGTGCCGTGCTGATCGAGGAATCCAACTGACACGGCGATCTTCTCAACCGGCTCGGCATCAAAGGCGGGCTTCGGGTCGGCGACTACAACGGTCTCAAGCTCGCAAGCGACAAACGACAAACCAGAAACCTCCTGAATCTTAGACTCCGGAGCAATGGGAGACGAACCAATGACTGTCTCGGTCGCGACATTCAAAGCGCTGGGCGACGGAGTGGGAGTAAGAGGCAGCAATCCCAGCTCGGAAACAAGACCAGCAACGATGCCGTCATGCTTCCCATACACATCATCCAACCCAACTTTGTAACCATTGATCTTGTCCACCTCAGAGTCGAGAGAAGGCGGCTCGGCACCCTTGAGGAGAACGATGAGCTCCAGATTCGCATCCATCTGAGAGAGCTCCACTTCCTTATCCTTAGCGGCCACAACTGCCATGAGAGCCAACCTGTCTTTGTCGATCTTCAACTGAAACACAAATCAGAGAACAAAGATGAAATTAAGAGCTCACAAAAGAACAAACTAAGTCGATCTGAATTCAAAAAGAGACGAGCCAATCACGAATAACCTGGAACTCGGCCGTGAGCTCTTGCTCGAGCGCCTCCAGTGCCTCCTGAACCGCGGACTCTTACTGATCCTTCAGCAAAGCAAGTGCACCCTCAACCTTACCCTTACGGCGTTCGGCAGCCGAAAGGAGGTCGGACTTCAGCTCCAAGTCCTTCTGGAGAGCAGCGTTCTCCTTCTCAAACCTCACAACCTTGGTCACACTCAAGTCCATTTTCGCTTCGTGCTTAAGAGCGAGCGTCTCGATGGCGTTCTCCAACTCGGATTCACTCTTGGAGGTCGCTGCGAGAAGCTTCTCGTTGAGGTCCGCCACTTTCTTCTCTTTGTCGCCGAGTTTGCTGGAATCCTTGCAAGCCTTCTCCTCATACTCGATCACCATCTTGTTGATGAACTCAACGAACTGAAAAGTCAACACAGAAGAAGAAAACGTTTCACCCTGAGAAGAGAAGCACCAAAACAAGAACAAGACAAAAGAAGAACGAGTAAAAACGACATCACATACCCTCGATCCTTGGCTAGACATCTCGCCATAAGCCTTGGGCTGCGAAATCGTGTCCGCTGATAGGAAGCCAACCCGCGATGACGAAGAGAAGTGCGTGTCAACGCGAACGGCAGCACGCTCACGGCTCGGCTCGCCGTCCTTGGCAGTCTTGGAACTCTCCACGCGTCTCTTCTTCTTCTCTGCACTGCGGCTTGGCGCATCCTTATCCGAAACAAGTCGCTTGCGGCTAGGCGCATCACCGTCTTCCTGCGCAGATGAGAGACCCTTCGAGAAGCTGCAAAGAAGGGAGAGCGACCACAAGGTCTCGGCGCAGAGAGTCATAAGGTGGAGGGATCGTCTTGGAAGCACTCGGAATAACCTTCCCTTTCTTCTTCAGATCCGAAGTAGGTGGAAGCCTCGGCTCGTTGGACTATGGATCGCGGAGGCTCGCAACAGGGGTCTCCACGGAAGAGCTCGGCGCGAAGCGAACAAGTGAAGTCTGCTTGCCTTATCTCACTCTTGTCATGAAAGGAGGGTTGGGGAGCCATCTTCAAACCAAGCTCGGAACATGTCGGGGATGGATCGTTGATGTACTTGCATTTTGCATAGTTTTAGTACATCTTTTATGCATCTTTTGCATAGTTTTAGCATCCATTAGCATCATATCTTGTTCCTTTTCCCTTCTTATGCATTCATTGTAGTTTTAGGTTGCATTTGCATACATGTGCATGTTTGATCCTTAAACAGGTCTTTTGGAGCATTTTGGAGCAATTGGGACGTGAGGAGCAAGGAAGGACTTGATGCATGGATTCAGCTCCGCGCATGCTTAGGATGAAGAAGGAAGCCGTCTTGAAGTCAGCTCGACCCATCTACTCGACCAACCGGTCGAGTTCCTCAACTCGACCGGCCAAGTTCCAACTCGATCGAGCTGCGGAGTCAATGGTCAAACCCGAAAAATGTTGCTTCCCTTTGACTCCCCTTTGACCCTAAACCTAATCTCTTTTGTATTTAAAGGCTTGTAGCCACGAAAAAGACAAAAGCAACTTCTTTAGCTTTTTTTAATTTTGTAATTTACTTTTTGCAAAACCTTAAGCCTCTCTTTGTGTTCTTGAGCTCTTGCTCTTGAACCTTAGATCTAGGCTTATCTTTTGTATTTGCACTTGCTTATTTCAATAAAAGTTCTTTAGTTTCATTCCCTCTTTCATTTTAATGTCTCTTTCATTGCATTTGATTATGTATTTCATCATGTGTAGTGAGTAGTTCTCTTTAGGGTTTAAGATGGGCTAGACTAGAGGATTCTTATGCTTAATCTCTCTTGCTTTATGTTCTTAATCTAAAATCTCTCTCTTTTGGACAAGCCTTAAGGCTACACGACCACTACCATGGCATGTATGAGTCTAGGCGATTTTCCTCATGGGAATGTTGGGAAATCGCTTGAAAAGGTCCACTAAGAGCTCCAATATGCTTGCTCTCGAAATGGAGTTTATAGGTGTTGGATGGGTTAGTTTGAGCAATGATCCTACTGCCTCTAAGGCTTGATTCTCACTGGCTAACCCCCTGTTTCTGAGATCTTGCCTTAGATGATAGCTTTCACCTTGGGAAAGGGTTAGCTAGGCTTGAGAAGCTCAATACCAAGAGATAGCTTGAGTACAAGTGGTTAATGAGCAAGATTGATTAAGTATAGTCTTCCCCTAGTCGCAAGACCCTGTCTTAGACCCTAACCTTCGTTTAGTATTAAAGTTTGCACTTTATCGCTTTTCCTCTGTTTTTACTTCAACTCGATCGAGCCAGTTACTCTGTTCTACTCGATCGAGTCTTGGTCGAGCTGCTTTTATTTACTGCTTTTTCTTTTGCATTTTTCATTTCATTAGGTTGTTTACATCCATCCTTTACTGTCTGCTTGACTTTTGTGTTTGCATATTCTCATAGAGTAGCAACAAACCCTTATTGATAACCTCTTATACTACATCGACTATGATGGTTAAGAGGAATTGATTGATTGTGATTGCACCATACCATCTCATCTTTATTCACCCTGTTTGCATTCCACCTCATATCATTACATCATTTCATTCACCATATCATACGCAAAATCCTATCATCAATTTGGCGCCGTTGCCGTTTGGGTTTGATATTGTTGCATTTGAGTTTCCAAATCACTTGGACGATCAAGCTATCCCACCTTTTGTTATATGTATTTCTGGGTTTTTGATTTCTTTTTCAGGTGTATGCGAACTCGATCGAGCTCTTCAACTGAAGACATAGGCAGAAAACAGAGAAAGAAAACTCAGAGGCAACAAGCAGAACCAGAGGTGGTTGTTACTGAAACAATGGATATACCAGAGGGTAATGGACTCGGTCGAGCTAGGCAGACTCGACCGATTGGTCTAGGAGATGCTCCAAACCGCCATCAACAAAGACAAGGATTGTCCACCACCTGTCCAGAACCACAACTTTGAGAGATCAAGCTGGGTATGATCAATCTAGTGCAGAACAAGATGTTCCATGGATTGCCAAGTGAAGACCCATTGATCACCTTGATGAGTTTGATAGGTTGTGTGATTTGAATAAGATCAATGGTGTCTCTGAAGATGCCATCAAGCTGAGACTCTTCCCTATGTCTCTTGCTGACAAGGCTCACCAATGGGAGAAGAGCCTACCCATGGTACAATCACCACTTGGGATGATGCAAGAAGGCTTTTCTTGCCAAGTTCTTTTCAACCGGTCGCACGCCAAGCTAAGGAGTGAGATTTCATACTTCATTCAGAGGAACAATGAGACTTTTGCTGAAGCTTGGGAAAGGTTCAAGGGCTACACAAGTCAGTGCCCTCATCATGGATTCAACAATGAGTCCTTACTCTCTATACAAGATGTTTGGCAAGGTATAGAGAGATGCTAGACACAGCCAACAATGGAAACTTCCTTAACCAGGATGTGGAGGATGGCTGGCAGCTTGTGGAAAACATTGCAAACTACAATGGGAGTTATGGAGAGGAGTATGACCGCACCAACCGGAGCTCGACCCAACACTCGATCGAGTCCGATGAAAATTTGAGAAAAGAGGTCAAATCATTGAATGAGAAGTTGGATAAGCTTATCTTAGCTCAGTCCACAATGAAGAAGGTCAATTTTGTGTCTGCTGAAGAGATGGAACCTGTTCAAGAAGGGGAGGATACACAATATGCTGAAGTTTGTTACATGAGCAATGGGCAAGGAGGTTACAACAAAGGATATTACAACTACAAAGCCAACCCAGCCATGTCTTACATAAACATTGACGTTGCCAACCCATAAGATCAGGTTTACCCTCAACAACAGCAAGCTTGATCGAGTCAAGCTCCTCAACATGGGTATGGTCCGAAAAACAACTACCAAGGCCCTTAAGGGACTTTTCCTGGTCAGCAAATGCACATACCACATGGCTTTCCCCACCAACCACGTGGCCTAGGACTTGGATCGATAAGGAAGAGATATATCTAATGTGTGGAGTCTTCCTTGGTGAAATGCTGGCCCATACACATCGTGAGACTTTAAACCCGGCTCATGGAAAACTTTCTTTTTTCGGCACTTCTATACCCTAACCGACCTATGACCTACATATACCTTTTTTTAGCTTCATAAGAAAGAGAGACGTGTGTGCGCCGTCAGAGAGGAGAGAGAGCCGTCCTGTAGAGCATAAGAGTTGGAGAGAAGAGGCGATTCTCAGGATTCAAGACATGCACACACACACACACAAACCTTTACACTTTGTTCTTTCTTTTTCTCTTGCATTTTGTTATTTCGGATTTGAGAGTTTCAAGGGAGATTTAGACTTGTTCTTCAATAGAGAAGATTTCTTCACCCTTTATCTCTTTTAATACTCACATAATGCTTTCATACATCTCTTGCTTGTTTGTTTGCATCATGGCTTAGTAGTCTTATTGTTGGGTTTGAGAGTTTTCAAAGGGTTTTCATGGATTGGTTGTTAGGTTGCTAGATTTGGGTTTTATCATTAAAGTTCTTCATCCAAGTTTGTGCTTATTGCTTATAACTGGATTGACCATCTATGCTACTGCTCTTAGGTAGATTTACTTTTTGACCGTTTGTTAAGTCACTTGAATCAACTTGGATGAGCAAGGTGAAGTAACCTATGGAAGTAGAATTACAAAGCCTTGTGGACAAATCGAATTTGGAATATTTATGCTTGTTTAACCACTTGATTACCCACGGGAGTAGTGTAATCTTAACTTGTTAGACATTTTAATTGACACTGCGGGAGTAAGTTGATTATCTATTCATAATTCGAGATTTTGAACAAAACTATTGATTTCCCTATCTACTTGATTAAATCTATGAAACCTTGCGAATTCTCTTGTGCCCAATGTTTTTCCCTATTGATTTGATTGCTTGTTATACTTGAGTTTAAGCTCACTAATAGTTCTTTTCGTCAGTGTTCACAACCCTAAAACCAAACCCTCATATTTTAGTTTTAGCTAAGTTTTAATCTCACAAGCTGTTAGTGTAACTTTTCTGGTCCTTGTGTTCGATAACCCATACTACCAACGATCCGTGCACTTGCCTTATCTACTAATAGTTGGGTAAAACTTGACCCACATCAGACAAGCAAGAGGGATAAACAATGGGAAAAGAATGTCCAGATAAGTATATAGTATCCATGAGTTGATAGCAAATGCAAGCAATGGTAATTAAAGATCAAGTTTAGGGTTCAAATAAATAGGGAAATGCATCAAATCACAGCAATGAGATGTGCATGCAGTGATTAATCAAGTTAAACATGGTGCTTTCTTGTTCATTAAATCTCACCCTAATGCACAAAAGAATCTAGACATGGGGCACTTAACAGATCTCATAAGAAGGCAAGTTCACAAGGTTAAATCAACAATGCACAACAAAACAAAGCTAAATGATGCAATCCTAAAACAGTTCTAACAAATAAGAATGCAAAAATATGAAATATTTTTGGATTTTTGAAATTTTCTCAATTTTTAGTGGTTTTTTGTGCAAATAAGATGATGCATGAAAAATTGAACTAAGAACAGAATAACCAAGGTTAAAACTTCTCTTGAACCCTCGTCCAAACTTAAATCACACAGTCCCTTGTGTGAAAGAAGTTCAAAGAAAGATTCAAGAGGGAAAAACCAAGAAAAAATGCATGAAAATGAAATGGTATTTACAAGAGAAGGGATGTTTGAAACCTTAGTGCTCCCCAAAAAATTGGGAAGCAAGGTCATGGGAAGGAGAGGGCAGGCGACAATCAAGAGCACTCCAAGGAGCATCATCCATGCAGCCTTCATCATCATCATTGAAGTATGTGTGGTGGCCCTGAGCTTGGCTGAGTCTAGAGCGCTCAAACCGGCTGTTGGGGTTCCAGTTGCTGTGATAGAAGTCCTGGTAAGGCGCTTATTCAACCTCAAAGACCGGATGCTCCTACTGTGGCTCCTCTAGCTCAACTTGATCCTCAACTCGATCGAGTTGAGGTTCATCTGCTTGGGCTCGATCAAGTTTGTTGGTGGAGTCAGAACGGCGGGTTCTAGAACTTCTTCTCCTCCGCTGTCTACTGGCTTCTGCTTCTCTTGGCTCGTATAACAAGGCTCTGGGAGGTTCTTGAGCTGGGATTTTCCTTGGTTGGGTGAGAACATAGCGACTCCTAAGGAAAGGAGGTGTGGAAGTTGCCTTGGACTTCTTTGATGAAGATCCCTTGACTTTCTTCTCCAAACTCTTAATTTTGTTCACCATCTTGTCCATGGACTTCTGCATCTTCTCCATGGCCTTCCTTTGCCACTTGTTGAACTTTTGGAGAAGTCCAATCCTTTTGTGAGCAGCCAAAACAGAGGAATTCATCCTTGGAGCTTCATACTCATCAAAGTAGTAGCAATCAGGCTCGCCTACCTCTTCATTAGCTTGAATCTCCTGCTCCATAAGCTCAGGCGCTTGTTCAGCTTGCTCCTCAGCTTGATGCTCAGCTTCATGCCCAATAAGCATGTCAAGTGGTGGCCAAAAATCAAAGTTCTCTCCTTCTCTAACGGTTGTGTAGGCAGGGCTTGGTAGGAGCATCTTGGAGGTCCAGGTTCAGGGTGCTTGAACAAGAATTGGTACATCCCACTCTCCTCCTTGTGATCAATGAGGGTGTTCACCTTACAAAACTTAATTTCCATCCAACCAGGCGCTGTACTCTGATGATGAGTTGTATCTACACCTCCAGCTAGCAAGATAGGTGTGATAAGGCCTCCTACACTCAACTTCCTCTTAGACATGAAGCGATTATTGTAGGCTGTGACCTTGTAGTTCAAGAGTTGATCCAAGAAGGGAATGAGTGTCTCAGTATCTGAGGTATCTCCATGGATGTGTTTTCCATTTCTCATGAAAGGGAGAATTGTTTTGAGCCCCATATCAAGCATTTGGAGCTCTCCCTCAGTGATGGTGCATGTGGTCTTCCTTGCAAAGAAAGAGTTGGTCAGCGCCTTGTGCACATATCTAAGGACTGGACTCCTGATTTGAGCAGCCTTAGATCTTAAAGATGAGTAAACAGCATCAGCGATTGTGATCCAAACCCCTTGAAGATCATTCTTGTCAAAACTCCACTCAGTTCCTTCTCCATAGTTAAATCCAAACAAGACTTCAAGATGCATGAATGTGACCTCTCGCTCTACACCATCAGCTGTGAAGGTGATCCAACCCAATCCTCTTTCCAAGTCTCTCCTTTCAACCTTTCTGTACGTGTGATATCTCAATGAAGCTAGGGACTCACAAGTCAGGTCCTTATATGACTCCATCCTGTAAGAGAGGAACTTGGCCAAGTGCATGTTCGTGAGGACTAACTCCACATCCACAAAGATCCCAAGCTCTTTCATTGTATCATCATGAGGGTATTTGGTTTCCACAAACTCCATGGAAAAGAGAGCATCATAGTGGTCTTGGAAATTGGGGAGGCCATCATCTTCTTCAGCTTGTGGTGGTACAACTGATGAAAGGATATTTGCGTGATGGTGGAATGAAATGTGTATGATATGATATGAAATGCAAACAAGGGTGGAATAAGGAT
The DNA here is from genome assembly GCA_902728155.2 of Microthlaspi erraticum. Lineage (NCBI taxonomy): Eukaryota > Viridiplantae > Streptophyta > Magnoliopsida > Brassicales > Brassicaceae > Microthlaspi > Microthlaspi erraticum. Next base: position 176,071 of record CACVBM020001059.1, read on the forward strand.
GAGATGGTATGGTGCAATCACAATCAATCAATTCCTCTTTAACATCATAGTCAATGTAGTATAAGAGGTTATCAATCCATAAGAGTTTGTTGTCACTCTATGAGAATATGCAAACAAAAGAAAGTCAAGCAAATAGTAAAAAGGTGATGGAAGTAATTCTACCTATTATGAAATGAAATGCAAGCAAAAGCAGTAAATGAAAGCGGCTCGACCAAGGGCTCGATCGAGTAGGAACAGAGCAAATGGGCTTGATCGAGTTGTGGGTCGAGTTAGTGCAAAAACAGAGAAAAGCTAATAAAGATGCGAACTTTAAGCTACTAGGACGAAGATTAGGGCTAAATACAGGGTTTTGCAGCTATAGGGAGGCTATACTTAATCAACCTTGCTCTTAAACAACTTGTATTCAAGCTATCTCTTGGTATTGAGCTTCTCAAGCCTAGCTAACCATTTCCCAAGGTGAAAACTATCATCCAAGGCAAGATCTCAGAAACAGGGGGGTCAGCCAGTGAGAATCAAGCCTTAGAGGCATTAGGATCATTGCTCAAACTCAGCCATTCAACACCTATAAACCCCATTTCGTGAGGCAAGCATGTTGAAGCTCTGAGTGGACTTATTCAACCGATTTTCACTCATTCCCATGAGAAAAATCGCCTAGGCTCATACACACCAGGGATAGTGGTTGTGTACCTTTAAGCTTAGTCCTAAACAGAGAGATTTTAGGTTAGAAACATAAAGTAAGAGAGATTAATCATAAACAACCTCTAACATATCTCATCTTAAACCCTAAAGGAAACTACTCACTAATCATAACGAAATAAACAACCAAATACAATAAAGGAGACATTAAAAGATAGAGGAGATGAAACTAAGGAACTTTTATTGAAATAGACAAGTACAGAAATACAAGGATAAGGCCTAGATCTATGGTTCAAGAGCAAGAGCTCAAGAACACAAAGAGAGGCTAAGGTTTAAAGAGAAAATGCAAATTACAAACTTTTTTAAAGAGTTAAAACAAAGAAAACCTAAAAAGAAGGTTGTCTTTTTCGTGGCTACAAGCCTTTAAGTAGGAAAGAGACTAGGTTTAGGGTTAAAAAAGAGTCAAAGGGAAAGCAACATTTTTCGGGTTTGACTTTGACTCTGCAGCTCGATCCAGTTGGTCTTGGCCGGTTGAGTTGGTGAACTCGACTGGTTGGTCGAGTAGATGGGTCGAGCTGACTTCAAAGGCGGCATCCTTCTTCATTCCAAGCATGCGCAGTCAAGCTGAGTCGATACACAATGTCCTACCTTTCTCCTCACGTCCCAATTGCTCCATAGTGCTCCAAATAGACCTGTTTAAGGATTAAACATGCATGTAAATGCAACCTAAAACTACAATAAATGCATAAGAAAGGAAAAGAAACAAGATATGATGCTAATGAATGCTAAAACTATGCAAAAGATGCATAAAAAATGTACTAAAACTATGCAAAATACAAGTACATCAACACCCTCAAACTTATCATTTACTTGCCCTCAAGCAAACAAATAGAACAAGGAAGAGATGAGGTTGAAAACAAGTTGATTCAATCTTAAAAACATGTACTCAAAAGCGATTTGCTAAATGTCCAACTTAGAGATTCTAGAATGCAACAAGGTGAGAGATATTCATTAAGATTTTAACCATGTTTATCAACATCAATCCCACTTCACAGTCACTCAAACAATGCATTCAAATCAGCAAATCCCTTTAACATTCATTAAGTAAAATCAGTGAACCAAAAACATGCAAGATCAATCAACTCATTTGGTTTAAGGGTTTATGGTTAAGAGACAAAGACGGGTCTCATTTTAGTGTTTGGTGGTTTAGTAACAGGGATCTCTCAAGAAAGTGGCTATGCTTTGGCAGAAGGCTAAGTGTTAGAACCAAGATGATGCAAGAGCAGTAACTCGAGCTACCTAATCCTAACTCGATCGAGTCTGAAACCCAGAGCCGAAAGAACAAATCCTAACTACCCTTTTGGCATTTGGGAACTTTTTTTTCTTTTCTTTTGAACACTTTTGAGGGAACTTTGCACTTGAGGCTTTGCCTTCTTTTCTTTACTTTAGAACCCTTTTTTCTTTCTTTTTACACTTTCCCAAACCTTTACTAGACCCTTTTAAACACTGCCAACTCCCTGGACTTAACCAAACTCTTTTCTCTTTTGTTTTCCCCAACTTTTACCACTTTTCTGGTTTTTACTCAACTCGCCCAAGTCCAAATGGACACCCCCAAACTTAGCCTGAAAACAACCCAAAGAGAACTAGATAACTAGAACTACTTCTCCTACCGGTTTAAACACAACACCTTATACTAAGCATAGCCAAGAAAAGGCCTCACAATCGCTCAAGAGATAACATGGGGGTTTGAAATGAAAAAGGCTTAGGTTTAGGGTGTGGTAACTGTCTCAAAGATGGAGATCAGCTATCTGGACAAGCAAGAGGGATAAAAATAGGCAAAGAATGTCCAGATATGTATGTGGTATCCATGAGTTGAAATCAAATGCAAGCATTGGTAATTTAAAGATCAAGTTTAAGGTTCAAATAGTAGGGAAATGCATCAAATCACAGCAGAGGTTAAATGAGATGTGCATGCAGTGATATGATCAAGTTAAATATGTTCCTTGTTGTTCAATCAATCTCACCCTAATGCACAAAAGAATCTAGAAATAGGGCACTTAACAAATCGCAAAAGATGAACAAGTTCACAAGATCAAATCAACAATGCACAATAAAAACAGAGGTGAATGATGCAATCCTAAACAAATCTAACAAGTATGAATGCAAAAAGATGAAAATATTTTTGGATTTTTGAAAATTTTATGATTTTTTGTGTTTTTCTATGCAAATAGATGAATGAAAAACTAAGAACAGAATAAACAAGGTTAACTCATCTCTTGAACCCTCCCCAAACTTAAATCACACAGTCCCTTGTGTGAAAGAAGTTCAATTGAAAGATTCAAGAGGGAAAAACCAAGAAAAAAAAAGAAAAATGCATGAAAATGAATGGTATTACATGGGAAGTGTTTGATACCTTAGTGCTCCCCAAAGAACTGGGAAGCAAGGTCTTGGGAGGGCAGGCGACCATCGGGGGAACTCCATTCCACAATGCTTGTGCATCCTTCATTTGCATGCTCTTCTTCATCATCATCAAAGTGAGTGTGGCTACCTTGACCTTGGTGGAGTCTAGCTTGCTCAAACCGGTTGTAGGGAGTCCAGTTGGTCTGATGGAAGTCCTGGTAAGGCGCTGGATCAAACTCATAGTCCGGATTTCAAATCCCGGCTCCTCAAGTTCAACTCGACCCTCAGCTCGACCGAGTCCGGTTTGCTCTGTTTGGACTCGATCGAGTCCACTGGTCGAGTCAGAACGTCGTACTCTTGAAATCTTCCTCCTCTTCTGTCTGTTGGCCCCTGCCTCTCTTGACTCGTATCATGAGGCTTTGGGAGGGTCTTGAGCTGGGAGTCTCCTTGGTGTGGTCAAAACTGAACGGCTCCTAAGAAATGGAGAGGTGAGAGTTGCTTTGTTCTTTTTGATGAAGATCCCTTGACCTTCTTCATAAAACATCCCAAATACTTAAAATATTTTCACAACAGAGCCTATTGCTCAAAACAACGATAAATACATTTCCAAAACGTTCTATTTTACAAAGACAACAAAAGCTACGCTGGTGGCCTAACATTCCTTGCTCCACTACTGGTTACCTGTAAGATGAAAAAGGGGATTGAGCGCTAGTCGCTCAGTGAGTAATGGCTACCTCTAACAAAATGACAAACCAACCCCAAAAATCTAAAATAACACACAATACACAATAATGTTAATTATAACCCTTAATTGATAATGCAACAATCAAACAAGAACATGCACAACCAATTAAAGATTACAACGAACACAAGTTAGATGTTTGCATTATCAAAAACATTTTCTAAAACTTTCTCCTCCTCAACCACTCCTTCTTCAACACACTCGTGCATTCGGATCTTCCCCGTGAACACCCATCTCACAGCCACACAAGCACGAAAGACAGAACATCACTACACAAGTTTCGTCTCCAAGACAGACCCGTTAATGCAAGTCCACGTTTTCACGGCTCACGCGAGTCCTGTCTCACAAACGACTCATAACCCGGGTTATCTATTTCATACTCAGCCATAGGCAGCGACCCCGTACCTCCGATTATTCTCATTTAACAGTATGTCGCCTAAATGAGGTGAAATAGCCCTCGGCCCTACGCTGCTATCCCGTACCTCCGAGTTTTCCCACTTAATAGTACATCGCCTAAGTGAGGTATAAAAGGAAG
>CACVBM020001060.1:0-248198 GCA_902728155.2 Microthlaspi erraticum
GGGAGCCTGGTATGTCGGCGATTCAATGTTCCATACAGCAAAATGGACTGCAGGTCACTCACCGGAGGATTGCCAAGCGGTCACGATGCAGCTCTGGGCCCATCTTACTGAAGTACCTTTAGACCTAAGGCATCAAAACGGCCTTAGTTTAATTGCAGGCTTGATTGGCGAACCAAAGGAAACAGATGATTTCACTAAAAACCTAGTAAGTCTTACCATTGCACATGTCAAGGTAGAAGTGCGACTGACAAAAGACCTTCCCGATGTAGTTGAGTTTGAAAGGGAAAGTGGTGAAGTGGTTGAGGTATTCGTCGACTACCCATGGCTACCTCCCAAGTGCTCTCACTGTCAAGAACTAGGTCACATTGCAAAGAATTGCCTGCTCCTGCCAATACCGACTAAAGAGGTTCCTCCGGCTCCTGAAAAAGGGAAACAGGAGAAGATTTATAAGAAAAAGGAATCAACCTCCAAAGAAAAGGACCCGATTTCCTCACACCCAAAGTCGAAGCCAACCTCTCCCCCTGAAACTCCAAAGATCCAAATCCCTGTTACCTTACGTCCACCTTTGGTAAACCATCCCACTGAAATCATCCATCCTCAAAACCCTTCTGCTACCCCAAAAACAGACCCTAAACTTTCTTCAAAAACCACCTTTAGCCCCCCTCAATCCCTTTAACTTAACCCCCATAAAGAACCACCTTGTTATAATAGGCCTTCCAGCCTCCATTACTCCATCCGGCGACCCTTATCCCTACAGCCCACCAGACCTACCTCAAAAAACTACCTTAAAAAGATCTCGTTCCCACCCCTCGTTAAGCACTATCCCACCCTTTGGTTTACCATCTACAATCCCAAACCCGAAACCGCCAATTGCTACCCCAGTTTTTATCCCCCTTAAGAACACTTTAGACTCGCTCTCACCTTCAGTGCCACTTTTTGAAGGCTCTCCTACCCCAGGAGACCTTGCCCCCCCTTCTTGATGAATTCAAAACTATTTTTTTGGAATGTCCGAGGTATAAATGATTCGGACAAGCATAAGCCCTTTTGTGATTGGCTCTCGATCCATCAGCCCCTTTTTGGATCTATATTAGAGTCTCATATTAAAGATTCTAACCTGAACCAACTAATGACTAAGCTCTGCCAAGGATGGAGTTTTACCTCGAATCATGCCTCTGATGATGATGGTCGGATAATACTAATTTGGCGCCACCCTGCGTCAGTACAAATCCTCCACCAGTCACGTCAAACAATCACCTGTCAAGTCAAATTGCCAAGTGCCCCATTATTGATCTACACTGCTGTCTACGCCTCTAATATAAGCAGTGAGAGAACTGACCTTTGGATCGAACTCCTGAACATTCAACAAGCTTTCTCTCTTCACACGACTCCGTGGATGATTGGAGGCGACTTCAACCAGATTGTCCACCCCTCGGAACACTCAAATCCGGACATCAACACAATGGACCCGAGAATGTTGGAGTTCAAAGATTGTCTCACTCAAATGGGGATGTTCGACCTCAAGTTCCATGGCCCCCCTTTCACTTGGAAGAATGGCCAGCTAGATTCCCCTATTGCCAAAAAGCTTGATCGAGCGCTTGTCAACTGCCATCTTATAGCTTCTTTCCCAAATGGTTTAGCCTCCTTCCTTCCACCCTTAACCTCTGACCATAGCCCTTGCCTAATAGACCTAGCCCACCGTCTCCCCAAAGCCGGAACTAGACCCTTCAAATTTTTCAATTACCTGACTAAGCACCCCGACTTTCACAAAGTGGTCCTAGAGACTTGGATTCAGGCTGGAAGCTTTGCCTCCACACTCACTAACCTGTGTTGGAAACAAAAGACTATCAAGAACCCTCTGAGAGAGTTAAACAGAGAAAATTTTTCTCACATTCAAAAGAAAGTTAGTGAGGCTTACCGTTTGTTACAAGTTGTGCAGGTACAAGCTCTACAGACGCCAAACCAGCAACTTTTCAGTCAAGAGAAAGTCCTGCATGAAAAATGGTCCCACCTAAGAGATATAGAGGAGAGCTACTTCAAGCAGAAATCGAGAATTAACTGGTTAAAGGAAGGCGATCAAAATACCACTTACTTTCAACGAATAGCTCAAACCAGAACGAGTTATAATTCCATCCGATCCTTCCGTCTTCCAGAAGGAGGCATCTTGGAAGATCTGATTGAGATGAGTCACCATGCCATTAACCACTTCAAATCCATACTTGGCCCCTCAATCTTGTCACCAAACAAAGTCCAATCGCCGCCTACTTGGATCCAGTCCCTCTCTCTATTCCGGTGTTCCCCTGAACAGCAACAAGAAATTATTAAAGTCCCTGCACTGGAGGAAATCAGGAAAGTTATGTTCAGACTGAACCCAAATAAGTCATCAGGACCAGATGGACTAACTTCAGGATTCTACAAAGCATCTTGGGACATCGTAGGCCCTGAGGTCACCACAGCCATAGCAGACTACTTCTTCGATAGCTCGTTCATGCCAGCTTCTACAAACTCCACAATTCTCACACTCATCCCAAAGTTCCCAGGCGCTTCTTTGATCACAGACTTCAGACCCATTTCTTGCCTCAACACTCTCTACAAAGTGGTCTCTCGGCTTCTGGTGAGGCGTCTAAAACCAATCCTGCCAGACCTTATCTTGCCAAATCAAACTGCGTTTGTAAAAGATCGATTGTTAGTGGAGAATACGGTGCTTGCTGGAGAACTGGTTAATGGCTTTCATAAGGCAAATGGAACTCGGAGAATCACTATAAAGGTTGATATAGCTAAAGCTTTTGATAGTGTGTCTTGGGAGTTCCTATTTAACTGCCTAGAGGGTCTGGAGCTACCTGAGAAGTATAGAGGGTGGCTTAAAGCTTGCATATGCACTATGAACTTCACAGTTGGGTACAATGGAATGGTTCAGGGGTACTTCAAAGGCAAAAGAGGGCTAAGGCAAGGTGACCCTCTCTCACCCTACCTATTCGTAATAGCAATGAATAGTCTATCCCTAATGTTAAACAAAGCGGCAGAGGAAGGAAAGTTTTCCTATCATCAGGGATGCTCGGAGTCCAAGTTAACCCATCTATGCTTTGCTGACGACCTTCTTATCTTCACGGAGGGAACACTGGACTCGGTTCAGAACGTACTGCAAATTCTCCATGAGTTCCAACAGAGATCCGGCCTGGCGGTTAGTATCCAGAAGTCGAGCTTCTTTGCGTCTGGTGTACCCCAAGAAGACTGCGACTTGATAAAGTTCTCTACAGGAATGCCTCAAGGTTCCTTGCCTGTCAAGTACCTAGGTGTCCCACTCAGTAGCAAGAAACTAAGTATCACAAACTGCGAAGTGCTTATCCAACAAGTCAAGACACGACTTACCTCGTGGAGTTCAAAGTCGCTATCGTTTGCCGGCCGACTGGTTCTTATCAAAACGGTAATAGCTGGTATCTCAACCTTCTGGTGCTCGTCATTCATCTTGCCCAAAGCTTGCATCACGAGGATCAACTCACTCTGCAGTACGTACCTATGGCAAGGAAATGTGGAAGCACATAACACTGCAAGAGTTTCGTGGAAAACAGTAACACAAACCAAAGAAACAGGAGGTTTGGGAATAAGAGACCTGGAAACCTGGAACAAGGCATGCTGCCTAAAACTGATTTGGTTGCTATTCTTTCAATCGGGTTCAGTATGGGTTGCTTGGTTCAAAGCGGAGATACTAGAAGGCAACCTAAGCAACTTTTGGACAATCAAGACACATAGGAGGAATTCTTGGTTAGTAAACAAGCTAATAAAGAATAGGGCCGAGATATACCCTTGGATCAAACTCAGAGTTGGCAATGGAAGGAGCTCTCGATTCTGGACAGACAATTGGTCGCCTTTCGGCAACATTCAAAACTTCCTCCAAGGAAACGAATCTTCAAGACTTGGTATCCCTTGGACGGCGACACTGGAAAGCTTAAACAGGAGAAACCGCTGGAGATTACCACCTGCACGATCAGACAATCTGGTTAGTTTACACGCCTATCTAACCATTGTTTCACTGACGGATCAAGAGGATCACTATGAGTGGGAGATAGAGGGCCTGGTTTCTAAGAAATATGGAACAGGCATAGTGTACAAGCAACTGAGACGAGACTTGGGATTAGTACCTTGGGCTAAGGTGGCATGGTGTGTCGGAGGGATCCCCAAGCACAATTTCCTGGCATGGCTCCTCATTCTCAATCGTTGCCCCACCCGAGATAGAATCCTGGGATGGGGATTACACACTCCGGCAAACTGTCTACTTTGTAACACAAGTTTGGAAAGCAGAGACCATCTCTTCTTCGACTGTCCGGTAACTTGGCAAATCTGGAGCTCAATGGCTACAAGATGCAATCTCCAGCCGGCTCGGTCCTGGAATGACTCGTTGGGGCAAATGCAATCGCTCACGAACGGAAAACTGTGGAAGCGGCTATCACTAATCACTTGGCAGGCTACACTCTATTGGATCTGGTCAGAAAGGAATGGAAGGCTTCACCGTGGAATTTTCAATTCAGAGGACTCCATCACTCGATCCATAGACAGACAGGTTCGAAATCGGATTGCAAGCTATCGAGAAAACAACACACATCTGGCATCGAAACTGTTGCAACATTGGCTCTCAACTGATCCTTCCTCAGTGCATGTCTCGGCGTGATCGGAGGATAGATGTCGATGACGAATCTCAACGGTTTTTTCACTAGTGGGCTTTGGGCTGGTTCATTTAGAATCTTTATAACTATGTAATTTAACTGGGCTGGGCTGCTCCTTTTACAAACTATAGCCTTCTGGTTCGTAATCTTTTTTTATTTCTGCATTTAAATATGAAAGCCTTTCTCAAAAAAAAAAAAAAAAAAAAAAAAAAAAAAAAAAAAAAAAAAAAAAAAACATTTTGTTTTAGTTTTTGATAAAAATATAACATTTCATAACGATTGTAGTTTTTTATATTGACAAAAAATATAAAGTTTAAAGTTTAAACTAGAAGCTTGATAATGAAAATTCTAACACAACAGAGTTTAATAATTAAACTGAACTAAAATGTTTTGTTTGTGTTTTAGTTATTTTTTCATAAAAAGAATCGAGACAGAAAAGTTAATGGGCCTTTTGGCCCAAATATTTAAACAATGAGTAACACAATTCTTCTCCCTTCGGAGACTAGAGTGTGAGTGAGTACCTGAGACCGAGAATCGTGGGGCTTGAGGAGAGAGATGAACCAATTGCCGCTCTGAAGTGACAATCTTTCGATAGTAACTAGTCTGAAGTTTCAAATTTTATGATCGAGTGTTCCAAAAGGCATAACACTCTTCTCACTGCAATTGATAAATTGGCACACGACCTCGTCTCCATCTCTGGCCGTCGGATCTTCCAACACCCGCAAAACCATAAACCCATCAGGTGATTTCAACTTCTTCGCTCCTTTCTGATTCGTAAACACTTTTTAAAAATTTATAGTGTTAGATTATTATCGAGTGCCGCTGCTAGATCGAGATTCCGATGATCCGTTTCTGAAATCTTCCTCATACTCAGGTTTCGTGGCTCTCTTATTTCATGGAGGAAAGGAAAGCGAAAGGAATACGCCCTGCAGGAGGAGATATGATAAGCAAATTACCCGACGCTTTGATATCTCAGATACTCATGTATCTCCCGACAAAGGAAGCTGTTAGGACCAGTGTTCTGTCCAGCAGGTGGAAAAGTCTCTGGCTTTTGATTTCCGAGCTGGATTTGGACTCTTTCGAGTTCCCCGACTACAATGCCTTTGCGAGTTTCATAGACAAGTTCCTAGCTTTCTCCAGAGAAGAGGAGTCGTGCGTGCACAAGCTCAAGCTATTGATTATGAAACGTAAGAGAGACCAGGCTTGCGTCAGGCGCTGGATAGACTTTGTAGCTACGCGTAGAGTCAAGCATCTTGATGTTGGGTACCGTTACGTGTCTCGCAAGCGTTTCGAAGTGGTCCCTATGAGCCTATTTATCTGCGAGACGCTCCTTAGCTTAAGACTCAATCGGGTACTGATAGGTAGTTTTGAGTCTGTCTCACTGCCTCGTCTCAAGACTCTGTGTTTAGACAACAATGCATATGCGAATGATACTGGTCTTGAGTCACTCATCTCGTCTTGCCCTGTTCTTGAAGACTTGAGCATTTTTAGGAGGTTAGATGATAACGTTAAGGTTTTAAGAGTGCATTCTCAGACAATAACCAGTCTTAAGCTAGGGTTTGACCGTGGTGGCGATCATGGCTTTTTTGTTTTTGATTGGGATAGCTTGTGGCTTTTCGTTGATGCCCCTAGACTTAAGTATTTGACTTTTGAACAAGAACTAGCGCCGAACAAAGTCATCAGCAATTTAGGTTCCTTAGTTAAGGTCTGTTTTGTAGACATTGTTCGTATAACGTACTCTTTTAAAGATTTTAACTTATCAGAGCTACAAATGGTCCGTAATTTTTTCAACGGTGTCTCGAGAGTTAGGGAGATGGTCATCTCTCAAGACATGATGGAGGTATCTTTCTATGAAGCTCTTCATGTATATATGTTATATATATGTAACGAAATTTTGATCACCGATAGTCTTGTCTTCTTTGCTTTTGATGTAAGCAGATAATGTTTCACTACATGGAACTAGAAACATTTCCGCAGTTTTGCAACCTGTCCTGTTTGGAAGCTAAAGTTTGTTTAAGACGCGTGAAACTCCTGGAGATCCTGCCAACGCTTCTTGAAAGCTTTCCGAGTCTAAAATCGATCGTCTTGGTGATGACTTGCACCAACACCCTTCAGAGTTTTAACTTGAGAAATGTGTTATCTAGTACTAATATGATTAATCTTATGTGTTTTGTAGGATGTGACTCATAATATGGACGACACGCCTCCAATAACAGTCTCGTTTGTGCCTCATTGCTTGTTGTCATCGCTCGAGTTTGTGGAGATAAAAAGCAGATACGAGGCAGAGTTTGTTTTGATGGAACTGGCAAGGTACTTTGCAGAAAACTCTGTAATTCTCAAGAAACTTGTGATGAGCTGGGAACGTTCTAAGCTGAAAGAAGATGATGTCTTAAGGGATCTCCTTGCATTGTCTTGGAGATCTAGCACGTGTCAAATCGAAGTCTCTGGACCCCATAAAAGACTTGTAGGTGCTTCCTAGAGATTGGACTTGCGTTTTGTTGTTGTTAAATTTTTATATTATGACTATGTGAGCTTTAGGCCACAGTGTTTTAGGATTCCAAAACTGTTTTTTATGCAAGTGACTAACTATTGGAAGATGCAAAGAATGTGATTATGCGCTCGAGTGCTTTGGTTTGGATGCAAAGAATGTGTATTATTTAGGATAAGGTATTGTGAACTTTTGGATGATTTATTTCAAAATGTGCCTAAAAACTGAAAGATATCAATACAGAGAATGTGATTGTGTGTCTACCCAAGTTAGAAGTCTTCTTCAGCCAGGTCTTGTGATGGGAACGGACCATCTTCCTAGATGAGCCGTGTAGTTTGTGCAACGGATCACTCCTCTTCGGCTAGGACCATCCGGAAACTCTATGACGCTAATGCTGCCTGCGTCTAGGTGGAAGAACCCGAGCCCTTCTTTATTGAGGCTAAGGCATTGTGCAATGAGCGATATGTGAGCCATTGGGTGACCAACCACCACCATTGCATCTCCTTGGTTCGACTTATCCTCGTCGGATAGCTCGTCTAAGAGTGATTCCCAGGCTTTCCCGGATCTGTTCCACAGAGCTGAAACCGCTTCTTCGTCTAACTGACTTAGCCAACCAGGTTGGATTGATGCACTACTCACAGCTTCGTCCTGCAGAGTTTGAGGATCAAAAAAGTGTTTACTTTACGAATCACATGGTGGTGATAAAATAATCTTGCCTTGTTGGATTTGCTAATAATGTCTTCAACGTCAAGCTCATTCGTTTGTTTCGTTTTCACATAGCGAGGTACACTATCTACACCTAAACAACCTGCAGCTTCTTGCACCTGCCAAGAAACAAAAAAGATTCCGATCAAAACAGATATCTCGAAATCTTCAGCTTGTTAAGAAATTGAAGTTAGGTAGATAAGAGGGATTTATAACATACTCGGGATATCACTCCAGCAGTCTCAATGGAGGCTGCTTTAGAGCTACAAACTATTGAAGTGACCTTTAAATCAAGAAGAAGCTCTGCGGTTTTCTGCGACTGTAGTGACCAACAAGTAAAATATGACCAAAGACTAACTAAATGCAGGATTAGGATTTGTCCTTCACAAAGTCATATTTGTCTGTTACCTGTATCACACCAAGCATGTTCATTGGTTGGTCATTAGCAGCCTGTGGTCGAAGTTAATAGGTTAATAACTGCAGAATCATGTTTTGTAAAATAATGGAAAAACGAAGATAATCCAGTAAAATCTGGTACAAAGTCTCCAACTTTTCTTAGCTCAGAAATTACTTAATTCTGGCAAATGAAGATGAACTAAGAGATTTACGTAAGCAACTCAATCAACTCTTGTACCTTATTATCCCCCTGACCAGTTACTCCATGGCAGACAAGTATGATCTGCTTAATAGCTTTCCGGCCATCAGAACTTCCACCGGCTAGAGGCGAATTAGGTGTCTGCATTTGTACTACAGAAGACAGTAAGCAGAATATTGACTACCTATAACATTTTAAGCCCACCTCGAGAATCTTGCCACAAAAAAAATATGTTCATATAACTAAGATGAATAAGTGATTACGAGTCCCTGCAAAGCCAGACATTTTACCTGATTAAGTCGATTAAGACATACGTGAGGAGATGCACCGTCAGCTCTTGGTGTGAAATCAAGAACGCTTACACCGCAATTGCTCTGTAACAAACTCCTGAAATATTCTGCTCCCAAACCTGTTTTTGCAACCAAAAATCACACACAGTAAATTTTAACGAAGAAAACGAGAAAAGCCCGCCTAGTTTCCAAGTCTCTTGCTGAAAGATGAAAAGAAGAAGTTACCAATTGCAGTTCCTAGAAGAGCCTGGTTCACAGCGTTATGAGCAACAACAAGAACAGACTTGCTCTCGTGAGCAAGAATATTAGGCCAACAGCTTCGAGCACGTGACCATAACTCTCTTACTGGGTAGTGGCCATCGATGTTGAAGTTTGCTGGATCTTCTTGCCATCGCCTGAAAGCTTCACCGAACTTTTCTTTCCCCTCTTTCTTAATTAGACCCTAGAGTAAAACCCATAAACCATAACAAGTGTTGAGAAAAAGTATGACATCTACATGTACTCATCACAGAGGTAGACTTACTTGAAAAGAGTAAAGATCAATTTCTCTGAGTTCGTAGTCCGGAATCATCTCACTTTCTCGACTTCCCCATATGATTTCAGCTGTTTTCTTTGATCTCTTCAATGGACTGAATCAATGTAGCCGATTTAGAAAAAGGCTTTAACAAACGAAAAAACCTCCATTTCAGAGAAACAGGTAAATCAATCATAGAGAACACTAAGATTCTATTTCTCTGATTCTTCAAATTCAAAACATTTTTTCTCTAAATTTTCCTTCTTTCAGTCGATCCAAACACCTCATTCACTCAATGAGATCTAAATTCCAAATCCAAATCACTACTACTACAAACATATTTCAAAATCCTCAAAACCGATTCCATAGATCTAAAGAAAAATGCAGGACCTGGTGAAGCAGACATCGAAGGAGTCGTTGATGAGCATCTGGCGAGAAATGTCGGCCTGGGTCTCGCCTTTCTTCGTCAAAACGGAGAAATCGGAGCTCCCTTGAATCCTTCCTTCTTCGTTCCACGTGCTTTGCCCATGCCTCACGAGTACCACTCGCTTCGTCGTCGATGCCGAAGCCATCGTCTTAGTCTCGTTGCTTTCTTCATGTAAGCTCGATATTGATGATCGAGCCCAGAGGCGGCGGCGCGTAGAGTTTGGCCGGATTGTTGAGCGGAGGAGACACCGGTTGGGGAAAATCGGTGTAGTGTGTGGTAGAGAGTGCATTTTTTTATTTTCTATTAAAAATAAAAATGTTAGAACTAATAAAAATCCTCAAAACTGTATTTCTTTTCGCGCGAAGTTCGATATGTATGTCCATTTTTTAAAGCTGTGGAAATGTTTTGGTACTAGAGGTTGGTCCAAAATTTCATATCCGAAACCATATTCGATTCGAAGTTTCAAACTCCATAAATGATGAATTGAAAATATGTCAAAGTTATGAGAATTTGGGGTTGCAAAAATTCTGACCATTCTTCAAAGATCTAGAAGAAGTAACATGAGCTGTCTCAACCAGAAAATCCGAAAAGATAAAGACAAGTTCATTAATAGAGAAAAAAAAAAACCTCAAGGCTGAGAAAATAAAGGCAAGTTCATCAATACACGTCATCATACATTCGTGTCCATATTTTATTGGTTATTTGTTCACCGCCTTACGTGACCGAGTCGGCCTCATCCTTTTCTTTAAATTAAGCTCTTCGAGAACTCTTCTCCTTAACAATTCACAATTCAGTTTCTGATATCTTCAATCATCTTCTCAAATCTCTCTTCATTCTATCGACTTCCCTGATTCAAGGTACATATCTGGTTTCTTATTAGTTTCTCTCTCGATTAGCTCGTTTGATCGCAATTGATTCTTCTCTTCGATCGTTAGAAGCAACTGTTAGAGTTTCACCGACTGATATCCTCGGAATTTTCGATTAGGGTTCATATTTTAGCTAGATCTCTGCTGTTAGGCTTCGATCTGTGATTCTCTTCCGGATTTGCTACTGAGTTTGTTGATCGGATCTGATTTCTGTTTGTGCGATCGGATCGAATCGATTTCTTTATCGTTGCCAATTGTTTCTGCGATCGATCTGAGTTATAAACCACGAGCTTTTTCTCTGAATTTCAGATGCAGATCTTCGTTAAGACTCTCACCGGAAAGACGATCACCCTCGAGGTGGAGAGCTCTGACACGATCGACAACGTGAAAGCCAAGATCCAGGACAAGGAAGGGATTCCTCCGGATCAGCAGAGGCTCATCTTCGCCGGAAAGCAGCTGGAAGACGGCCGGACTCTAGCCGACTACAACATCCAGAAGGAATCCACGCTTCACTTGGTCTTGCGTCTCCGCGGTGGTATGCAGATCTTTGTCAAAACCCTCACCGGCAAGACGATCACACTCGAGGTCGAGAGCTCCGACACCATCGACAACGTCAAGGCTAAGATTCAAGATAAGGAGGGAATCCCACCGGACCAGCAGAGGTTGATCTTCGCCGGAAAACAACTCGAGGATGGCCGCACTCTTGCCGACTACAACATCCAGAAGGAGTCAACCCTTCATCTTGTCTTGCGTCTCCGTGGTGGTATGCAGATCTTCGTGAAGACTCTCACCGGAAAAACAATCACGCTTGAAGTGGAGAGCTCTGACACAATCGACAACGTCAAGGCTAAGATCCAGGATAAGGAGGGAATCCCACCGGATCAGCAGAGGTTGATCTTCGCCGGCAAGCAGCTTGAGGACGGTCGTACCTTGGCCGATTACAATATCCAAAAGGAGTCTACGCTTCACTTGGTCTTGCGTCTCCGTGGTGGAATGCAGATCTTCGTGAAGACCTTGACCGGCAAGACAATCACATTGGAAGTTGAGAGCTCCGATACCATTGATAATGTGAAGGCGAAGATCCAGGATAAAGAAGGTATTCCTCCGGACCAGCAGCGTCTCATCTTCGCTGGGAAACAGCTTGAGGATGGTCGCACATTGGCTGACTACAATATCCAGAAGGAGTCGACGCTTCATTTGGTCTTGCGTCTCCGTGGAGGTATGCAGATTTTCGTCAAGACGTTGACCGGGAAGACGATCACACTGGAGGTGGAGAGCTCTGACACCATTGATAATGTGAAGGCTAAGATTCAGGACAAGGAAGGCATTCCTCCGGATCAGCAGAGGTTGATCTTTGCGGGTAAGCAGCTTGAGGATGGTCGCACACTTGCTGATTACAACATTCAGAAAGAGTCGACTCTCCACTTGGTCCTCCGTCTTCGTGGTGGTTTCTGAAAACTTGCTTCTGTTCTCTGTTATGATCTTCCAATAGAAGTTCCTCTGTTTCGTTTCTTTTAATAATACTTTCTGTGGTTTGTGTTTTGGGGTCTTTGTAAAAAGGGCCCTGATGAATAATTGATGAAAACATGTTTCCTTCATTATCTGTCGTTTCTTTCTTGTAAGTCAAATGGAATTTCTCTATTGGAATATATCGTCTTTGCTCTTTATCTTCGTCTTACATCTACGTAAATGTACAATATCTGCTTTTTTGTTCGTATGGGTTTTGCCTTTTGCTAGAGTCGTGGAATGTTTCGAGATTGTCCAAAGTGCCAACTTAGGTCTCAAGTCTCATTTCCTGGGTTATCTGCTAGTGGTGAGACTTGTCTCCTGCTTAGCTTTTATTTCCTCAAGTCTCGTGGTTATAAGGGATTTGTAAAAATGGTTGGTTAATGGAGAAACAGCTCAGATGTACCAGAAATGTGCCAGGCAATTTTCACGAGGATGTTTTTAAGAGGAAACTGCATGATGCGAAAGTGTTTTATTTGCTAATTATGTGGAGTGAGTTGTGGAAAGTTTTCTTTTTACCATCAGTCATAACATTACAACCGATTAGGTTTATACAAACATCAAACAATACATTTTGCTATGAAATGAAATCAAAACTGCAGAAAGTTGAGAAAAATACATCAGTTTCAGGATCCCCAAAAGCCATTGCAGATGTTATCAGAGGTTGGATATCAATTTTCAGCTTCTCCCATTATTATGTCATCAGCTAATAATGTCTCATAATCATACACTTGCTATCACAGAGAAACCAGTAGTAGAAAACTCGATCTGCATAAGATGGCCTTACCCATTTCACTCAGGAACAGAGAGCATGAGTTGTTGATTCCATACCGGGTTCAAATTAGTATTCACCAAAGTTGTTTGTAGTTTCTGAACAGTAAACCGAACATGGCAATTAAATTTTCTCCATAGATGAGGGTTAATAAACAGTATTACAAAAGAGATCACTTACTTGCTTCCCTGGATTCAACACAACATATGGATCACTTGACATCATGTCTCTGATGGCTAAGTTAGTACCTTTCTTAACAGTCACCTTCAACATTCCAATATACTCTACCATTCCTTCCTGAAACTGTCAAATTTTTATATTTTGACCTAAACAAAAAGTATGACATCTAAATGTACCAGTCAAAGTTACACTTACTTGGAAAGAGTAAAGATCAATTTATCTGAGATCATCTCGCTTTCTCGACTTCCCCATATGATTTCAGCTATTTTCTTTGATCTCTTCAAGGGACTGAACCAATGTAGCCGATTTACAAAACGCTTTAACAAACGAAAAAACCTCCATTACACAGAACCATAACAAAGAAACTAGTAAATCAATCATAAGGAGTCCTAATGAAGATTGGACCATCACACACAAGGGCAATGATACTAATCTATGATCAATCGTAATTTTACAATATCTATTTCTATGATTCTTCAAATTCTTAACGTTTATGAGATTATAAGATCCATCTACCGTAAGCAATCGATCAAAGAGCTAAAACACACCAACCATAATTTCCTGTCATTAGCAATTAATCCTATATATAATATATGACTAGAAAAATCTATCGCTCCGGCCACATATTACAAACACAGCTTACCAGGTCAGACTGTGGAAGCCAAGTTAAACAGAAGATTCACGGAAAGAACAAAGACCAAAAGTAAAACATGGGGTATGTATGAGTGGGGTAGACTTGTTACTTTCCTGATTATGCAAAGACGTAAAATCTTCATTACTAACGTGGAGCATGTAACACGTGCCTCTTCTAGTTGATATGAAGTCAATATTGTCAACAAAAAAAACAAAGTCAAAAGTACAACATATTTTTATAATCCATTTCGCTGATTTGGTTTCGGTCCGACCCTGAGTTGTTTATAGGTTTATAAAGAAAAAAAAAACATCTGACCAAGTTGAGTAATTAACTATGATTTCTTACTGTGTTTCTGTTTGGCTTGGTCTGGTGAAGATAAAATATACCTTGGAAGATAAATACATTAAAATGTAGGTGTATGTAAATGAATTATTATTTTCTTTTCGTTGTTCGGTTTGAAAATTGAAACCAACTCGAACCTAAACCTGCTGGTTTGAGAATATCATGATTGAAATTAAAGCCTTTAGACAAATGATTTTATTGCTTGGATTTGATCGATCGGTGTTCAGTCACATTTTATGACCTATCCTCAATTCAAGTGAATTGCCACCTACTGTTTTGTGTTTTTGTTTTAATTTGTTTTCGAACATACCTACTCTTTTGTGTTCCCTAGCTCAGATCATCGTGTTATGTTATAACGTACGTTAATAAAGTAAACTACACGTAAAGTTTAGAGAAACAATAGATATGATTGGTGGATTCAGACAAACTTGCCGTTCTGATCTTTTTGATATGGCATGGAATTGGTGAAAAGATACTTGCTGATTTTGAAAAATTATGTTTTTCATTTGCTTGTTTGTTTTTTCCCCCACATTCCTACCATTTCGCTATTTGGTGGCATTTAGAACGAGATAAAGGTAAAAAGTCACCGATCATATTTGAAAACAAAGTAAAATAAATAAAAAGATTTTAAAACGTTAATCAAGACTCGAAAGAGAGATGAAATGAAATGTAGAAAGAATCAATTCAACAGGCTTAGGTACAATGTTAGATAGTCCCACTTGGGTTTTCACCAACTTTGCCGTATTAAACCTTTACAAATATATGAATAAAAAAAAGGTTTCAACAACCCCATCGATTTATTTTTACGGCCTACAATCGCTTGTTGGTTATTTTCTTATGTTATAAAACGATATTAGTTTTAATCATGAATATGTGTGTTCCTTTCTAAAAAAAACGAAGAAAATGAACCAGAATTTATTGGAAGCTAGACATCACTTTTGAAACCTGAGGTCGCACCTATCTTTAACTTAAGCTAAGATTATAAACAAATACTGTATGACACAAGTCTTACATAATCATGGCATATTGGAGCTGATAGTTAATCTTTTATTTCCTGCATTCTAATAATTTCTTACAGAAACTTTTGGTGAGAACCTCATTTTCTCATTCTATCTATAAATACGAGGAAAAGTTGGTAAATGAACCAAAAAAATCGTTTAAATTAAATTAGTTTGTTAAGTTGCTAACTTGCTATCAGGAAATGACAAAGGATATTGGAAAAAAGAAGAACAAAATTATAATTTATTAATCCATATCTTGAACGCTTATATCCCGGAAACACAAATGTAACTGATAATTGGGGGATGTTCACAGAAAACAAAACATGTCACATAAAAAATACCACTTCTCAACATGTTCAAGTCACATAGATAAATCCGTCTAAAACATGTTTTAACGTATTTGTTTAGTATACCAAAAAATTTGCCGAATACCAATATGTTACTTCCAATCAATTAGAGAAACTTCTCGTATATTTAAGTAATTCAACGAAAAGTTATGATTTGTTTTACGCCTATTATCGATGGAAATGTAATAAATCGAGCTACGTATAGACGTATAGTTCACCTGTGAGCCTCACGTTGAAAGGTACGTAATAGCAACTGGGAGCCTCACGTTCTCTGTTGAAATAGCTATTCTACATCCACAGATATGTATCAGTACTATACTTTTTGAGTACCGTGGATCATTGGATCAATATACATTCTCTGAGAGTTAGATATAGATTTATATATTAGGATCATGTACATCCACAAATATGTCTCACAAGTCACAACTATACTTTTTGAATATCATGGATCAATATACATTCTATGAGAATTAAGAGATAAAGATTCATGTAGTATAATCTACATCCACAAAAATGCACCGGTACTATACTTTTTGTATGTCTATTCGTTTTCATGTGAGAAAACACCAAATTAGATATAGACCAACAAATATGTCTCAGTACTATGATCTTTGTTGTGTCGATTAATGATAGGTCGAGTTGGGCCGTATTCTAACTCATTCATGCGCTTTCCTTAATTGAATGGTGCTGGTCAGATCAGGTTTGCTCAAATATCTGTAGCTAATTAATTAAGTTTTAACTTTGCAAAGAAAACCAATTTCATATTTTTAAATAATGCATTTATGAATTTATTATATCTTTTATCACTAGTTACGTTATCATCCTATATTGGATACAAAAAAATAATAATAAATCGATCAAATATAATTGCATACAAATATGATGAACGGTTCCAATGTTCCATGACGGTATTCTTTCGACAATACACAGATCCACGACGGATAAATCTATCAACTATATACCATACGTACAGATAATCGACAACTCCGTCTTTATGAGACCACGACAAATTATATAATCTTATATACACAATGTCATATTTCTAGAACAGCCAAAGTATAACTGAAAACCGAACTTAACTAGTACCAAAGCTTTATTTGAAAGGCACATCATATGATCCAGCACCTCTGATATGGACTCGTTGCATACTCCTATGGCTTAGAATCTTGTTTTCCTTTTTTGGTTGGCGACTGCCCATTTTCTGTTTTCTAGACTCTCTATCTATTTTCTCTAATTGTTTTTTCATACCGACTCATTGATCGATAACTTATAGTTCTATAGCGTTTATGGAAACTATATGAAACATCATTTAAACTAAATATTTTACATAAGCGATCAGTATATCTAAATTTAAAAATAAAGACATACAAATCATTTACATAAGCGATCAGTATATATAAATTTAAAAATAAAGACATACAAATCCACTTAAATCCAACATTTTGGAGTGTACGATAGATATATTTATATATTTTTTTTTAAAAAAACATCTCTTGTTTGTTTGGTATAAAATAGCAAAATAACTACTTAGGCTGAATGCTGCTTCGTTATACTATTTTGATTCTACTGTCGTGTTGCAATCATAAATCCAGTCTGATCTTTACCACTGAATCACCACCACATGTTTGCTTGATACTAATCCACATATTCATATACTTAATTGGCGTCTGAATTCTGGTCTTAGTTGCTTACTTTGTTTTAGTAAACTTATTAAGGATAACAAAGATTCAAACTAAAAAGGAAAGTTGAAAACATAACAAAATCTCGAAGGAACGTTGGCAATTTATCTGAAACCACGAGTGCAAAACGGACACGTACATCCCTTTATCCATATCTCTAATCGCATTATTCTATTCTAGTATTATAAATGATCTTACTCAGAGTTAGTAGCAACAAATATTTGGAGGCCTCCACTGGTAAACACGTACCGGTTCTTCACAACTTTTTCCTAAAACACAATCAAACACACATATTTACACATCTCCAATAGGGAAATGTCCATATAAAACTTTAGAATATAAAAGAATAAAGTTATATCGTCCTAAGGAAAATCAAATGAAGGTGGTAGGTGAAGGATTTGACGTAATTACCCCCAAAGACACGTCAAGACTTTCTTTTGGAAAAATCCATCCACTCTCTCTTTCCTCTCAGTATATAATCTCTTCCTTCTCCACCATTATTTCTCAGCTTGCAAGTTCTCTCTAAACAATAAGAACTCCAAGCTTGTGCACTGTACTTTAAATACGCAGTCGTTTCGTATAATAGTTCTCAGTTTCATCTTACAAAAAAGAAAAAGCAATAGCAATTTACTTTCAAGTCAAAAATCATGCAAGCCGTTTCGCCAGCGTTCTCTTGCAATCTCAAATCGGTAGTTCAACCGAATCTAACGGCTAAAAACGCTCGTTTCTCTCACGCAAATGGAAAGCGCGTGACTGTTAGTTGCAGCTACAGGTCTGATTCGTTTAGCTTCCCCAACGGTGTTGGCTCGAGCCGAGCCGATTGGCAAAGCTCATGCGCCATCTTAGCTAGCAAAGTAGCTTCGGCTGAGAATTCCAGCTCCATCACCGGCGGTTTAGCCGATCAAGTCGCTGCCGTTAACGGACACAGTAACGGCTCCGTCGATCTAAGCATCGTTCCTTCTTCGGAGACGAGAAACGGGAAGCAGGGATTGGTTCAGCCGTTGACGATTACAGATCTCTCGCCGGCGCCGTCGCACGGATCTACACTCCGTGTGGCCTACCAAGGAGTTCCCGGCGCGTATTCCGAAGCTGCCGCCGGAAAAGCTTACCCGAATTCTGAAGCCATTCCGTGTGACCAATTCGACGTTGCATTTCAGGCCGTGGAGCTCTGGATCGCCGATCGTGCTGTCCTCCCTGTTGAGAATTCTCTCGGTGGTTCGATTCACAGAAATTACGATCTCCTCCTCCGTCACCGTCTCCACATCGTCGGCGAGGTTCAGATCCCGGTCCACCACTGCCTCCTTGCTCTCCCCGGAGTCCGTACAGATTGCATCACTCGCGTGATTTCCCATCCCCAGGCGCTGGCTCAGGCGGAGGGATCGCTCAACAAACTCACTCCCAGAGCCGCGATCGAAGCGTTTCACGACACCGCCGCAGCCGCAGAATACATCGCCACGCACAACCTCCACGACACGGCGGCTGTAGCCAGCGCAAGAGCAGCCGAGCTCTACGGACTCCAGATTCTCGCCGACGGGATCCAAGACGACGCAGGGAACGTCACGCGATTCCTGATGCTTGCGCGTGATCCGATCATCCCTCGAACGGATCGTCCCTTCAAAACCAGCATCGTCTTCGCAGCTCAGGAACACAAAGGAACCAGCGTCCTCTTCAAAGTGCTCTCCGCGTTTGCGTTTCGAAACATCAGCCTGACGAAAATCGAATCGCGGCCGCACCAAAACTGCCCGGTCAGAGTCGTTGGCGACGGAAGCGTCGGGACGTCTAAGCACTTCGAGTACACATTCTACGTTGATTTCGAAGCCTCGATGGCGGAGGCGCGTGCCCAAAACGCGCTCGCGGAGGTTCAGGAGTACACGTCATTCCTCAGGGTGCTGGGAAGTTACCCAATGGATATGACGCCATGGTCCACGTTGCCTAGCGAAGACGTATGACCCGACCCGTATTATTATTTGTCTTAAGGATTATATAATACGTAATAACATATGATAAAACTATATCATATTTGTTAAATTATACAGATGATGGAGACCAACGTATAAATGTAGAGCTCGTTTTGCATGTGAAAGTAGGAGAATAATATTCTTTTTATTTCTCCTATGACTTATCACCAAATATTTTGTGTATCTGCTACTTTTGGAACAAGATCGGTTTGTAGTTTGGCTCTGGTTATAAGAAAATGAAGATATTCCTTAAAATACCCTTTTCCTTGTCAACTATATACCATAATGTAAGGTAAAATTTAATCGTTAAAGATAATTTCCTAATTCATCATCATCACGTTAACTCTAAAATTTTATATTTCACAAAGACACTACAATACTATATTTTGTTTCAATAACATATGATATGTTTGCCGGATAGTAACAAAATCGGCAATAGTAGTTCGAACCACAAAATGTGTCATGTTGATTTTACGGTACTTAAGATTTTATTATGTGTAATTTACAGGCAAATACATCAAGTGTAGATCAAATTTACCCCAAAAGGAGTATTACATTCGTATTAGTCCACAAATCACTATTACATTCTTTGCCGTTTCCTCTGCATCGTAAAAATATAGCCGTGATCAGTCTATTATTGTTGTCTTCGAAGCTAGCTATCTTCTAATACTCCAACGCTAGTTAACCAACAAAACAAGAAAGACTTTCAGATTCTAAACTTTTAAGTTATTAAATTATAAGATGATAAAACTAGTTTTAAATTAAATGTCAAGCTTAACGTGTGAACATAAGTTCGGTTTGATGTTTCTTCCTTTGAAACAAAAGTATAACCATCCATCTGGTCGTGTACTATGCCAACTTCCATGAATTTTCATGCTTATTTAAAAAAACTTCTCAACTATCTCCAGGAAATTAACTTTGAGACTTTGAGTCTCCAATCAAAGAACCAGGCATATAATTTCCACGAAATTTAAGTGTTAATATTGTGTTTGAACTTAATATTGTGTTTGAACTATCTAACACGACTTCACATTATTTATACTATATGAATGTGTTCCCACTTCCCAAATCCCACCTATGTTTTACCCTTTAAGTTCGTAATCTTCACATTTCTAGACTTTTTTTTTACAAATTTTCTATGACGTTTAACGTGTTTACAAGAAGACAATATTGACAACTAAAGGTAAACCAATAAAAAATTAAAAAGGAGATCAGTCTTGGTCTTGGTCATTAAATCACGATCCCCGAACTGATTTGAGCATTTAGTGGGTCCATGATGGTTATGGAGATGATGTGAATCATGTCATGGCGGCTTATTATACTCATAAGCACTCATGTTATATTTAGAGTATTGTATTAATTTACATTTTATGTGCGACAAATATGATGACGGTACGAGATAATTATGTCAGTTCTCCTCCCCGTTAGGGTTTGGTGAGAGAGCGAAATGTAACAAACCAATCGAAGTTTTATTAACCTCGTCATGTGTTTAATCTCTGTGATAGTTTAGAAAAGTTATTTTTTTAACCTTTTATGTTCTTATCATCTTATATTTAGAATTAGTTTTTGGTAGTTTATCTTTAAGCTTGAATCATCATTTATCAACCATACAGTACTTTGAAACCAACTTGACCATGTATTTATATATCCTTCGTCATTACAGATGATTAAAACACTTCAATTATCTTATTAGCTAATAATATAATAGAAGGGGTTAATTACGACAAATAGAGAAATCAAGAGTGGAGTGGGGTGGTAGGTAGGAGAAAGAGAGATGGAGCACACTGTGGTGGTAGTTGGTGGTGATGAGTGTGGAGGAGCCATGTACTTTAGGATCTGCCGACTTGTCTAGATATCGGTTAAGCATCTGGTTTCGGTCTCGGTTATGAATTGGATTCCGGTTAAAGTTGCAGTTTTTAGTGATAAGACAAAACTCTATGGAATAGTCTATTTGTGGTCCAATATATTTGTTGTTTGGAAATGATTATACATATGGAAAACTTCCGCTCCAACGCAACAAATAATGAATCGGGGGTTTTCGTGTTAGGTATTGTGATGTGGAAACACAAGTTTAAAATAGTCATTTGAATGGAAACACATTTTTAAGTTAACGTGATTTTCCATATGGTCATTCAGATATTTTCTCAAATTTAAAACATAGAAGATTGAAAATCAAGTGATCTATGATGAGACATTACTTTGAGTTTAGAGCAAGATATATAGCCATTCTTTTCTTTTTGTGTGCAAAGTATAGCCATTCTCAAAACGTTTTTATATGATAGGTCATGCGTGACATATATTAGCAATCAACTCAAGCAAAAATATTTAAAACCCACAATTTAGTTGATTTATGTCACGCATGACCTATCATATAAAAACGTTTTGAGAATGGCTATACATCTTTCCCTGAACTCAAGTTAATGTCTCTTCATCGATTTTCAATTTAGTTGGAGGCTTTAATGTTGGGATCCAATTTCACAATAGTGATGATACTAAGACGTGTATGAGTGTATCCATTGGTTCTTGTGTTTCAACTCTAGCCTTTTTGTTAAGATCCATGCAAATGTAACTTTATCGACTTGAAACAGACAGCCCATGTTCTTCAATATATTTGATCTTCGGCCCATATACATCTGAATTGGATTTCTTAGAACCATAACAAAATTAGTAGACGCATTTATAAAATTGTTAAAATTACAAGGCCGAAATGAAAAACAAAATAAATAGTGGGAGAATTATGAATTATCTGCAAATGTTTTGTTTCAGTGTTCGTTTACACAAAAATAAAATAAAAACCCTTTTGAACATAAAACACCAAAACCTCACCTTCTCACACACTTATCTGCAAACACTCTTCAACATCCACTTCCTCTCTTTCCTTTATCCCTCTCATGGCTAACGACGACGACGACTCACCCGAGCTCACCGAGTCACAGCAGCAACAGGAGGACCAGACCCAAGACCAACAATCACCCAATGCGGAGGATGAAGAAATTGGCTCCGGCTCTGACTCGGACTCATCATCCCAATCCTCCGGCGACGATTTCTACATCTCCGATGAGTCCGAGAACGAAGCAGAAGGCGATTCCGACTTCCTCAACTACATCCGACCAAGCGACTTACCTCCTGACCCCAACGCTAACCCGGAGACCAACATCCGCCGATTCAATCGCGTGCTCGATGGCAAGCGCGTGAAGCGTATGCAGGAGGAAGAAGAAGAGAAGTACACGTTCTACGAGGATCTCTTCGATTTCCCCAGGGACCCGGAACGGTGGAAGGAGGAGGATCTGAGGGAGATTTGGGCGGATGCTCCATTGGAAATGACTAAACCTGGTTGGGACCCAGTTTTGGCCGACGAAGAGGATTGGGAAATTGTCAACGAGGAGATTCAGGAAGGTCGAGATCCTGGGATTCAACCTTTCTATGTTCCTTACAGGAAACCGTACCCAGCGATTCCAGATAATCACTATGATATTGAGAATGCGAAAGGTGTTGTTGAGGAGCTTGATAGGATTGAGGAGTTTCTTCAATGGGTCAGCTACATTTTCCCCGACGGAAGCTCGTAATTCCCCATTTACCCTCTCTTTCTCTTTTCTGCAATTTGGAGCACTTTTCTTGTGATGTCTGCTTGGGTTTATGGTTTATGCTTTGATACGTTTAACATTTTTCTCCAATTCAATTGAAAGTTTGAGACTTTGTTCCTAAATGCAAGGGAATGACAATGCATGTTGATTGATAGGGCATTTATAAACTTTCTAGCGCAAATTGTAAAGATCTTATACTGTACATCTGTTTGGGTAGCTTTGTGATGGATACTTTCATCTTGATTCAGTAGCTTCGTATCTCACGATTTTCTTTCTCTTTTGTTTTTGGCTAAAGGTACGAAGGCACTGTGTGGGATGACTTGGCTCAAGGCAAAGGTGTTTATATTGCTGAAGATGGGCTTGTTAGGTGATATATCTGTTTCGTAGCCTTACCTGTTTTTTTATGTTTCTCTTCTTAATGACTCAAGATATTTTTTTTTGGTTTTGGCTCTGTGTTTGGATCTTTAGGTATGAGGGTGAATGGCTTCAGAACGACATGGAAGGTCATGGGGTTATTGAAGTTGATATTCCTGACATTGAGCCCATACCAGGTTCCAAGTACGGTTTTCATTCCTATAATCTTTCCAGGGGATTCCATGAAGATAGTTGTTTGAGTAGGATACTGTTCCTTCTTTCTGTGTAGGCTTGAAGCTAAGATGCGTGCGGAGGGACGGATTATCAAGAGAGATTACATGTCTCCAGAGGACAGAAAGTGGTTGGAAATGGATGTCGAGGACAGTCTTGCACTTACTGATGGGAATTTTGAAATTCCTTTCTATGAAAACGAAGAGTGGGTCAGGCAGTTTGGCGAAAAACCGTGAGTTTTCAATGCTAAGATCCTTACTAGATGGCTTACATCTTAAGAATGTGTAGATTTATTGACCGTATGAGATTCTACTGCTGGACTAGGATGTGATTACTTGAACTAAAATAACAAGCAGAAAACATGTGATTTTAGTTGATCTCTTCTCTATTACTTATTCACACATTGTAATATTATATGTTTTTAAAACCAGGGAGAAAGGTCGGTATCGCTATGCTGGTCAATGGAAGCACGGTAGAATGCATGGTTGTGGTGTCTACGAAGTTAACGAACGCATCACATTTGTGAGTAGTAAGATGAATTGGTTGTTTACATCAGAATTCTATCTAATATGATTGATCCTAAGCTAGCTGCTATATTTGGCATTCCTCGTATGAATTAAAGTATAATCTTGTCCTCCCTGAAACACTTTCTTTTGTGAATATTCGTATCCGTGACACTAGTTCACACATCGTCATGGCAATGCAGGGTAGATTCTACTTTGGGGAGCTCTTGGAGGAGGAGCATGGCTGTACAGTAGATATTTGTGCGGTAGTTACCCATTTTCTCTCTCTTTACGATACATATAATTTTCACCAGTAAAGAAGAAGGAATTGTAAATATACTGATGTGAAAAACGTTTTCCAGCTGCATTCTGGCTTGGCGGAGGTGGCTGCAGCTAAGGCTCGAATGTTTGTAAACAAACCCGACGGAAGTATTGCCCCTCTCTTTACCATTACTTATGTTATTGTTATCTGTATAAAGTTTAGACCAAAGGTTCTTTGATTCTTTTAGATTGCCTAGTAACTATCATTTCGCCTTTCTTTCAAGCAATGTCTGACTTATGAAAGAAGAAGAAGAAAACTGGTCATTTGACAGTATGGTGTTAAGTTTAGTTGGGAACTCAAAAGTGTTTATTTTTCTTCTGTAAATGTAGTGGTTAGAGAAGAGAGGGGCCCATATGGTGATCCTCAGCATGCTTACTTTTATGAAGACGATGATGTGTGGATGGCGCCAGGTTTCATTAACCAATTTTACGACGTGAGTCATTTTCTTATAAAGCTCTTCGAGTTTAGATCTCTGATCACACGAGGGACTTAGACTTAAGAATCTGTCTTTTGGTAGGTACCTGAGTATTGGGAAACCTACGTAGACGAGGTGGATCAAGAAAGGGAAATGTGGTTGAACTCTTTTTACAAAGCTCCTTTGAGATTACCAATGCCCGCTGAGCTCGAACATTGGTGGGAAAACGGTAATGACCCTTGACGCTTTTGGTCTTACATGGTTGAATATTTGAGGTTCTATTGGATTTTTCTCTGAGTGTTTTTCTTTTTCTTTTTTCTTGTTCAGTGGAGGTGGAACCGGAGTTTATCTTACTCAACAAAGAACCCGAACCTGATCCAGAAGATCCTTCGAAGCTTGTCCAGAAGGAGGACCCTGTTATTCTACATACACCAACTGGTCGGATAATAAACTATGTCGACGATGAAAAGCACGGCGTTAGACTCTTTTGGCAGCCTCCTCTGGAGGAAGGGGAAGAGGTGGATCCTTCAAAAGCTGAGTTTTTGCCACTTGGGTTTGATGAGTTCTACGGGGAAGAAGCGCCGGTGGTAAAGGAACACCCGATGAAAAGATTTGTACTCGGAATGGAGAAATCGTTGAAGCCGATGCTTGACGGATTAGAGAAATGGACAGAGGAGAAAAAGAAAGCAAACGAGGAGAGGAAGGAGATGATACAGAAGGAGCTTGAGCTAGTAGAGGCTGAGATTTGCTTGGAGGAAGCTATAGAGGATATGGATGAAGAGCTGAAGAAGAAAGAGCAAGAAGAGGAAAAGAAAACTGAAATGGGTTTGGCTGAAGAGGAGGATGAAGAAGTTTTAGTAGTCCCGGTTTATAAAGAAGAGAAAGTTGACACTGCC
Source organism: Microthlaspi erraticum (assembly GCA_902728155.2). Lineage (NCBI taxonomy): Eukaryota > Viridiplantae > Streptophyta > Magnoliopsida > Brassicales > Brassicaceae > Microthlaspi > Microthlaspi erraticum. The sequence goes on from CACVBM020001060.1 coordinate 25,268, forward strand.
AAAGAGAAGACACAAGAGCAGAAGCTGAAAGAGAAGGTACAAGAGCAGAAAAAGGAAGAGGAATACAAAGATGATGATGATGACGATGATGGTGATGATGATGAAGAAGATGATGATCTTGGACCATCGAGTTTTGGATCTGTGGACAAAAGGAGTAGGAAATCTCCTTTCTCATCATCCTCACTGTCTTTTGCTTCGTGTACTCTCTTTCCCGCGGTAATATTCGCTCTCTTTTTGGTCATCATACTTATACTTTTGGGTTTGTCTGGATTAGAAGTTAAAGTTCATACAATGTGAACTTTGGCAGGTACAATCAAGAGTAGAGAACTCGTTTCTAGCATGGAAACAACACCGCCCAAAGCCATCAAGACTTATCCCAGGAATCATCAAAGGTGGAGATGATAATAATGCATCTGCTTCAGTCCATTTCCCTCCATTGTCGAGTAACCAAGCTAGATTGAAGATGGGAAAGGTGTCAAGCCCGGGTTGTGTCCTGAGAAGCTATGGAAACTCAAGGTCTCAGACTCAGCTATTGTCTCTTTCGCGTCTACTATCTGGAAATGCATCATTTTCTCCTGATAGCTCCGGTGAAGATCTCAGAAATTCCGGTAAACAAGATCAACCTTGGCTCTGGAATACACCGGTAGGGGAAATGGGTGCGGTTTTGTCGCTTCAGGTGCAGACAAAGTGTTCAAATGTGTTTGCAGAGACTTCTGTCATGTCTTGAGTCTCTTTCTTCTGTAGCTTTAGCTTTGAGTTTTTCTTCAGTACCCTCCTTCAAGCTTTCTTCTACTTCATTTCATTGGCGGTGGACATATCTTTCGAATTTTTGTTGTATGGTCTAAATAAATATTTATCAGAAAACTATTTAAGGAAACTGAAGATTATCCATTTCCGCTTTTATTCTCTTCTAATGACAAAGATAATCTTTAAATCTATGAGAGAATATCTTCAATTCTGCATCATTAACAAAATCATGTAATTAACTTATTCAAAAATTTTAAAAATGTGAAATCTTCCAAAATGCGAAACTTGTAATTACGCAAATATTCCAATTTATTGGAGCGTTACGCGCAAAAATGAAACCGACGTCGTAGAGGCGGCTCACGAAAAACCCTAAATCGGCCTCTTCTAAAACCTCTCTCGATTATAAATTCCCCCAAACCTCTCTCTACTTTCTTCCTCGCTCACTGCAATCTTCTCTTCCCCGCAGCTCAAAAAAGCCCTAATTCCTCTTCCCTTCCTCGTTCATCATCAACAATGGAATTCTGGGGTAAGCGTCTATCTCTCAGCTCCTTTGACCGTTTTTAGCTTCAATTTCTGAGAATTTCGTCGATTAATCATGTAGACTCGTTTTTTCCCTATCATCGTTTCACGTAGTTAGTGTTCCTGAGCTCAATTTTCTACTGATGATCAATAAATCTTGTCTTGCTCTCTCTACTATTCGGTTTCGTTCTCGTATCGCTTTAGTTAATCCATATCAAACTTAGCGAAATAGTCTTTGACACCGATTCTGTTTACCTCTTTAGCTTGAGCGTAGCTCCTTGTTGTTGGTATGTAGTCTTTGAGCTGTAAACACTCTCTAATACAATCTGTGTTTTAGGTATGAACACGCCTTACAAGCGTGGTTAGTGGTTTGTGTTGACTCACTCACTTTGATTTTTTTTTTCGTTTTTAGGTGTTGAAGTTAAGGCCGGGAAGCCTCTGAAAGTGACGCCTGAAGAGGGCTGTCTTCTACACGTCTCTCAGGTAAATTTCGAAAATCTCGATTGAGAAATTCCAGGACTTTGCAACAATGTCCTGATTATTTGTTTTTGTTTACTGTATGTGTAGGCGGCGCTCGACGGCAAAAGCAAGAAGGGAGAGTCTGTGCTCTTGTATGTGACTGTTGATGGGAAGAAGCTTGTGATTGGGACACTTTCTCAGGAAAACATTCCTCAGATTAGCTTTGATCTCGTCTTTGAGAACGAGTTTGAGCTCTCCACCAGCTCGGAGAAAGCGAGTGTCCACTTCGTTGGATACAAGTCCCCCGACATCGATATGGAAGAAGAAGGCGAGGATGATTACTCTTCTGCTGAAGAGGAAGAGGAAGAGGAGGTTCCTGAAGCTGTCCCTGTCAATGGTATGTAGTTTGGATGCTGCTTTTTTTTGTCTCTGTTTCTTTTTCTTGAAACAAGATGTTGTTTCCTCTAATGCTATTTTCCTTTGCATTTTCAGCTGTTCCTGCATCAGTAGCTCCTTCCGCCAATGTTGTCAAGGCCGAAACAAAGGCAAAGGCCGCCGAGCCTGTGGCAGTGAAGCCTGAAGCAGACGAGTCTGATGATGAAACATCTGACGAGGAAGACGACTCTTCTGAAGATGACGCCGCCTTGAAAGTGAGTTTTTTTGTATTTGTTTGTTTCTTTACACACATTCAGGAGTTAAAGTCATGAATATGGTGTTTAAATTCTCTGTTGATGATTTGTTTTGTAGATGGACATTGACGAAGATGAGTTGGATACTGACGTGGATGAGGATGATTCAGAGGATGAGTCTGAAGAAGAGGAGGCACCTAAGCAGGTATGATTAAATTCTGTCTATCTACATATACGTTAGCTTTCTACAAATTTCCTTTTGTTCTCACCTTCTTTTTTATGATTTGTATTTGTTAAAACAGCCTGAGCCAATCAGCAAGAAGAGGGCTAATGAATCTGGATCCAAGGCACCCGTCTCAGCGAAGAAGGCCAAGCCAGCTACTACTCCTCAGAAGACAGAAGAGAAGAAGAAGGGAGGACACGCTGCTACACCACACCCAGCTAAAAAGGGTGGAAAGAGTCCTCAGAATGCTAACCAGAGCCCCAAGTCTGGTGGTCAGTCATCCGCTGGTGGTTCCAACAACAAGAAGTGAGTTTATCTTCTGTCTCTCTTCTTATATAGCCTTGATGATGAATTGAAAGAGAAAAATAAGTCTTTGCTAGTTGTGAATGTGTGATTGATGATGGTTAATGAAATGTGTGCAGGCCATTCAACAACAACTCGGGCAAGCAGTTTGGATCCAACAACAAGGGTGGCAAGGGAAAGGGCAAGGCCAGAGCCTAATCAAGTGAAGGCAAGGAGAGAGGTGTTGTGAGGTTTTTGAGTAGATGAAGACCAAAGAGACCGGTTTTTGTTTTATTTTTAAGGGTTTTATCTCCTCTTTGGAAGGAACTATTTTGAGTAATTGCTATTTTAACACTATCCTATGTAATTCAGTATGAAAATTGCTGATATGAGAATTGAAACTTGAATTATGTTATGCCATTAATCTCCAGAAAACAACACCGCAACTCTTAACTTTCATTTTCAAGTCGCACAACATTGACTTTGCAACTACTATTACATTTCCCGAAGCTCATGACTTCCGCAACGATGATAGGTTCCTGTTCCATAGAACAATGAAGACGCAGAGTAAACTTCTTCAAAACTAGAGAGTTCTCGAGGAAGTATTTTGCTAGTGTCATCTCTAGGCCACTTACACAGTTTGGTCTGGTCATCTCAACATACTCTAGGCTTGATTGCAAACATTTTGGCATCGATGAGAAGCTAGTTTCCTTCTTGCATGTTACACCTTTCAGCTTCTGCAAAATGTTTATCACCAAGATATAAAAATAAGATATTTTATAAAAAGGGATGAAAGTGAAGCAAACCAAAAAAACATTACCAAAACAAGTGATTGGAGATTTGGACAGCTCTCAAGAAACTCTGGCAACAGTTCCAAATCAGTCATATAGAATTTTGTTTCCAACCGAGTCATGTTGTGAAAATGAGGAACCCGTTCTAAATTCATATATTGACAAATGATCTGCAAAAAAAAAAAAAAAACAAAGAGAAGACGTTTTTTCCATCTTCATCCAAAGAGAGAGATTCAAATGTATATGTATACTCTATTGACATTACCTTCAGAGTTGTTCCACTTATAGTCATGTCCCTCACGCTCGAGAGCCCATTGAGCAGTTTACCAACAGAGCTGTTTCTCTCCGTTGACTCATCCAAATCCCAAATATCATTCACATTGAAACTCACAGCAATCTCTACCTTTGCAGCTGATCCCAAACTTCTTATCCCAAAACTCACCGACTGATCATCCTCAAGACTCAGATACGTAAGCCGAGGAGCATCAATCAAAACCTCCCAATCATCACTATCATCAATATACCAAGACTTGGAACTATCAAGAACGAGTTTGAGACTGTTTAGTGTATTAGACCGGACTCGTAAAACCTTTACAGTTTCATCAACATTTCTAACAATTGTCAAATCTTCAAGCACAAGGCAGGATGAGATAAGCTTCTCAAGAACCAAATCATCAGCGTAAAGATTATCATCTAAATGCATAATCTTGAGATTAGGTAAAGAAACAAACTCGAAATCATGAAACCCCACGAATTGGAGTCTCAACGAAACCAAAGTCTCGCAAGAGTAAAGGCGTAGAGGCATTGACTCATACATAGAACTCATACGACAGTCGACGTCAAGAACTTGGATCTTACGCAATGTCGCATTTTCGATCCACGAAGTGATTGAAGAGCAATCACCATCTTGCCTCTTGTAAGCAAGCTTGAGCTTGTGTAAGGACACGAGTCTTTAGACGCATCTAGAAACCTGGAGACGAAGCTCGAGAAGGTAGTGTGATCAGGGAAATCATCGATGCTTAAATCCAAGAGAGGAACCGAAAGCCAAAGATTTCTCCATCTAGTTGACAAAATGCTGGTTTTAACAGCATTCTTTGTCGGAAGATCAGAGAGTATCTGACATAGCAGAGGATCCGGTAAGAAACTTATCCAATCTTGTCCAGATCTATCACTTCTTGCTCCTCTCTTGCTCATTTGATTTCTCTTTATCTTGCATTAACAAACCAAAAGAAATGCTTCATTTAATTTACAATGGAGATCAAGATCTAGGAAATGCAGATCAGAGTTGACTTGACGATTACAAAAAGTTAAAAGAATTTAATATAATGGAAAAATAACCGGTTATGGAAAGTGTATAAAAACATCAAATCCCAAAATAGTAACTTTCTTTAAAAGGAAACTACCAAAAGGTTTGTATCATAGTTGGATAAGCACCTTCAAGTTCAACAACAACTTCACAAGAAGCAGAGCATCTCCTGAATCTCATGAGTTGTATAAAGGTGACAGACTCTTCTTGCAAACTCCTACAACTCAAACGCAGCCAAAACTTCTTGAGCACTGCCGAGTTCTCTAGCAAGTACTTGACTAGTTTCATTTCCGCATCAGCTCCTCTTATAGCTGTTTTTATCTCAACATACTCCAGAGACGATCTCAAACATGTTGGAACCGATGATAATGAGAGAAGAAGTTGCTCCTTCTTCTTGAATTCCCCAAGCTCCTGTATGCAAAAACCATTCAAGAAAGTATATGCATTAATAAACATGAATAATCTTTTATAAAGTAAGAAAAATCTTTAAAAGCCAAAAATGATCACCAAGACAAGGGATTTGAGATTTGGAGAGCTCTCAAGAAAGTTTTGCAACTTTTCCAAATCATATTATAGAAGACCGCATGGAACCGGACCATGTTGGGAAAGTGAGGAAGCGGTTCGCGCGTGTTTCAAGTAGGAACAAAATCTCTGCAAAACACAAAAGAAATTAAAGCTAAAAAACTTTTTTTCCATTTAAATGCTTGATTACTTCAGTTCCAATGACATACCACCGAAGTTGCTCTACTTAAAGTCATGTCCCTTACGTTGGAGAGCACTGTGAAGAATTTCCTCATCACATCTGAATTTGAAGAAACAATACCACTGACGTCAATATCTACCTTGACAGAGGACCTCAAATTGCTTATTAAGAAACTTCCCGACTGTTCATCTTTAAGACGCAAATAGTCGAGTCTAGGAGCATCCATCACAACCTCCCAGTCATCCTCGCACCAGGGATCGTGACCACTGAGAACAAGCGCGAGACTCTTTAATGACTGAGAACGCACTCGTAAAACCGTAACGGTGTAGGAATCTGTCTCCACATATCTAGCAACTTTTAAATCTTCAAGAAGTGGACAAGACGAGACAAGCCTCTCTAGAAGAGCGTCACTAGAGTATCTATTGTATTCTAAATGCATGATCTTGAGACGAGGTAGAGAAACATGCTCGAAACCTGGAAATGATACAGCGGTGAGTTTCAAGCACACCAGAGTCTCACAGGTGTAAAGGCTTAGGGGAATCAATAGGTCCGGAACAAAAGGATAAAAACGATGGCGATTGATATCCAAATGTTGAACTTTATGCAAAACTGCACAGTCGATCCAAGAAGTCACGCAAGACTGATCAATCTCATTGTTTACGCTGACAGAAAGTTTGAGCTTGAGTAACCATGACGACTCCTTAGAGACATGATCTAGAAACCCATGGACAAAACTCACCATGTCCTTTTCATGATGAATAAAAAGATCAGAAATGTTTAAATCTACGAGAGGAACAGAAAGCCATAGACTTTGCCATCTCTTGGACAAAACGCTTGTCCCTACAGCTTTCTTTGTAGGGAGAAGAGAGAGTATCTGACAAAGAAGATGATCCGGTAATGAGCTTATCCTATCTTTTCCAGGTTTGTAGGACAAAACGCGACTACTCCTCTCTTGTTCATCGTTTGCTTTCCTTTCAGACACAAGATCTGCATCACCATATATGAAATATTTGGAAGCTTAACTCGTATATATGAATTTCGTTATGTTAACACGAAGAGACAAATCTACGTACCAGTGTAAAACATACTTGAAGACATTCGAGATTAATTGGACCAGAGAAGAAAGTAAGCCGGAGAAGCCGAGTGGAAGAACGTTATCACTTCGTGGATTAGGGTTTCGTAAGTTTATAGACCAAGAAATGTCTCACCGTCGAAGTAATTAGCACGAGTGTTCTTGTAGGGTTAGGTTATCGGAAAAGGTTCCGAAGAATCATCATCTTTTTGATTTTATATGTTTTGAATTTTTGATTCGCGCGAGATTTTTGTTGTAGATAACATCAAGGAAAAATATTTTTACATATACTTTTTATAGAAGATTGTAAAAGAGATATCTTATTCATATGCAGAAGTGAGAAGATATATACAACACTACGACAGCTATGGTATCAGAGAGAGAGTTAATAAGAACTTAATGACAATATATTCTGTACATGATTTAAGCCTAAACATATGCAGTCAGAGATATGATAGTATCCTAAAACTTTTTACTGCGACCTAAAAAAATTGTAATTGTACATGTATACTTTTTACTTTAATACTAAAATGTATAAAATAATCTCAAATAAGTTAAATTAATTCCAAGTTTCGTAGAGCGAAGTCACAATCACTTTAGGAGCTTAAAAAGAGTTTGGAATCCTCAAACATTGTCCAAGAGCTGTGGCCAAAGCTCACAAAAGACATGCATGATAACAGAAGTCGACAAAATCAAAGTCTAAGCCTAATTACCTGAAGTCTGATCCTAGGCATATATACTATCAGCTTGTTCATCGTTTGCTTCACTTACAGACACAAGATCTGCATCACAATACGAAATATTTGACAGCTTAACTAGTATAGAGGCCTTCCGTAATTATGTGAACACGAAGAGGCTAATCTAATGCATATGCGACAAAACGTGACATTAGAGATTGGACCAGAGAGAAGAAAGTGATTGATACAGAAATTGATGTTCCTAAAACAACAACTTCTAGGTCACTGAAGAAGATCCAAAAGGAAGAATAGAACTTCAAACATTGATGAACAAAGTCTGATTTACAGAGAAGAAAGAGAGAACGAAGGAGATAAACTCAAAACGCTGCAACTTCTCTTCTTTTATTTTCAGCCCTTGATCTTTCTCTATGATCTTGGCCCTACACGTGGACTCACTACCAATATCACTATTCCTATATCAGTGATCCGGAGAAAGAACATTATGGCTTCGTGGATTAGGGTATCTTGGTTTACTGAATTTATTTAGAGGAAGATTGTTAAACAAGAAAGATCGAATAAATTAGCACCGGAGCTCTCGTTGCCTCTCAGATTCACTTGTGGCTTCGGCAGAGTGTTCTTATAGTGTTTGGTTATCGGAAAATCAATTGGTTCCGAAGAATCATCAGCTTATGTTTGTTTCGCGCGAGATTATCGTTATAGATAAACATCAAGGAAAAACATTTCTTCACTTCAATACTAAAATGTTAAAAAAATAATCTTAAAAAAAAAAGAAGTCAAAATACCAAATCACAATCACTTTAGAACTTGGAATCAACAAAATCAAAAGAAACGATAAGAGAATGGACACTGGATGTGTCCACGAGCATATACGATTTGACACGAACTAGATCGCCTTTGTAAGGCAATGAGGTCTTCTTCAGGAATGGAAAAACACGAACGCAGAACAAGTTTCTTGAGCATTACACCGTTCTTTGCAAAGTACCTTGCTATTTTCAAAATCTCAGTACTTCCTCCAGCAGATATGATATTTAGCACTACAAACTTGAGCGACGATAGCAAACACTGAGGCACGAACGAGAGTCCTATTTGTTCCGTCACACTTGAATGATGCACATACTGTAAAATACACAACAGACAAAACACAGAATAAATTTGGGATACCACTACTTGACACAGTGTATGAGTCAAACTCTAGGGCTTGTGCAAGTCAATACCAAGACAAGGGATCTTAGATTCGGACAGCTTGCAAGAATCTTTGGTACACTTCCAAGGGACCATAATTTAAGCTCTGCTTCCAAACGGGACAGCTTGCAAAATTGGGGTGATGGCATGATATTATCAATCAACTGCTCACAACAACAACAACAACAACAAAAAATGGTAATGAGAATATTGGTGAGCATGAATTTCAAGAAGGAGCATATGTGTCAACAAGTGTCAACTGCTTAAAGAAATAAAAGGAGATGAAATTGCATTTGCAAAGACATATATTTACCTGGAAAGCATCACATGATATATTCATTACCCTAACTCCAGAGATGCTGGTGAAGAAATTACGGACCATGTATCGCTTCTGTAAGTCGACTTCATTAGTAGATTCAGTACATAGACGGAATTCGCCAAGAATCCTGACCTTTGTTAAGGAACCTGGATTGCTTATGATTTTACTAGGCGAGTGTTCATTTTCGAAAGTCAGATACTTGAGTCTAGGGGCATCAATCAAAATCCCCGAGTTTTCATCATCGAAATCCTCAACCGAACCTTCAACCTCATCATCAGCCACACAAAATTCTAATTCTATATGGAGCCTGGTTAATGACTGAGAGTGAACTCGTAAAACCTTTACATTATCATCAGGCCTTCTAACAATGCTCAAATCTTCAAGAACTGGGCAAGACGAGATAAGCAACTCTAGAGACGCCTCATTAACATATACATTTTCTCCTAACTGCATAGTCTTGAGACGAGGTAATGAAACAGACTTAAAACTACCCAAGGATACATGATAGAGTGTTAAGTGAAGGAGTGTCTCACATACATAGAGGCTTAACGGCATCACTTCCCTCCACATAAGTTTCGCAAGACGAAACCCAACATGAAGATGCTCAAGTTTACGAGTAGCCACAAAATCTATCCAACGCGCGATGCGATGCTGATCGTTCCCAATCTTCCAATCTTGCACTATGAATAGCTCGAGTTTGTGCAAACATGACTTCTCTTCCCTATAGAAACCTAGGAGCCTCTCAACGAAACTCACAAAGGCACAGTAGTTTGGGAACAGAGAGGAGTCCAAATCCAACCCGGGAATCAAACGCCACACACTTTTCCACCTCTTGGACAGAACACTAGTCCTAACAGCTTCCTTTGTCCGAAGATACAAGAGGATCTGAGATATCAAAGAGTCCGGTAACTTGCTTATCAGATCCTCTCTCGCAGCTGAGAAACCTGCAGACCCTTCGCCGCATTTTCCTTCCTCCATAAGATCCGGTCGCGAAATTGAGCTGAGGAATTCACCATGACAGCCTCGAATTGCTAAGTAGAAGGACACATTTAGCACGGAATTCAGAAACAGGTCGTCAAAATCACTGCTGAAGAAGAGATAAAAAGTGAAGTTGAAACTCACCTGATGGGTTTAGGGTTCTGGAAGATCCGACGGTTAGAGGCGGAGATGAAGTCGCAGCGAAATTTTGTTTTTTTCTTCTGGTCTTAGTCAGTTTTGCCCAAATTTTGGATAAGGTGAAAAATTGAGAGAGCGTTACTTTTACTTCACTTGTCATTTGAGATTCCTTTCGCTCTCTTCTGCAGGTACAATCGAGGAAAAATAGAAAACAACCTCTGAAAGGAAAATGCGGAAACAACCACTGAAAGGAAATGTGTGTCAAACAATCGAGGAAAAAAGGAAAACAGTCTCTCCTCTACTCTGTTTAGACTGAGGGAAGAGATGACAACAAACTCTCTTTTCCGTTTAGAGTCTTAGAAAAGGCAATTCAATGCTTTGTTTGGTTCAATTGACGAACCGACGGTTTAGTACCTGGTTTAGTTATTTCTTTTCCTGCTACTATTCTCTCAACTACTACTATACATAAGATGGAAAATTGATGACATCAAAAAAGTGAAAGGCAAATGACTTTTTCAATGTAATGATCAAAGTAGGTTAAACCAACTAAACCAAGAGTTTTCCACTAACAGCATTCAATTCTTTTGATTTTCTGTTTTGGGAAAATACAACTCGAAAATCCCATAACATTCCTTAAAAGGTAAACTGCATAATAACTCACTGTGTTACAGAAACCTGTATGTCATACTTGGAGAAGAAGTCTCTTCACGTTGAACAAAAAACTTCACAAGAAGCAGAGCATCTCCTTAATGTCATGAGTTCCATCAAGATGGTAGACTCTTCGTCCACACTCTTACAGCCCAAACGCAGCTTAAACTTCTTGAGCACTGCCGAATTCTCGAGCAAGTACTTTATTAGTTTCGTTTCCGCATCAGCTCCTCTTACCGGAGTTTTTAACTCAACAAACTCGAGGGACGATCTTAAACATTCTGGAACTGATGATAAGAGGACAAGCTGGTGGTTCTCCCCGAATTGCTTCAGCTCCTACGTTTATAACCATTCAACAAGTAGGTGAATAAGGTGGTTTATGATCTTTATCATGGTGATATAAGTAATAAACTAATAAGTTAAGCCTTTAAGTGTATGAGTGCAAAGTCAATACCAAGACTAGAGATCTTAGACTCGGAAAGAGTTCAAGAAACTTTGCTAGACTTCCAAATACTTGAAGCTCTGCTTCCAAACATGACAGGTTGCAAAATTGGGGTAATGGGACTACTGCCATGAGAATCTCAATGAACTAGTCACAAACACAAAAGGAGATGATAATTAATATTGGTGTGCAAATATGTATGTATACATATATAATATATTGCATAACACATACCCTGAATGTTCCCCAAGAGATGTTCATATCCTTAACTCCGGAAATACTGGTGAAAAAATCGCGCATCTTTGTTAAGGAACCCGACATAAAGAAACTGCCAAGAAGATTGACCTTTGTTAAGGAACCCGAATTGCTTATGGTTTTATTCGAATTCATATCATCTTCGAAATTCAGATACTTGAGTCTAGGTGCCTCAATCAAAACAGCCGAGTTTTCAATATCAGAACTAAAAAGAGTATATTTTATACTGAGACTGGCTAATGACTGAGAGTGCACTCGTAAAACCTTTACATAATCATCTACACCTCTAACAATGCTCAAATCTTCAAGAAGAGGGCAAGACGAGATAAGTAACTGCAGACATGCGTCATTGGCATATACATTGTGTTCCAAACACATGGTCTTGAGACGAGGCAATGAAACAGACTCTAAACTGCGTAGAGAAACACGACGGAGTCTTAAGTGAAGGAGTGTCTCGCAAACATAAAGGCTCAAAGGCATCATCAGTTTCAAAAACTCAGGCCTCACAAGAAGACACTCAACATCAAGATTCCTAAGTTTACGCGTAGCCACAAAATCTATCCACCTTGTGACACAAGAATGATCAGTCACATCGTTATGAATACTTAGCTTGAGTTTGTGCAAGCATGACTTCTCTTCCCTACAGAAACCTAGGAGCCTGTCCACGAAACTCACAAAGGCCTTGTAATCTGGAAACATGTAAGAACCCACATCCAACCCAGAAATCAAAAGCCAGAGACTTTTCCACCTATTAGACAAAACACTAGTCCTAACAGCTTCCTTTGTCGGAAGATACGATAGTATCTGAGATATCAAAGAGTTGGGCAATTCGCTTATCAAATCCTCTCTCGCACGTCTTTCGACATGAGTTACTGTAGCTTTCCTTTCCTCCATTAGAATTGAAACCGAATGAGACAAAGGAAGAGCGCCGAAGAATTTAGCACTAGTGGCTTCTAGTTCTAGGGTTGGGATCTCGGATAATTACTTGGTTCCGAAGAATCAGTATGGATATATAATATGTTTTTTGTATTTTTTTTCCCACGGAATATTTGTTTTGAAGTAAAAGCAATGAAATATTTATTTTTCACGTACTTATCTTGGTATGAAAATACAAAAGCTAAAATAACAAAATCATTAACATAAAACTTAAAAGAGTTTGGAGCTCACCAAAAACATGACATGATAATAGAAATCAACGAAATCAAAATCCAAGTCTGAAAAAGTCTTTTTAATATTCAGAAACATACACGATTTGACACGAGCTAGATCGCCTCGGCAATGCAAGGATATCTTCTTCTCGAACAGAATTAAATCTCGAATGCATAACAAGTCTCTTGAGCATTACAGCGTTCTCTGCAAAGTACCTTGCTAGTTTCAACCCAAAAGGCACTTTAAAAGTTGCGGATTTTATCTCTACAAACTCGAGCGAAGACAGCAAACACTGAGGCACGAGCGAGAGTCTTATTTCTTCACGCCCGTCACACTTTACATTCTGTAAAATCAACAACATAAAAAACACACGACGAATGACTTTTTACATACCACTTGACACGTTTCTTGAGCGTACGAGTTAAACTATAGGGTTTGTGCAAGTCATTAATTACCAATATTATGGATTTTAGATTTGGAAGCTTTTCAAGAAACTTTGGCAGACTTCTCAGGGAGGTTGAATAAAAATCTGCTTCCAGGCACGACAGGTTGCAAAATTGGGGTAACGTCGTGATATTCTCCATAAACTACTCACAAAAAAAAAAAAAAAAAAAAAAAAGAGATGAGAATATTGGTGAGCAAAAAAATTAATTACGGGCCATATATCTTGGACCAACACACAAATAGAAAAAGAGGAGATGGAGAATATTGCATAGACATATATACCTGGAAAGCATCACGTGATATCTTCATATCCCTGACTCCAGAGATGCTGGTGAAGAAAGTACGGATCATGTCTAGCTTTTGTAAGCCACCTTCTTGAGCAGCACTATCCCACAGATCGAAATCGCCAAGAATGTTGACATTGGTCAAGGAACTCGAATTGCTAATGATTTTACTTGGCGATTGTTCATCTTGGAAACACAGGTTCTTAAGTCTAGGGGCATCAATCAAAACCCCCGGATTTTCAGAACCAAAATAAAGATAACAATTCGTAGGATATCCAACACTGAGACTGGTTAATGTCTGAGAGTGCACTCGTAAAACCATTGCATTATCATCTGGGATTCTAACAATGCTCAAATCTTCAAGAACCGGGCAAGACGAGATAAGCAACTCTAAAATCAACTCATTAGCATATACATTTGCTTCCAAACGCATAGTCTTGAGACGAGGTAATGAAACAGACTTAAAACTACACAACAACACACGATGGAGTCTTAAGTAAACAAGTGTCTCACATACATAGAGGCTTAACGGCGTCACTTCCATTTCCATACGCAGCATCACAGGACCAAACTCAACATCAAGATGCTTAAGTTTACGCGTAGCCACAAAGTCTATCCAACGCGTGACACAATGCTGATCATTACCAGTCTTCCAAATTTTTAGCTTGAGCTTGTGCAAGCATGAATTTTCTTCCCTATAAAAATCTACAAACCTGTCCATAAAACTTACCAAGGCATTTTTATCCGAATGCCTATAAGTGGCCAAATCCAACACGGGCATCGAAAGCCATAGATTCTTCCAACTACGGGACAGAACACTAGTTCTGACAGCTTCCTTTGTCGGAAGATACGAGAGTATCTCAGATATCAAAGAGTCGGGTAAGTTGCTTATCAGATCCTCTCTCGCACTTAAGAAACCTGCGGACCCTTTGACGGTTTTTCTTTTCTTTTTCGAAAAACTTTCCTCTATAAGACCCGGACAACCTCGAATTGCTAAGTAGAAGGACACATTTAGCACGGAATTCAGAAACAGGTCATCAAAGTGTTAAAAAAAAGAGGTAAGAAGTTGAAATCACCTGCTGGTTTTAAGGTTGTGGAAGATCCGACGGTTAGAGAAGGAGATGAAGTCGCAACGAAATCCCCCGAGGCAATGAGAGAGTCTTTTAGGGTTTAGGGTTTTAGTCACGTGCTTTCTATTGTAAAAAACGACAACTCAGCGCTGTGTTTTGGTTCAATTGACGAACGAACCGACGGTTTTTGTACCTGGTTTGATTTTTTTTTTCGTACGTTAATATTTCCAGATAAAAACAGAGGATATGATACGTCAATGGCGGGAAACATTAGCCAATGTAGCTGATACTCTCGGATTTCATCCTCATACCGTACAACTTCATGAATCATTCGATAAGTCTCTTTGACGCTTCATTGTGTGTGAAATGATCTTCCTTCTTGTTAGGGATAACGAAGCTAAAATGATCGAAGATATCGCCAATGATGTTTTGGATAAACTGAATTTAATCCCATCAAATGACTTTGAAGAGTTTGTTAGTATTGAAGATCACATCACAAAGATGAGTTTATTGTTGCGTCTGGAGTCCATGGAAGTGAATATGGTTGGGATCTGGAGACCTTCGTTGCAAGAGCTCGGTTTAATCGAGTCTTTCGTCACTTCCAAGGTAGGGTTTTCGTAGACAGAGCTTTCGTATGGAGATTTATAGTAGAGACGATCTGACATTTACAACGCCAAGTTGCATTTGCAAGGAAATTAGATACGAAAAATACATCAAGATATGTAATTTCAATATGGTGAGAGAGAGGCTAAAGAAAACATCATTAACATATCTGATCGTAGACAAACCTTAAAAGCCAAGGTAGGGTTTTTGGAATCCTCAAACATGATACAAGAGTTGTGTGGCCAAAGCATACAAAAGACATGATACAATAATAGAATTCGGCAATATAAAAATCCCAGCCCCCAAGGCCCCAACTCCTAATGTCTGAAGATAGACAAACCTTATAAGCCCTTTTTAACGGTCAACAAACTATGAACTGACACGTGCTAGATCGCCTCGGCAATGCAAGGAGATCCCTTAAGACGACGGACTTTTCTTCTAACGTAGACACATGCAAAACCAGTTTCTTGAGCATTACAGCGTTCTTTGCAAAGTACCTTGCTACTTGCATTTTCGTAGGCGTTCCACAGCATGAGGTTTTTAACTCTACAGACCCGAGCGATGACAGCAAACACTGAGGCACCAACGACAGTCTTATTTCTTCCTTCAAAGTTAAAGAGCAATCACATATATGCTGCAAAATACCACAACATACAAATCTAAGCGTATGAAACATTTCTTTAAGTGTACGAGTTAAAAACTCTAGGGTTTTTGCAAGTCAATACCAAGATTAGGGTTTCTAGATTAGGAAAGCTTTCAAGAAACTTTGGCAGACTTCCCAGGGAGTCTGGTAAAATCGCTGCTTCCAGACAGGACAGGTTGCAAAATTGGGGTAATGGCATGATACTCTTAATGATCTACTCACAAAAACAAAAGGAGATGAGAATATTGGTTAGCAAAATAATTCCATGAAAGACCATAATATATACAATGAATTTCATAACATATATACCTCAAAGGTATCATAACAGATGTTCATATCCTTAACACCCGAGATACTGGCGACAAAATTACGCGTTGCTAAGTCATCCCACAGACATAAACAGCCAAGAAGACTGACCTTGGTTAAGCAACCTGAATTGCTTATGACTTTGATAGGCGATAGTTCATAATCGAAAGTCAGATATTTGAGTCTAGGGGCATCAATCAGAACCGCAAAGCCTTCAAAATCAAAATCTTCAATATAAACCTCATCATCATCATGCCCACCACCAACTCGCATACTGACACTGGTTAGTGTCTGAGAGTGCACTCGTAAAACCATTACATTATCATCTGGCCTTCTAACAATGTTCAAATCTTCAAGAACGGGGCAAGATGAGATAAGAAGCTGCAGAGATGCCTCATTGGCATATATGTTTGCTTCTAAACGCATTGTCTTGAGACGAGGTAATGAAACAGACTTAAAACTACCCAACGAAACCCAATTGAGTGTTAAGTGAAGGAGTGTCTCACATACATAGAGGCTTAACGGCATCACTTCCATACACTCACGAGGCAATAGACCAAAATCAACATGAAGATGCTTAAGTTTAGGCGTAGCCGCAAAGTCTATCCAACGTGTGACACAATGCTGATCATCCTCATCTTTCTGAATAACTAGCTTGAGCTTGTGAAAGCAGGGCTTGTCTTCCCTATAGAAACCTAGGAACCTGTCCACGAAACTCACAAAGGCATCGTAGTCTGGGAGCTCAGATGAGGCCAAATCCAACACGGGAATCAAACGCCAGAGGCTCTTCCACCTGTTGGACAGAACACTAGTCCTAACAGCTTCCTTTGTCGGAAGATCCGAGAGTATCTGAGATATCAAAGAGTCTGGTAACTTGCTTATCAGATCCTCTCCTCCACTCGAGAAACCCGCAGACCCTTCGCCGCATTTTCCTTTCTCTTTCGAAAAGCTTTCCTCCATCGCAAATTGAGCTGGAGATTTCACAAGACAACCTCGAATGCTAAGTAGTAGGACACATTTAGCACGGGATTCAGAAACAGGTCATCAAAATCAACGCTAAAGAAGCAGAACAAAAAAAGTGAGTAAGAAGTTGAAACTCACCTGAAGGGTTTAGTGTTTTGAAAGATTTCCTCCAATTAAATCCGGTTGCAAACCTCGAAATCTAAGCAGAAAGACACATCTCGCACGGATATCAAGAACAGATTATACAGAATCAACAGTACAGAACCAGGAAGAGTGTTAACGTTTCTAAAACCAAAAAGGAGGGAAGAAGTTGAAATTACCTGATGGGTTTATGGTTATGGAAGATCCGATGGCTAGAGATTGAGATGAAGTCGAACTTGTCATAACTCATAAGCAATGAGAGAGTCTTTCAGAACACGGCTCTACTCACGCGTTTGACAAAAGCGACATAAAGGCTTTACTTTTCTTTGCTCTTGGTCAACAAATGTTTTGAATATTGTAGACTGAGAAAAATGATGATGACGAAACCTTCTTCATCATCTGGAGGCTTAGAACGCATGCAACGACAAGTCAATTCTGTTTTTGGTTCAAGAGTCAGAACTCAGAACCGACGGTTTTCTCACCTAGACTTTTTGATGACAACAAACTGTAAATTTGTGCTACTATTTAAACAGGCCTTGAACCCCTTGATCCTAAATAAATTATAAAAGGCAAATGAACATTTGAATGTTTAATTATCTAAGTGGGTTTAGACCAACTCAGCCAGGGATTTTCCTCCAAAGCATAAGAAGCTTATTGTTTCAGACATTTTAAGTTACTGAGAAGACTTATCATCCGATGTTAAACACTGAAACTTGCCGATGGTGCAGTGATGGATTAAGAGAAAGAGAGAAAGACAAAAAGCCTTAATAGTAGTTATACAATTCTCAAACATCATCTACAACTAATGACCAAAAAGCTACTAGAGTTTCAGTCTGATAGAATAATGTAGGGAGATACAAAAGTTGAACTTAAAAAGAGTTTTGGAATCCTCAAACAGCAGACAAGAGTTGTGGCCAAAGCCTACAAAAGACATGATAATAGAATTCGGACAAATCAAAGATCCCAGCCCCCAACCTAATGTATGTCTGATCATAGACAAACCTTAAGAGTCATTTTAACGGTCAACAAACTATGATTTGACACGTGCCCGATCGCCTCGCCAATGCAAGGAGATCCCTCGTATCTTCTTCCAGCATAGAACCACCGAAACACAGAACAAGTTTCTTGAGAATTACAGAGTTTTCTGCAAAGTACCTTGCTGCTTCCATTATAGGCTCTCCCCAGAACATGCCTTTTATCTCTACAAACTTGAGCGAAGACAGCAAACACTGAGGCACCAACGAGAGCCTTATTTCTTCCGTCCGGCTGGAATAAAGCACAACCTGTAAAATACACAACATACAACAACACACGATGAGTGAATTTCGGATATCATATCTCAAGTGTATGAGGTAAACTCTAGGATTTTGCGCAAGTCATTACCAAGGTTAGGGATTTTAGATTCGGAAAGCTTTCAAGAAAAGCTGGCAGAATTTGCAGGCAGTTTACATATAACCCTGCTTCCAGACAGGACAGGTTGCGAAATTGGGGTAATGGCAAGATAGTGCCCATGATCTACTCAGAGAAACAAAAGGACATGCGAAATATTGGTTAGCCAAAAAAAGAGCATTAATATTTATACATAAATTGCATAACATATTACCATAGAAGTCTGCCAAAAGATCTTCATATCCTTAACTCCCGAGATACTGGTGAAAAAGTTACGTCTTTGTAAGTCATCCCACAGATAGAAACTGCCAAGAAGATTGACCTTGGTTAAGGAACCTAGATTGCCTATGATTTTACTATGCGAGACTTCATCTTCGAAATTCAGATACTTGAGTCTAGGTGCATCAATCAAAACACCCGAGTTTTCATGATCAAAACCTTCATCATCATCATCATCCCAACCAGCAGCTTCTAAACTGAGACTGGTTAGTGTCTGAGAACGCACTCGTACAACCTTTACGATATCGTCTGACCTTCTAACAATGCTCAAATCATCAAGAAGAGGGCAAGACGAGATAAGCAACTCTAGACCCGCCTCATTGGCAAATACATTTTCTTCCAAACGCATAGTCTTGACACGAGGTAACGAAACAGACTCGAAACTAACCAGCGATACACGATGGAGTCTTAAGTAAACAAGTGTCTCACAGACATACAGGCTTAACGGCATCACTTCCAAACACTCACGCTTCACAAGAGGACACTCAACATCAAGATGCTTAAGTTTAGGCGTAGCCACAAAGTCTATCCAACGAGTGACACAAGACTGATCATTCCCATCTTTCCTAATACTTAGCTTGAGCTTGTGCAAGCATGAATTCTCTTTCCTACAGAAACCTAGGAGCCTGTCCATAAATCTCACAAAGGCATTGTAATCTGAGAACTCAGAAGAGTCCAAATCAAACTCAGGAATCAAAAGCCAGACCCTTTTCCACCGATTGGACAAAACACTAGTCCTAACAGCTTCCTTTGTCGGAATATACAAGAGCACCTGAGATATCAAGGAGTCTGGTAATTTGCTTATCAGATCCTCTCCTGCACTTGAAAAACCTGCAGACCCTTTAACGGCTTTTCCTTTCGCTTTCCTATCTTCCATCAAATCCGCTCGCAAAATTGAACAGAAAATTCCGTAGAGACAATCTCGAGATCTAAGCTGAAAGACACTTTAAGCACGGAAATCAGGAAAAAAAACATCAAAATCAACACTACAGAACCAGGAAAGAGTGTTAATGTTTCTAAAATCGGAGAGAAGAAGTTGAAATCACCTGTTGGGTTTAGGGTTATGAGCAATGAGAGAGTCTTTCAGGGTTTATGCCATTTCCAACTCTGGGCTCTACACACGCGTTTGAGAGAGTTTTGAGAAAGGGGCAGAAAGGCTTTACTTTTCTGTGGTCTTGGTCAACAACATTTTGAATACTGTAGACAGCTGACCGAAGTTCTTACTTGTCCTTTGAGATTCCTTAGTACGGATTTGGGAGGAAGAAGAAAGCAGCAAGCTTGTGTGAGTGTGAGTGGAGGACTGAGGAAAGTGATGACGACGAACCTTCTTCATCAACTGGAGGCTTAGAAAGTTAGAATGCATGCTCTTAGCCACGTGCTTTTTTAATGTTCAAAAACGACAACTCAGTTCTATGTTTTGGCTCAAGAGTTCGAACCGACGGTTTTCCACCTGATTCGATGATTTGTGTTCCTGCTATTTCTCAACTGTAAAATGGAGAATTGATGCCAACTGTAAATTTGTGCTACAATTATTGGAGCCTTGTAATTATTGTAGTATTGTCTTTAAATTCATTGAACCCTTAATCATATATTAAAATATAAAAAGCAAATGAATATTTGAATGTTAAATTATCTAAAGTGGGTTGGACCAAATAAACCAAGGTTTTTCCTCTGAACCATAAGAAGCTTATTTTTTCAGAAACTTTAAGTTACTGAGGAAACTTATCATCGGAATCGGATGTTGTTAATGTTAAACTCTAAAACTTGCAAACAGAGGGGGAAAATGGCCTTATAGTAGTTATACAATTCTCAAACATCATCCACAACTAATGACCATAAAAAGCTCACAAAGACATCATAATAGAATTCAAACAAAATCAAAATGCCAATCCTGTTAGTTTAATAAACTGTGTTTCTCTGTGAACAAGACAGCAAGGGATCTGAATTGTTCTTATTAGATTGATCAGAAAAGATTTGGTCCTTTAAAGAGACCTTACAACGAAACTGAGAAACTAACTCCTACAAATATTGAAACAGAAACGACTTAATCTAACTCCTTTAAGATCGGAGATTTATTCAACGCAAGACAAAGTTTATTCAAACTTAAAACGGCTCCACAACGACTCTTATTTCTTCAATGCCTCCCCTAAACTGGAATGGATTCTTTCCAGTTTAAACTTCCTTCGTGCAAACTCCCACTCTGCTCCTCAGCTTCTCAAATGTCTCAAGTTTGACAGCTTTCGTCATGAAATCAGCGAGTTGATCTTGAGTCGGACAATAGTCAAGTTGTATCGTACCTTCATTCACCAAGTCACGTAGAAAATGATATCTCACATGGATATGCTTGCTCCTTCCATGCATCACCGGATTCTTTGAGAGTTTGATAGTTGAGCTATTGTCACAGTAGAGAATTGTACCTTCTGTCTGAGTTGCTCTTATCTCTTCCAACACGTTTCTGAGCCAAACACCTTGACAGGCTCCATATGCTGCAGCCACAAACTCTGCTTCAGTTGTTGACAATGTTACGATGGCTTGCTTCTTTGATGCCCATGATATAGCTCCTCCACTCATCATGAACACGTATCCAGATGTGCTTTTCCTATCATCACTGTCTCCAGCATAATCACTGTCTACAAAACCCACTAGCTTCTCTTCTCCATTGTGTTTGTAACGAATTCCGAAATCCGTTGTTCCCTTAACGTATCTCAGGATTCTTTTCGCAGCCAACATGTGTTCCTCATATGGTTTCTCCATAAATCTGCTGACTAGATTCACAGAATAAATTAAATCAGGCCTGGTTGCAGTCAAGTACCTCAAGCTCCCTATGAGCTGTTTAAACGTGGTTGGATCTGCTGTCTCCCCTGATCCTTCCTTTGACAGTTTCTGACCCGGAACTATTGGATTCCTCACAGAGTTTGAGTTCTCCATCCCAAACTTCTCCAATATCTCCACTGCATATTTCTGTTGGTTGATGAAGATGCCATATCCATCTTGAACTACTTCCACTCCCAAGAAGAATTTCATCAACCCAAGGTCTGTCATTGAGAATTCTCTCATCATCGAAGCTTTAAACTCTTCAAGCAGCTCAACAGAGTTTCCAGTGTAGATGAGGTCATCGACATAGAGACTCACTATCAAGATCTTCTCCTTCTCTGTTTTTACAAACAGTGTATGCTCACAATAGCATTTCGCAAAACCCTCTTTCTCAAAGTATCCTTCGATCCTGCTGTACCATGCTCTTGGTGCTTGTCTCAAGCCATAGAGTGCTTTTCTGAGCTTGTAAACCTTCTCTGCTTCACCAGCCACTTCAAAGCCTAGAGGTTGCTCAATGTAGACATCTTCTTCCAGGTTTCCATGTAGGAAAGCACTCTTTACATCTAGCTGGTACACCTTCCAACTATTTTGAGCCGCTTTAGCTAGGATAGCTCGGATCGTATCCCATCTCGCCACTGGTGCAAACACCTCATGAAAGTCAACTCCCTGTCTTTGATGGTATCCTTTTGCCACCAACCTCGCTTTAAACTTATCCACTTCTCCTTTCTCATTGAATTTGGTCTTGAAAATCCATTTCACACCAATCACTTTCGCTTCTGCAGGAGGCTCCACGAGTTCCCATGTCTGATTCTCTTCTATGGAGCCTATCTCTGCCTCCATTGCCTTTCTCCACTTTTCAGACTTAACAGCTTCCTCAAATGTATCAGGATCTTCAGCTGTTGTGTACATCATCAGAGCCTCATCATCGTCAATGACAAAGAAACTAGCTTCTCCTGCAGTTCCAGAGACATAATCTTTCATCCATACAGGTGTTTGCCTCTGTCTTCCTGACGTTTCCCTTGCAGCAACAGTCTGATCAGTAGTGGTTTCAGCTTGAGTTACCTCTGTTGGTGCGTTGACATTCTCAGGGTCGACCTCTTCTGGTTGGTTTAACGTTTCTTCTTCTCCATTGTTCTCACCACTATCTCCAGCTTCAGAGTTTGTCAACGCTTCTTCCCATCTCACTCCATCGTCGAGAGCGCTTTCTTCCCAATCCCACTTTCTGCTTTCATCAAACCGAACATCTCGGCTAATGATGATCTTCTTTGTCTCCGGGTTGTACAGTCTGTACGCCTTAGACTCTTTACTCACTCCAACAAACACGCATTGTATACTCTTCTCATCAAGCTTAACTCTTCTTTCATAAGGAACAAGAGCATACGCCACACATCCGAACACTCTCACGTGTTCCACTGATGGTTTGTGGTTGCTCCACCTTTCGTCTGGTGTAACATCTCCAAGTGCAGCAGACGGACTCCGGTTCAAGACGTGAACTGCATATTGCACAGCTTCAGGCCAAAACCTCCTTGGCACTGACATACCCAACATCATACACCTCGCCATATTCATAATGCTCCGATTCTTTCTCTCTGCAATCCCATTCTGCTGAGGTGTATATGCAGCTGTGAGTTGTCGTTTGATTCCGTTCTCTCTGCAGTAGTCTTGAAATGCTGCAGAATTGTATTCTCCTCCTCTGTCAGACCTAAGGCTCACCAAGCTTAGCCCCATCTCACGTTCTGCAGCTACTTTGAATTCCTTAAAGGCTCTCAAAGCCTCAGATTTCTCAGCCAAGAGAAAACTCCAACACTTACGGCTATAATCATCAATGAAATTAATGATATACCTCTTCCCACTTGCAGAGGTTGGTGCAATTGGTCCACATATGTCAGTGTGAACTAGTTGCAGAGCACGACTCGCTCTCCAAGAACTCTTCTTTGGAATGTTCTCCCGGTTTTGCTTTCCTCTCATACATATGTCACATAGTCCTCCATCTCCGTTATGTGACAATTGAGGCAAGCCGTTCACCATTTTCTTCTCCACCAGGCTCTGCATTCCGCTGTGGCTCAAGTGTCCCAGCCGCTTGTGCCATAAGTCCTCCATCTTCTCTTCTGTTACTTGAAAGCAACCTTCTTCTGTATCTCTAGCTTCTTTCACTGCAGCGAGAACCACAAACAATCTGTTTTTCGACATCACCGATCTCATCAATAACCTTCTCTGTTCTTTGTGCCATATTTCACACACATCTTCATCAATAACGATCCTCAAACCCTTCTGCTGCAGTTGTCCAATGCTCATCAGATTGCTTTTGAGCCCTGGGACATAGTAGACAGAAGAAATCAGTTGGATAGTTCCATTGATTTCCAATCGGAGGTTTCCTCTTCCTTCCACCATCATTCTCCGATCGTCTCCGAGTTTGACGTTTTGACGGAATGTTTCGTCAAAATCCACAAACCACTCTCTAACACCACACATGTGGTTGCTGCAACCAGAATCAAGGAACCACATGTGTTCTCCTTCTTCCTTCAAAGTCTCGACATACGCCATGAGCAGTACGTCTTCTTCGAGTTCAGCATAGTTTGCTTTTTTCTCCCACTCAGGACACTCGTTCTTGTAATGACCCATTTTGTGACACTTGTAGCACTCAATCATCTCCTTTGAGGTGCTTGTACTTCCTCTGCCACGACCTTGGTATCCACCTCGTCCTCTTCCCCGAGATTGATAACCTCCGCGGCCATTTCCTCCTTCTGATCTCCATCTTCCTTCCACCTTCAGAGCTTGATCTTCACTGACATGTCTGGTGAGTTTCTGCTCGTGCACCATCAATGAACTCTGCAATCCATCAACAGACATGTCTTTGATGTCCTTCGACTCCTCTATCGCACACACCACGTATGTGAATTTCTCCACAAGCGTTCTCAAGATCTTCTCAACAACTTTGGAGTCCGGCATATCTTCTCCGAGATTCCTCATGTCATTAACCACCATCATCACACGAGAAAAATACTCTGTGATAGTCTCTCCCTCCTTCATCTCGAGAATTTCAAAGTTTCTCCTCATTCTCTGCAGTTGTGCACTTTGCACTCTTTCGTTTCCCTGATATTTCCTCTTCATGGAATCCCACAGATCCTTCGCCGTATCTTTCTTCAAGATGGTCTTGAGAATGTTTTTGTCAATCGACGCAAAGAGGTAATTCTTTACCTTGAGATCTTTGAGTGTCGATTGAGCCAGCTCCTCTCTCTGTGGTCCTGTTAGGATCACACCTCTCTCTGGTCGTGTGTACCCGGTTTCGATCAAGCTCCACCACTCCTTCGACCTTAGGAGATTTTCCATGAGCATAGCCCAGTATTCATAATCGCCATCAAATTTAGGAATGCTCAACAACCTGTCTCTCTCACTCATTTCTGCTCACTCGTACCAAGCTCGTTACGAGCTCTGATACCACTTGTTAGTTTAATAAACTGTGTTTCTCTGTGAACAAGACAGCAAGGGATCTGAATTGTTCTTATTAGATTGATCAGAAAAGATTTGGTCCTTTAAAGAGACCTTACAACGAAACTGAGAAACTAACTCCTACAAATACTGAAACAGAAACGACTTAATCTAACTCCTTTAAGATCGGAGATTTATTCAACGCAAGACAAAGTTTATTCAAACTTAAAACGGCTCCACAACGACTCTTATTTCTTCAAATCCAAGAAACCAACAGGGAAATGCTAATCTTAGTCTCCTAAAAACTCTTTTTAGCAGTCAACAAACTATGATTCTGCATTGGCTAGATCGTCTGGGCAATGCAAGGAGATCCATCAATATGTTGAACCCTTCTTGTAGCATGGAACATCTGAAATGCAGAACAAGTTTCTTGAGGAACGCTGAGTTTTCCACAAAGTACCTTGCTACTTCCATTTTAGCAGGCCCTCCGCTGAAATATTTTATCTCTACACACTCGAGTGATGACACCAAACACCGAGGTACGGATGAGAGTCTTATTAGCTCATTATCCTCCGAAGGATGATCAAAATCCTATAAAAGAAAAAACACAAACAAAAGAAAAATGACAACGCATTCCTTAAAAGTAGTTGCGTAAAAGCTCAAAGGGTTGTGCAAGTCATCACCAGGACCAAGATGAGATGTTTTAGATTCGGGAAGCTCTTAAGAAGTTTTGTCATCATATCCAGAGTTAATAAAGTAAACGTCACTTTCAAACAGGAGAGGTTGCGAAACTTAGGCCATGGGTCGTGTTCCACGTTGTAACAGAAAAACTGCTCCACCAAAAGAAAGAAAGAGTGAGCAAAAATAAAACTTCACGAAAGGAACATATAAATATATCAACCGCAAAGCTTATTATATACCTCAACAGTAGAGCCAGAGATCTTCATATCACTGACTCTCGAAATACTTGTGAAAAAATTACGAACCATATTTCGCCTTGGCAAGTCAACTACATCAGCGACATCACTCTCATTGAAGACGTAAACAAGATTAACCTTGGCTAAAGAAGCCGGATTGGTCAAGACTTTACTTTCCGACATATCATCTTGCCACTTCACATACTCGAGTCTAGGGGCATCAACAAAAACCCCTGAGCCTTGTTTCTCATAATCATCAACATAGTCATCATCTTCACCAAACATATAGTCCACATTAAAACGTGTCAATGTCTGAGAGCACACTCTTACAACCTTGAGATGATCTGTTACCATTCTAACAAGGCTCAAATCTTCAAGAACTGGACAAGACGAGATAAGTGACTCCAGACACGCATCACTGCCATACACATTGTGCTCTAACTTCATAGTTGATAGAGTCACCGATAGTAGCTGATAGGGTTTGTGGTTTCAGTTGTTTAGTCTGAGAATTCCCAAGAGAAACACACGCTCGTTGTGTCGTTGAGAACCTAGGGTTCTAGCCGAGACAAGAGATTAAGAGAGCAAAAGCTTCTTTGATTAATAATGAATAAAAGTTGTGTCCTTACAAATCAAGGCATCAACTATATATAGAGGAGGTTTAGGTTCGTAAACCGACTAAGAAAAGGAAAAACACATGTTTATCTAGAAAAGGAAACACCAAAAGAAAAGGAAGTTTAACTAAAACTTGAGAATGAAAACCGACATGGAAAAGGAGTCCACGCTGCATCAGGTCACCCGGGGTAGAGAAAGATTCGTCCTCGAATCTTCAGTGTCATCATGAGAAACATACGGAGTGAGATGCTTGATGTTGAAGACATCTGAAGAACGGACCTCCGGAGGAAGACGAACACGATAGGCATTGGCATTAATCTTTTCAAGTATTTCAAGAGGACCGATTTTACGTGCCTTGAGCTTGTTATAGGTGCCAGGAGGAAATCGATCACGAGTAAGAACAGCCCATACATAATCTCCTACTGAAAATTGGAGATCACGGCGATGACGGTCGGCATCCATTTTGTACTTAACAGAGGCAACTTGAAGATTATCGTGAACTTGTGAATGGATAAAAGAAACATCAGCAACAAAGTCGATCGTCTGGCCATGGTCGCGAGTGATGTCCGGAGCCACACTTAGGTTTACGGGACCGCGGGGAATAACACCATAGACCACTCGAAAGGGACAAAACTTCGTACTCCGATTGACGGCATGATTATGAGCAAATTCTGCCTTGCACAAGACTGAATCCCACCTCTTGATATTGTCACAACCAAACAACGCAACATATCTCCCAAAGAGCGATTTGTAACTTCCGTTTGACCGTCGGACTGAGGATGATACGCAGAGCTCATATCAAGACTAGTGCGAAGCAAACGCCATAGTGAGCGCCAAAAGTGACTCAAGAACCGAGAATCACGATCGGAAACAATAGACAAAGGAAGTCCATGAAGCCGATATATCTCGCGAAAGAATAGGACAGCTACTTGAACGGCATCGGTCGTCTTCTTACATGGAATAAAGTGAACCATCTTCGAGAAACGATCCACTACCACAAAAATTGAATCATTACCTCGCTGTGTACGTGGAAGGCCTAACACGAAATCCATGCTAATATCCGTCCATGGTTGAGTAGGAATAGGAAGTGGCATGTACAAGCCGCTATTCGAGCCATGACCCTTAGAACGTTGACAAACGACGCAGCGCTCAACATGTCGAGCAACGTCACGACGAAGCGATGGCCAATAGTAAGAATCTTGGACAAGCTGCAGTGTCCGATCACGGCCAACATGACCTTCTTCATGTAGCTCAGTGAGAATCTTCAGGCGCAAGCTACAGTCTGGGACACATAAGCGATTGTCACGAAACAGAAAACCATCCACCAACACATAGTCAGACTGAATTCCTGCAGCTAAATCAGACCAGACACGTCCAAAGAAAGGATCAAGAGGATAAAGCTCAGGTAAAGCTGCAAAACCCACAACATTGACATGAAGAGTGGTGAGGAGTGAATGTCGACGGCTCAAAGCATCTGCAACTTTGTTTGTCTTCCCGGACTGATGCTTAATAACGAAGGTGAACTGTTGTAAATAAGCTATCCAAGAAGCATGGCGTGCTGAGATCTTATCTTGGCTGCCAAGGTGTTTCAATGCATCATGATCTGTAAAGAGAATGAACTCTTGGTGAAATAGATAATGGCGCCAATGTTTAATTGCTTGAACGACTCCACATCATAAGTACTATATCGAGCACGTGAACCGGCAATCTTCTCACTATAGAAAGCTATGGGACGTCCACGTTGGCTGAGAACTGCACCAATACCCAATTTGCAAGCGTCACAGTGAAGCTCAAAGACTTGTGAGAAATCAGGTAGCGCCAAGATTTGAGCAGAAGTGAGTTTCTCCTTAATCGTTTCAAAGGCTTGGTTTGCTTCAGGTGTCCAAACAAAAGACGATCCTTTCAAGCAATCTGTTAAAGGAGCAGTGATGTTGCTGAAGTGATGCACGAAACGGCGATAAAAAGATGCAAGGCCATGAAAACTGCGAACATCACTAATAGTTTTAGGTGTTGGCCACGACCTAATTGCTTCAACTTTGCTTGGATCCACCAATAAACCCTGATTGGAAACGATGTAGCCCAAAGAGAGGACTTCTGACGACCCAAAAACACACTTTTGTCGCGCCGCAAAGAGTTTATCTCGACGCAATACTAGTAACACAGCTTCGAGATGTTCGAGATGGCTCGTCATATCCTTACTAAAGATAAGAATATCATCAAAATAAACCACGACAAACTTACCAATGAAGGGCCGTAAAGCTTGATTCATCACCCGCATGAACGTACTCGGTGCGTTGGATAAACCAAACGGCATAACCATCCATTCAAAAAGTCCTTCGCGCGTCTTGAAAGCCGTTTTCCATTCATCTCCAAGACGGATTCGGATTTGATGGTAACCACTCTTGAGGTCCAGTTTAGAGAAGATGGATGCACTACCAATTTGATCCAAAAGATCGTCCAAACGTGGAATGGGGAAGCGATAACGCACAATAATCTTATTAATCGTTCGACTATCGACGCACATCCTCCAAGAACCATCTTTCTTTGGGATAAGTAGGGCAGGGACGGCCGCGGGACTGAGGCTTTCACGGACGTGTCCCTTAAGAATAAGGTCTTCGACTTGACGACGGAGCTCATCATGTTCTTGAGGACTCATGCGGTAATGAGGACGATTAGGTAAAGTGGCATTTGGCATTAAGTCGATATGATGCTGGATATCTCGTAACGGAGGCAGTCCTTGAGGTAAATCAGTCGGGAAAACATCAGCAAAACTATCAAGCATGGCAATGAACTCCGGTGGAACAGGGGTCACAGAAGGAGTGCAAATCGGAGAGGTGATCAATGCCCAAAGTGGAGGGTTGTCGTGAAGTTCTGCTTCAAAATCAGCCTTAGGGAGAATCAGTAAAGACGTCGGAGTTCGAGAGGGAGGCAATGCTGTCTTTTTCCGATCCGTAGAAGGAGAGATGTCAAACTTCTCCGGAGATGGCACCAGAGTGACCGTACGATCACCAAAAACAAAGCTATAGGTGTTAGACTTTCCTATGTGGAGAACATCACGGTCTGCCAAGAAGAAGATGACAAGCATCCATGGGAGCAACGTCACATTCCACTTTATCGGTGTAAGAGCCAATAGAGAAAGGTACCACTGCCTGCTTAGTAATGCGTAAGTCTACATCAGCGTTAAGCCACGCCAAAGGATACGGACGAGGATGTGGAGTCATCTGAATTCCCAATTTAGTTGCAGCCTCTTCTGAAAGAACGTTGGTACAACTGCCGGAATCCACAATTAATTTGCAAATTTTGCCTTTGATTGTGCAGGTTGTACGAAAAAGATTTGTCCGTAGCCAGGATTCGGATTCAGCACGGGGAGCTAAGCAACTACGTCGGACGACAAGAAGTCGTGAAGCAGGTCCGGTGTCACCTTCAATAACATCACCATCGTGTTCTTCATCAGAACCGTAATCATCAAAGCAAGGTCCGCCGATAATCTCTGTATCCTGAGTCACAAGGGTTCGGCGATTCAACTTTGGACACGCTGTTTGACGGTGACCATTCTCGCCACAACTATAGCAACAAAGGGCACTAGTACGAGGCTGGCTGAAGTTGGCTATAGAGTCGGGTAGCGGAGCCGATTTGTCGGAGCGCACTTGTTGTTCATCCGGAGGAGCACTAGCTGAGGGCTGTTGTTGTGATGCAGATGGAGGGAAACGGGTACGCGTACTTCCAGTAGACCAGTTGGCGCGATATTGTTGCTCGAGAGCTATAGCTCGTTGGTGAGCCTCAGAGACCGAAGAAGGGTTAAACTGTTGTAACGCCAATTGGATTTGACTGCGTAGACCTCCAATAAAACGCGACACCAATTGTTCCTCTGTTTCGAGCAGAGTCGCACGAGAAATCATCTGAAAGAATTCGGTGGCGTATTCGTCAACAGAACGCGAGCCTTGTCGGAGGTTTTGAAGTTTATTGTAAAGCGTTTGTTCGTAGTTATACGGAAGAAAACTCCGCCGCATATGTTTCTTCAAACGTTCCCATGACTCAATCTTCTGTTTTCCGGAACGACGTCGTGACTCCTTGAGCTGAGTCCACCAAGCTGAAGCACGATTTTTGAAACGAGTTGCTACCAAAGGAATACGCATATCGTCTGGAACCTTCTTGAAGTCGAGTATCTCTTCCACCATGTTTAACCAATCGACGAAATCCTCTGGGTTGAGGGAGCCCGAGAATTCTGGAATATCCACCTTAAAGCCTGATTCCCAACGAGAAGAATTGGTATTACGAGCCAATTCCTGACGTTGTTCGAGGTCATCGTCACGTTGATGGCCGCGAGGCTGATTACGTGCAGGGTCCGCAAACAGATTGCCAACCATCTCTTCGTCATCAGACTCGAGATGATGGTCTCTGTTTTGCACGTTCTCTCTTCTATCTTGTTGTTGGTTATCCAACACGGTATGTAATGCGTCTGTGACAGCAGGTTTCAACGCCTCCTGAAGTCCTGCTGTAAACGTCTCTAACATCTGACGAAGATCGTCGTATTGGTCATCTTGATTTTGTTTGCGAGGAGCCATGATTAGTTGGACCGAGTCTTAATTAAGAAATTAAAAATACTGGATTCTGATACCAACTGATAGAGTCACCGATAGGGTTTGTGGTTTCAGTTGTTTAGTCTGAGAATTCCCAAGAGAAACACACGCTCGTTGTGTCGTTGAGAACCTAGGGTTCTAGCCGAGACAAGAGATTAAGAGAGCAAAAGCTTCTTTGATTAGTAATGAATAAAAGTTGTGTCCTTACAAATCAAGGCATCAACTATATATAGAGGAGGTTTAGATTCGTAAACCGACTAAGAAAAGGAAAAACACATGTTTATCTAGAAAAAGGAAACACCAAAAGAAAAGGAAGTTTAACTAAAACTTGAGAATGAAAACCGACATGGAAAAGGAGTCCACGCTGCATCAATAGTCTTGACGCGAGGTAGAGACACAGACTCAAACTCACTCAACGATACACGATGGATTCTCAGATGTACCAGTGTGTCGCATACGTAAAGGCTTACAGGCAACACCTCCACGATTCACAAGACACCCAACATCAAGATGCTCGAGTTTACCCCTAACCACAAAGTCTATCCAGCGAGTGACACAGGGAGGATCATTCACATCTTTCTGAATAACGAGCTTGAGCTTGTGCAAGCATGACTTCTCTTCCCTGCAGAAAGCTAGGAGCCTGTCGACAAAACTCACAAAGGCGTTGTAATCTGGGAACTGAGAAGAGGCCAAATCCAACACGGGAATCAAAAGCCAGAGACTTTTCCACCTCTTGGACAGAGAACTGGTCCTAACAGCTTCCTTTGACGGAAGATACGAGAGTATCTGAGATATCAAAGCGTCGGGTAATTTGCTTATCCTAGCCTCCTCTCTAGGTCGAGCTCTTATTCATCTTCCAGTTATGTATCTTGCATACAATTCGTCCCACCTTAGTTTCTCTTTCGAACAGCTTTCGTCGTCCATCAGATTTGCTCACAAAATTGAATCTTAACCAAACAAACAATTCGCAGAGGCAGCCTCGAAATCTGTGTGTACTGACGCAGCAGCCACGAATTTTCAGAAACAGATTGTCAGAATCTCGATTTCTCACATACCTAAGTACCTAACCAATCCATAACCGAAAAAATCAACGCAATAGAATCCGGAAATGGTGTCACGGTCTCTAACTACCCAAAATGAGGGAAGATGTTGAAATCACGTGATTGTATTTCGGAAGACACGAAGGCTGAGAGACGGAAATTTTCAGTCGCCGTTCTCAGGGTTTATGCAGGGATTTTCGAGGGGCCTGCTCAAATGTTTTGATTTTTTATCATTTTACGGGTATATTCTCTAGTTACAACTTACAACTTACAATTATCAATTACGTAAAGTTTTTGTGTGAAAGGAAGGGAAATTGGACAATACAGTATTTTTTAAAAAAAAAATGTATAAATATGCGTAGAAGAAGAAGACTCTTCCTAATGACCAAAGTTAAAATTTCTTCATTAGCATAAGCATTAGTTTTGTATTTCAAAGAGTTATACAATTGTCAAACATCATCCACAACTAATGACCAAAAAAAGCTCACAAAGACATGATAATAGAAAAATCCATAAGGGAAATGCTAATCAAAGTCTGTGTCATATAGATAGACCAACCTAGAAGCCCCTTTGTAGCCGTCAAGAAACTACGATGCGACATGTTGTAGATCGTCTGGGCAATGCAATGAGATTCTTCAAGATGTTTAACCCTTGTTGTGGCGTGGAACAGCGTAAATCCAGAACAAGTTTCTTGAGGACTGCTGAGTTTTCTATAAAGTACCTTGCTACTTCCATTTCATCAGGCTCTCCGTTGAAGTGTTTCATCTCTACAAGCTCGAGTGATGACAGCAAACACTGAGGTACAGATGAGAGTCTTATTTGCACTTGCTCCTCCGACGGATCCTCCTCCTCCTCCAAAGGATCTTCCTCCTCCGAAGGATCAAGATCAGATCCCTATAGAAACACAAACATACAACAACACCAAAGAAACAAGATGAATGAATATAATAAGATGTCACATTCCTTAAATAAAAACTCAAGGGTTGTGCAAGGTCACCATGACGAGTGATTTTAGATTCGGACAGCTCTCGAGAAGGGCTGGCAGCATATCCACATTACATAAATCAAACGTCACTTTTAAACGGGAAAGGTTGCAAAACTGTGGCAATGGTTCGTATTCCATGTTATCATAGAGAAACTGCTCACCAAAAGAAAGCGAAGAATATGAGTGAGCAAACACTTAATGAAAGGAACTCTAGATACGTGTGTGTGTGTGTGTGTGTGTGTGTGTGTGTGTGTGTGTGTGTCAATCGCAAAGCTTATGTACCTCGGCAGTATTGCTAGAGATGGTCATATCCGTGACTCTCGAAATACTGGTAAAAAAGTTACGGACCATGTTTCGCTTTGGTAAGTCAGCAGCACCATCCACAAAATTAAAGACATACGCAAGATCAACCTTGGCTAAGGAATCCGAATTGGTTAAGATTTTAGTCTCCGATCGATCATCTTGCCATTTCAAATACTTGAGTCTCGGGGCATCAATCAAAACCCCAGAGCCTTTTCTTACACAACCGTAAACATAGTCATTATCATAGTCTATATCAAGACTGGTTAACGTCTGAGAGTAAACTCGTACAACCTTGACGTTATCTGTTACCATTCTAACAAGGTTCAAATCTTCAAGAACTGGGCAGGAAGAGATAAGTGACTCCAGACTCGCATCATTGGCATATACATTGTGTTCTAAGCCCATAGTCTTGAGACGAGGCAAAGACACGGACTCCAACTCCCTCAACGATACCCGAGAGAGTCTTAGGTATACAAGTGTGTCACACATATAAAGGCTTAAGGGCATCACCTCTAAATACTTGCTTCTCTTAAGACATTCGACATCAAGATGCTCAAGTTTACCCCTAACCACAAATTCTATCCACCGCGTGACACAGGGCGGATCTCTCTTACGTTTCCAAATTTTAAGCTTGAGCTTGTGCATGCATAACTTCTCTTCCCTACAGAAACCTAGGAGCCTGTCCACGACACTCACAAAGGCACTGTAATCTGGGAACTCAGAAGAAGCCAAATCCAACCCGGGAATCAAAAGCCACGCACCTTTCCACCTCTTGGACAGAGCACTAGTCCTAACAGTATCCTTTGTCGGAAGATGAGAGAGTATCTGAGATATCAATGAATCGGGTAAGTTGCTTATCCTATCCTCTCTTGCTCTAGCTTCAGCCCTAGCCCTCGTAGCTCTCTTTCTCTCTATATATCTTACGTAGCAGCCCCTTCCCCCTGTTCGCGCCATCGTTTCTCCTTCGAAACTGTATCGACCCGAAAATAAATTCACAGCGACAAGTTACAAAGGCGAGAGACGAAATTAAAACTTAAGTCGCCGTTCTTAGGGTTTTATGGAGGGATATTTCGAAGGGCCTGCTCAATATGTTGTGTTATCTTTTATATTTCTGCTTACATATTGATTTTTTAGTAGAACTTTTTTTTTTCATTTAAGCCTTGTTTTCATTTAAAAGGACACGTTACAAAGATGATTGCAAAGCCCAACGCCCACCATTTACATCTTCATCAAAATTAAACTCATTTATTTCTACCAAAATAAGATTACACCATATGTTAGTTAACAAAAGCATATGCTATGATCAAAATCAGGATTCACAAGCTGGTTATAAGGTGAATTGATCTAAACTTGGAACTTACCATTGCATTGCACCAATCAAACAGGTTTTAGATCACTCGGAATCTTAAAATTCAAATCACTAACACTTTAAAGATAAAAAATACAAAAACAGAGAAAGGGAAACCAAAGAAAAATAAATAAAAATCTCACAATTCCTGAATCACAAATCCCATAGCTAAATATGAAAAACAAAAAAAAAGGAGCAGAAAAATGAAATTTAATCAAAATAACACTTTGATGAGCCTCTCTCTCTCTTCTCCTTGATAACAGTCGCTTCCTTTTTCTTCCTACTTGTTACCATTTTCCCTATCAATTTTCCATGTGATTTTTACATGAAAAATTGTTTTTTTGTTTATTTTTGCAGAAAATTAATAACCCTCTCTTCTCCTCTGAACACAAACTACTAGCTCGGGACATAAGTCCCAATCCAGCCAAGCCCACTGATGAAGAAGGACAATGTCTGAAGAAACAAGTAGATGAAGTAGTTGTTCTTCCCGTGCACAAAGTCATAGCATCCACACACGAACAAGAATGCCGCAAATCCAAGCTCCAATGTATTCAATCTGAGACAAATGATAACTCATAATCATCATCAAGTGTCAACATATAGTTTCCAATAAGACATTTTCGATCAAGAAAGTATACATACCGATCAGGCAGTTTGAAGATTCTGGGGAACCTTTTAAGCCCTTTTGTGTTCCCTTTAGCGCTCTGGCCGCTTCCAAGCTTAGCAGTCACGACCCATTCGTTAGCCCTACCTGCCTCAAACAGGCCAATGAGAGTGGCCTTTGTCCGGTGCAGCGACATCACATTCTCGAATAGGATCCAATAGAACAGCAGATGAATCGACCTTTTAACAAAGCCAAAACAAAAAGATTGAGTATAAAAGAAACTGCATAAGGAAAAGGAGTTACTTGACATACAAGTAGAAGAAAATGTAGTGACTTTGGGTACAAGCAACCAAGTTTACCTTGGAGTACCGACGGAGTTGAGGATAGTGATGATGGAAGGGATATAAACAGAGCCCCAAATCGGAACTTTAACCTCGGGGACTAGGATGGTGAGAGGAAGAACAACGCAGTAGAAACAGAATGTGACCCAATGTGCAATGATCTTCCTCACAAAGAAGAAGCTGTAAATCACATACACTTTCTTCCAGAATCTCACTTTCTGCACCAAGACCAGTAATTGTCAGATTAAAGAATTAAGTTACCAGAGGAAAAAGGGTAACTTATTTTTGTCTTTTTTATTACCTTGTTTCTGATGATCTCCATGACCATTTTCCTAAAGAGATTTGCAGGTCCACAAGACCATCTATGTTGCTGAAAACGGAAGGCTCTAAAAGTACTTGGAAGCTCACTTTTCACCTAATACGTACAAATATAAAAGCAATCATAATTAGATGTATACCAATTTTTTCATACAAATGATAACAAAATATCTTTAGTTCTTAAAATGGTACATGATCATAACACAACTTGTGAGTCAGATGTCATGTGTCATGTGTTTAATGAGAGATGTTTCTTGTGCACCAACTACTTTTTGTTCTGTGATTCAGTTTATTCTAACTCTTTAACTTTATGATCAGAAAAGTTCAGAAAATAAATAAATGTAAAACCTGAAGGTCACCGAGGTAGAGAAACTTCCAGCCGCGAAGACTTGCTCGGACGGCGAGATCCATGTCTTCCACGGTGGTCCTATCTTTCCACCCGCCAGCTTCATTTATCGCCGCTATTCTCCATATTCCGGCGGTTCCTATTAAAAACAAATGATTACAATATTTTAGTTTCCGGCTACATTAGTTGAAGTAGTTTTTGTCATGACAAAAAAACATCTAGACAAGAAAACACAACTAATTAGTGTCCAGCTAATTTAAGATCCGATTTCATTTGCTTCCAGTACAAGTCATTATGTAATTAAGTGTCCCACTTACACTAATTAATTAATGAACACAATCTAAAAACCAAACAAATAAACTATTTTTTTTCTAAGTTTTCAAATCTAACTTCTAAGACAAGGGATGACAATAACTATTAAGTACAACCCATACACCTACTTGCTTCACAATTCAGATTCCCACTCCTCTCAACTCATTATTGATGATTCCCTTAATAATATATTTTTATTTTCCTTTGGTTTTCTAGTAACAGTTGTACAATCTACACTATCATAAGAAAGATAAAATATACTAGTTTGGGTCCACATACTGTGCCGCAATTGGTCGGACAACATACCAACGTCACACTTAGCTCTACTATATCAATAGTCAACAGCATTAACTCGCAAAACTCCTTAATTTTGTCTGTTATGAAAACTAATGATGTTTTAGTAATTACTAAAATTAACTATTTATTTACCGTTGAAACCGAAGAAAGCATGTGTTGATGAACCAACTTCTTGCTCCACAGTAAAATGATAGTCCAACGACATTTCTTGCATCCTCGTCAACAAGCATTCATCAGAATTTACTGCAAAAGTAAAGATCAATTCATTATTAGTCCTAAGAAAATCATACGGTTATAACATAAACAAATCTCTATTATTTTTCAATTTATTTGATACGAGAACTGCCCAAATGTGGCAGTGGCACTATCAGGAAGTAACGTCCTTCTCTTTTGTTTCTAGCTTTAATATTCAATCATATTCATATAGCTTTCTCATTATTAAATTCACTAAGTTGGACTCATGCTTTAAAAGAAAATTTAAGACAAAAACAAAAAAAATACTATAATACTTAAAACAATTGTCGGCAAGAGAATGGCAGGTCCACAGCAAGACTCGATACTCCAACTGTATACTATAGACTTTACTAATACTGACAATAATGGGTCCCATACTTGAGCATTTAAAGAAAGGCAAAGAGCACGTGGAAAGTATCAGAGACCCGACAATTTCTAAAGACCAACAGTTAACACTCGCCTTCTTACTAAACCCGACCCAACCTCACTAAACCAACCGGGTCGATCTGATTCGATTCGATTCGATTCATTGACCGACGGATCCGGAATTCCGGAGAAGATAACTAGAAGCACAACACGAACGTCAACAAACTTTATTACTTTATCCGTTGACCCGGAATTGCGCAACTAATCCGACCCGGTTTAGGTTTTGAGAGTTAGTTCTAATCCAATGCAGCAAGGTGTACCTAAACTCTTAACATGGAACAAAGGACAACCGTTTTTGTACGTGTCTAATTACTAATGGCTAAAATGGAGCCAGTAAAAAAAGACACATTCACTATGCCTACTCCGCCGACACAAACAGAACTAACCCTACTTCGTCAATCAGACAATATAACAAGTAAAGATAATCCAAAGAAAGATACAAAATTCATGAAAAGACCATTTCAAAAAGCGAGAATAAAAAGTGAAAATCGAGGAAAAAAAGGTATGCAAAAGAAAGAAAAAGGCAACAAAAATAAAATAAAAAACAGTGAAGGACATATACCACCGACACCACTAATGGAGCTACTAAACCAAAACCACGAGCTTTCATTTAATGATCCGGGCAACATTAAATTTATCATAAAACATAAACAAAAGACAACCGATTCATTAGTGTTTTGACCCTGACACTTGACAACATTATCAAATGTCAATTTTAGTTTTTATATCATATAGTAACTACCAGTCTTGTGTAGAGATTAATGAACCAACTATTTTCTAGCAATGACTATCAAATTTAAGATACGCTAACGAAAATGTGAAATGAAAGAATTACCGAAACGCCATCGAGCCTGGACGAGGGCAATGTTGGGGTTGTGGATGAGAAACGGAATGCTACGGCGAAGAAAGTCCGGTTCGGGCTGAAAATCGGCGTCGAAGATGACAACATACTCGCAATGTTTGACATAACTGCGTTTGAGTCCTTCCTTTAAAGCACCGGCTTTGTAACCAACTCTATTCTCTCTGATTTGATACCTAATATTGATTCCTTTACTTGCCCATCTTTGACACTCCATTTCCACCATTTGCTGCACATTTTTAGTATATCATTTAAATCACACATTTTAAAATTTAGGAAAACAATCTATTAATGTTCCAAATTTATTACGGTCTTCCCACTTTTTAACCTTTTCTTACCTAGCCGAATATGTTAGTCGTAATTACCTCTTTTACAAGAAAGGAAATCTTTTGAATAAAGGTAATGAAAATACAGTTAAAAATTGTTTATTTGGAGAAAGTTGTGGAAAGTAAAAAAAGAAAGCAGCAAAGCTATATTTTCTGAAAAGTAAATGGACTAAGTAAAAATCTAGAATTACTAATAATACCTTAACAGTAGGATCAGTTGAGTCATCCA
The DNA here is from genome assembly GCA_902728155.2 of Microthlaspi erraticum. NCBI lineage: Eukaryota > Viridiplantae > Streptophyta > Magnoliopsida > Brassicales > Brassicaceae > Microthlaspi > Microthlaspi erraticum. Next base: position 64,250 of record CACVBM020001060.1, read on the forward strand.
ACACTTGAATCACGAGACGATCGGACGGCCACGAGAGTCCACACGCCGCTCCTATTGATAGCTTGTAAACCTGATGGCAAAAATCACGGGGAGAGAAAAATCTTATCAACTTTTGTTTTTCTCACTTTTTAGCCCCTGTAATTTAGCGATTTACAATGATCAAGCCTTAAACTATGCTTTATACAGGAAAAAACCCAAAAGCCATGAGCATTAAAGTTTGTACGAGTCTCGGACTCTCGCGGTTTCGGGATTTGGAACGGCGGAGGAATATATGAATACGTGGGGAAATGTGTTTTTCGTGAAATCTGAGGGTGGTTTTCTCGAAATCTTAAAAGTTTGGGGTTTGGAAAGTAATTTAAAAAAAATCACGATTGAGGAGAAACAGAGGAAAAACAGAGCAGTGAACAGAGAGAGAGAGAAGAAAGAGACCTCTCGTTCGTTGAACATGGGGATTTGGACGAGGACCACCGGGAAATTGGAGGTTCCGATCTCTTCGTCGTCGTGAATGGGCTCGAACTTGTAGCGTTTGTTGGGTTTTTTCCAGAAGAGCTTGACGAGGACGATGACGATTCCCATGTACACCCTCTCACATAGCAGCATGACAGACATGAGCAGGCAGATGTAAACCGCTAATTGAAGAACAGGGACAATCACCGGTGCTTTCACAAGCTCCCAGATCATGCCTAGCTGACCGGTGATCTCCATCCTCACGCCGTCGAACGTCTCCGGCAACACAAATTTCGGTGAAACACCTTCCATTTTCCTTCTCTCTCCTACGGTGAAACAATGGTGGATTTCTCTCTCTATAGATTGTTAAAGTGAGGTTTTTTCTCTGTTTTGTGTAATGGGGTTTATGAAGCGAAAGAGAAGGGGTGATTTGCCTAGAGAAATGAAGGTTTTTTTCTTCTCTCTCTACAGTTCGAGAGAGAGAGAAAACTTGGGAAGAGAGAGTGCAGAAGGAAATGTGAGTTAAGGAGAAGAGAAAGAGAAGGAATATAAATGGTGAAGCTTTATTTTATTTTATTTATTTTCTCTCTCGTTTGTAAGATATTTTTCCTTTTCGATTGATTTTGAAGGATTTTTTCTACAGAAATGTAAATAAAATAAAATAAAACCAGTGAAATTTGGCTTGTGTCTTTGTGAGATTCTGTTTCAGTTAAAGAAGTTCTGGTAAAAACAACAGAGGATTTGGTTTTTCAGTTTCTGGGTTTTCTTGTTTGAGAATTTGTGCCTGCCAATGGGAGGAGAAAGGGAGAGAGCGTTAGATTTCTAATGAATCCTTTATTTTTTCTAATGAATTTATTTAACAATGAATGATTAATGATTTGATGAATTTTAACTTCTTACCATTTATGGGATTTTGGGTTTTGGCAGCTTTTTACATTTTTCAAAGGTTTTATATGTGGTTTTAATGTTAAATCATTCTCTTCCCAAAAGTTTTTAACAATTTACTTATTTTTTTATTTGACTGCAACAATGTACTTATTTTTAGTCAACTTCTTAAGATCTTACTTTTCTTTTGGTCAACTCCAAATAATTTACTTTAACTCTTGTTTTTTTAAAAATTGTTGAACCTATTCAATTTAATCTTTGAAATTTCATTATCTCAATTACGCAGTGTTTTCAATAGATATAATTGAGAAACAAATCATTAATGGTAAGAAGTTACGTGCCCACCAAAGTAACGTTAACATTACAACTTTGTGCTTGGTTAATTCACATCTAAGAAGAAAATGAACCGGTTAAATAATATTGTAAACTTTTCTGGCATTTAAACGGCCAGTGCAATAAATTTGGAGATACTAACAAAATGCAATGCGATAAAAATAGGAGAATCCAACAGAGTCAGTTTGTGTTATATTCACTATATGTTGGTCATTTATTTGCAAAACAAATGCATGATAATAAATACTGTGAAAGGTAATTTCACACATTATCCTGTTAATTTAAAGAAGAATGTGTAAAATCACATTCTGTGACGCTTTATGACAGTTAGGTTGTCATGTGTCGTTCTGTGATTGGGTCATCCATAATATTGTGTTCAAAAACTATATTGCTAATTCAATTTGGTATACTAGCTTTGATATATCATTAAAAAGTAATTAAGATTGCGAACTATAATATATATTTTTTTTAAATAGATAACTTACTAACATGCTCTACTCTTTTGACCGAGGAATATAAGATTACAGATTTGAAATTCATAACTTCTAGGTTCTCCAAACAAATGAAAAGAAAGTTATGATTTTTTTTCTTGGTTATCTCTATTAATCTCGTTTTAGAGACGCTCTCAGAGAATTTATATTATACCGATGTTTATTAGACAAAACTTATATCAGAAATCGCAAATGTAGGCTCTAAATTAATAAATGTTTCTGTACTAGATACCTTTTTATATAAAAAAACTTCCTTTAAATAATAATAGGACATTACGTTGATTTGTAAGGCCTTGCGCTGCCACAACTAGCTAGAATGTAAATTATTAAGGGTTGGTCTCGTCATTTACAAGAGGCATTGCATAAACTACCTACCCTTCAACTGTTTTCACGATAAAGTTGTGTAATAAAATTGTATGTTTCTTTAATCTTTTTCAAAAAGACATAAAATAATTTCAGTAAGATCATTAAAAACAAAAAAGTTGCTCAATAACGCAAAAATCTCGTGTTTGAGGGATGACTAGGATATTGTCAGCTTCTGAGATAATTAACTACGCACTCTACTTACGTAGACAAATAAGTTTAATTGATGGATACGATAATTAGTTTTTTCTCTCTTTTTTTTTTTTTTTTTTTTAGTTTGGAAAAATAGCATGCGTACCTGACTTTTGACTAACAATATTTCAAATTACGTGGATATTAATATTTTAAAATTTAACATTTTTCAGCCTTTAACTATGATTAAAAAAAAACTAAACAAAATCTAAACACTATGGTTGCATCAATTTATAGATCTTGATTTTTTACTTCATAACCAATCAAGAAGTAGAAGTTATCAATTTGTTAAATCCGATTCTCTTTAACAAAAAGATAAGATAAATCTGAATCCACAGAACAACACCTTCAAAACTTGGGAAGTATTTTCTTGAACATATTTGACAACAGAACAACACCTTCAAAACTTGGGAAGTATTTCAAGAATGTTTTAGCTCAAAGTAAATAATCAAGGACCGGCTTTAAAGAATATTAGGATTGTAAATTTACAGGAACCAGCCAACCACTACAATAAGAGAGCACATTGTATTAACATAAATGTATTTTTGGACAAATTTAACATAATTTGTGTACTCTGTTATCTACAGTTTGTAAAGTTAATCCACCGTATACGTGGAGTTAGTCCGATTGAAACAACCGCTCACGCCACGGTGAGTTTAGCTTTGGAAGCCCATTTTTAGTTTTTTTAGTTTTTTTTTTCATGGAAAAATTTCAAAACTAGTATATTTTCAAAAATACACTTTTATCGTGTTTTTTTTTTCTTTCCTCGATTATAACCTTAGATATACGGTTGAGTTATGACATATCATATGCTTAAATCTTTTGTCACTAATAATTTATTTTGTAAATATAGATTTTCGCTTCAAATCGAGTTTTTCTTTTTAGAAACTATTTTAGGTATTCATATTTCATATTACGTCGTCCACGTGATCAAACTCGTTATCCGGACATTCCCTCAAAGTTCCACAAAAGCGTTCGTACCAAGCCGAAACTTTGGACTGAACTTTAGAAATGAAATCGATATCGAAAACATATTATTTGTTTCCCGAGAGTGAGTTAGAATAACTAACAGAAAACATAATCCCATGCTGTTGACAAAAAGTAAAACATAACCCCCTGCTTTAATCATGTGGATCATCACTATTGTTAACTAATTCATTTGGGTTTACAAGCTAAATTAATAAGTAGTGATACCCCCAAATAGAAAGTATTCAAAGATGAAAAAAAAACGAAACAGATTTTTATACTTTTTTCTTATTTTGTATTTTTCTCAACGTTGGAAATTGCAAACCTCTTCCATAGATTCATGTAAGGTCAAAGTCCAAACATATGCATAATAAAATCAAAAAATTTGGTCCGAAAGCTCCTCAATCTAAGGACAGATGTCTATGTCGAATGTGGAATTTCTTGCTTAGTTACTTCATCAAATTAAGGTTTCTTTGACAAATGAGCGTAATGGCAACGTATAAAGACATGTTACAATATAATATTATCCACATGTCGTATTGTCGTCATATCTGCTTTTAAGATTATCTTCAGATTTTTATTTGGGTTGTCTCATATTAATTTTCGTACTTTCTGTAGAATACATAAACTATTTTGTTTGAACGAAAATAGTTTGAGAGCGGTTTTACCATGTAACCAGCTACGTAGAACGATTTATTTTCTTACATTTACTTGAGCATTCTTATATTTATGTTATACAAACTGTTACTTATATATCCGTGTTTTCGACAACGACAAAAAAATCCGTAAAATATAGCATCTCTAGTGCAACAATCAAATTGACTTCGCTTTAATTTGCTTTTGTGTTGATTTGCTTAATTTTGTTTTCATTAGGAATATAATAGATTATCTTTGAAAACTGAGGCAGTTTATCACTGTACGTCTTTCCTTTTCCTCCTCCATTCAAGGCCTTGATTAGTAGTGATATACTTTTTCTAGGTGATCGGATGTCAAAAAAAAAAGGTGATCTATCAACCCATTAATACTTGGATTTAAAAAATAAAAAACAATGGGGAATAAGAGTTATTTTGATTAGCCACATGTAAAATTTAATTTACAACGCGGATAACCTCTCATTCTCTCAACTATTAACATGTATATATAGCATACATATATTTTGGTTAAAAGACTATATATATGAGAATCCTTGCCTTGTCGTAAGTATTCTTCATATCAATTTTCTTTACAAAAAATTACAAATGGGCAAATGGCTCACAACTCTGGCTATGAAGTTAATTTGTTCTCGAAGCAACAGCACACGCTACACATTCCGTTTTTTTTTCTCTCTAAAAAATATGATATATAAGAGAATTATTGTTGACATAAACATAGTGTAATAATATTTTCTCTCTTCCTCCACCCATTGTTTTATTAAAAAAATCTAAAACGAATAATAATAAAAAAGCCAAAGCCAAATTTTCGAAAAGATAAGAAACTATTGTAGGAAGCTAATTAAAAAGCATGAAGAAATAAACCAAGACAAACGAAAGAAAGTAAACCCTACGGCCATAAGGACATGATATTCTCAGTGTAACCTGGAAAACACAACATATCAAGATCATGCATACCAATTCCATGCGTACGTCTAAACTCATAATCGGCGATTCCTTTGACTTGCGCACTTCTGAAGCTCTCCTGGATCACATCGCAATAGAACACAGAGAAAGGCCTAGACGATTGTAACCGGTCGGAGACGAACATAACTTCTCCAGTATGAATCTCTCCCGGAGAAGATGGTCTCTTATCCTTATACAAATCTCTCCACTCACAGGGCGCAACGCAAGACATCTTATTCCACAACTTTTGTTTCTCTTGAATCCACACACGTAGCTCATACAAGTAATTATCGTACTGCATTCCTCCAAGTTTTCCTTGATGATTTATCAAACTCCAACTAGTGTAATAGTCTTTGGGTGCTTCAATAAACGTCACCTTCTCGTATCTAAGATCGAATCTAGCTATCTTTGTAGGTCCAACTCCGTAGTATATAGCACCATTGATGCAAATTCCGCCTTCTACATCTGTGTAAGACTTTTCGGTGGTGATCTGGGCCTCTCTCCATCCCGAGTGAGATCCTAGTGAGTAAACATGATGCTCTTGTTTTATCTCTGCTGTTGTATCGCGTTCGTGCCCATCGAATATCACCACACACAACACTTTGTATTCATCTCCCACCGGGTCGTACCCGAGACGTGCGTGCATGACTTTTCCTTTGGATCTCACACCTTCCAGCAGTGGCGGAGGTAGAAATATTATTCATGGGGGTCAAAATTTGGAAGATCTACAATTAACAGGGTCAAACTAATAAAAACTAATCAATGTTTCAGTTATATGCTTATATTAAATCAAAAATTTATGAATTAGTGGGGGTCATTTGACACCCTAGCTCATTCACTAGATCGTGGTGGGATTACATACAGCGACTGATGAGCCACGTGTGCAACACACCAGGCCGTTCACGGGGGGAGATGTGATGTCGAAGGGTGGAGAAGATGTGTCGGGGTTCCAGTATTCCGAGACTGTCATGTCGTGTCTGGCGACAACTGTGGAGGATTTGTCGTCTTTCTGTTTGTCGTGTTCAGGGGCTGAGAAGATGAAACGCTTCCCGGAATCCAAGTGTGAAAAGGTGAAAAGGAGACGAGGCCGAGTCCTTGACCGAGTCAGAAACGCGTCGGCGAAATCTTTGCTACGGATGATAGCGCCCCACTGCTTCGACACGAACTGGAATCTCATGACGGATTTCGCCGGAAATCTCGAGAGTATCTCGAAGATGAGTTTGAGAGGAAAGGTTGTTGTTGTGGAGTTTCCGGCATGATCTAGGTTACGTGAGGGAGACGGCTGTGAATCTTTCATGGCTGCTTAGTATTGATGCAACCTAGAAGGCTAGAAACATAAAAGCCATATATATAACATAAGCACCTTTTTTTTTTTTTTTTCCATTAAGGAAACTAGAAAAATCTGTTTTTTTTTCTTGTTTTCTTATATATAAAAAAAGAAAAATTCTAGAAAAATCTGCTTTTCTTGTTTTCTTATATATAAAAAGAGAAAAGTGGCATAATTGAATCTTATTATATAAAACTAAATGCACATACATATATTAATTTTTTTATAACTCAATATTTCTTTTAATTATGAAAGTAGTAAGATTGTGACATGTGTTATGGAATAAACATTATATATTTCTTTATCAGTTTTAAGAGTTATATAAGATTAATAATATGACGTATGATAATTGTAACTCACAAAATTGCTATATGTGTAATTTTCAATTTTAGTCATATATAAAATATATTAGAGCCATAATAAAGTTTCACACACACGTTGTCACCTAACATGAGAACAAATCGTGCAAATTTCACAGTTAAACCCTAGAAGACATTTTTTTATCGATCTATTTGTCAGTGTGGGATATTGGGAAAAGTACATTAATTGACATGTTGCTACCACTTCAAATCGATCAATTTTGTCATTTTGCTACGAAATTTACAAAGTACGCTGTCGTAATTTACGCAATGAAAGTACGTAGAAACTTTTATAACTCAGGACAGGTTCTAACAGTAAAAAGTACAAACATGCTCTACAACAATAAAGATTCTTAATTTTATTCTCTTTACCAAAGGAAAAGCTAATATAGTTCAAGTCTCACTTTGCCATAATGAGTTACAACAAATCATTCTGAACTCCAATTACAAAGAGCTCTCTATCATAACAAAACAACAAAACCCATATAGGTTTAACATACACTTGGGATCCTCTCTGCACATTCCATAGAGCTGTGACAATTGTCTATCATATCTCTCGAAAAGAACAAAACCCATTTTCAGATTTATCATCTCTGATTTCCATTTGCACAGAATGTGACGAGTTTCATGTTCAGAGTTTACCATATGTCGAGCTCTATGATAGACTTCAGGTTTCAGAGTTGAGAACAGTTTTTTATCTAGTTTCAGGTAAATAACATCTTGAGTTCCTCTAAACGTGCACTTCTTACTTCTTGATCGGTCAAAGCCCCAGCAATCATTCTCTGCTTCCTCGCCTGAACCGCCTCCATTCTCTCCTCAACCGTTCCCTAGGATTCACAGAGGGAAGACAAAACATTTCCCACAAGTTTCTAATCATCAATACTCAGCAGCAATCAACTTTTTCTGATTTTGGACATAGTAAAACTAAAATGGGAATCAACCGCCGAGAAAGAAGAATGTACCTTAACGATGAATCTTCTGATGTTGACTTTCTTAGTCTGTCCAATACGATGAATACGCATAACAGCTTGTTCTTCTACCGCTGGATTCCACCATGGATCCTATAGGTCACAATTTGGTTTCATTTTCAATCGAACCTGATTCAAAATCTATGTTGTATTGTACAGTACTCCTTTTCACAAGCTTTTCAAACCTAAGGTAGCATGAACTACTCCTTAATTTTCATATTTTGGATGAGCTACATGGTGTATATACTATAGGAAACTGATATGATCGTTAAGGGACAGTTAAAGATATGCCATACCATGACAAACGCATTGGACGCAGCTGTTAGATTTATCCCGACACCACCAGCTTTTAGAGACATTAACAATACCTATCCAACAATTATAGAAGAGAAGTGTTAACTTCAATTTAGAAACTTGAAAGCATAGCTTTTGAACATTTCACGGTAATGCGACTACACCAACCAGGATATTGCCATCTTCGGAAAACTCTTTAAGGACTTTCTCCCGTTGCTGCTGATTTAGCGTGCCATCAAGACGAAGAAACGAAATGTTATTCCTGGAGATGAAAAAAATGATTTCAAATTCTTGCAATAATTTTGGTTTCTCAATACTACTATAGCAAACCAACATCAGCAAGACATGTAAATAGGTATACCGAGAGAGGGGAATTTGGAGGAGATCGAGGAAAGCAGTCCATTGGCTAAAGAGAATGCTCTTGGAGCCTGAAGAACGAAGACCTTCAAGCTCTTGTAGAAGAGCAGTGATTTTGGATGACTCTACCCAATTCTTTTCCACGTCCACCTGGAATCTACTTTCTGTTGGTGCTGTGATGAGTTCTTGTTTGCTTACAGTTTTCCTGGAAAAGAAAGATCATGGTTATTGGCCAAATTTGACCGAATTTAGACCCTTAGTGGAATCAACAGCGATGACATCACATGAAAACTAGTACTAGCAGGAAGAACTTCAAGATACCTACACACAGGGCATATCCCCGAAGCTGAATTTCGCCAACTTGCCAAGAGACACTCGCGACATAATCTATGAGCACATGGCGTTAATACAGCATCCTCAAACGCTTCAAGGCAGATTGGACACTCTCCTTGCTCTCCTTTGCGCAGTTCCTCTACGACTTCCTGAACAAAAGCCACCGATGGTATATCTTTTCCTTCCTTTTCTAGACCCGAAGACCTTCCACCAAGGAAACGTTTAGCGAGCTTATTCAGATCAGAGTATTCCGCTGTATCACCTCGACTAGATGCATGAAAACAATACACTATTATAAAAATTATGACTGTTGTGTCAACAACATGCAAATGGAAACAAGTGCTACGGTTGCATGTTTTTTTTATAACAAATTGCCCATATGGTCTATGATAACAAGTTGTACCTCATTACTAGAAATGGGTGATCACAACACTGTCGAAGACGCAATAGCAGTTCCAGGATCGAAGCATAATTATGAAGAACTTTTCCTTGTTCAACAAATTGATCAAACTTGACCTGAAAAGATCCGTCCGCATCTTCAGTATTAGGGAAGAGAAAAGTATGAGTAAAATACTATAGAATTCTGAGAACTCAAACTACCTTAGATCTTTTAAAAAGAGCATCGTAGAAATCCTTCTCAGTCTCCGACAGTTCACAGTAAATGACCCGCACATCAGCAGGAGGTAGAACAAGAATGGGCCTAAAGTAAGCAAACATGCTTCAGATTAATCGAGGAAACTCAAAGGAAAAGATAGTTTTTTATACGCATCAGAAAGTTATAAAGATGAGTAAATTTCTTATTTGTAGTAGACCCACCTTCCTTCTCGATCCGTGCTAGACTTGGTTCTCCTAAGCATGATAGGTTTTAAGATGGACTGCACCAGCTTAAGCCCTCTCTCATCGCCCTCTTCAAATGGCTTTTGAACAAGTTTATTCCACCTAAGAATAAATATGTTCCAAACTAACAAGCTTCAGTGATTCCACACCGTGTAATGTGTTTCCAAGCAAAGATAGATAAGGAACCTTACCATGCCCAAGTTCCCCATGGTTCAATTCTCAAAAACCGCAGAAGGCTGTACAGATCCTCCAGATTGTTCTGTTAACAAGATAACATGTGAAAATGATCACCAAATCCCAAATATGATAAACAAACCATTATCCAACATCCATTTGAATGAGCCAAGATATCATGCCAGCGGACATATGGATACCAATGCTGCGAGTCATGAATATACATAAGTGAATATAAAATGTGGAACTACTAAAACTATCTCACAGAGAGAATGGCAGTGTCCAGAAAAAATAGGCCTATTGGACTGTCAAAGAACAGAAAATATTTTCTAAACCTTCTACAAATAGATCAATCACCTGAATAGGAGTACCCGTAAGACACCAACGCCGATCAGCAACCAGAGCTGCAGCAGCCAAAGATATTTGACTTTTTGAGTTTTTGATGATATGTGCCTCGTCAAGAACAATCCTAAACCATCGAACTGCATAAAGCCCTTCACTGTCTGCTGAGTTCTGGGAAGAAGAAAGAACAGAGCCGATAAAAAAATGTTCTTGCAGTGCATTTGTAAATTGTAAACTATATACATGGCCAGTCATAAGACTTTTAAATGAAAGCTACCTCCGCCGAAAATTCGGATGTTAGAACCCCATATGTTGTGATTACCACATCACTCTGAGATAGTAGTTTTGCATCCTTTGGCCTGCTTTGCCCATAATGAACATAGACAGATAGAGACCCAGGCTTCGCATGCATTTCAATTTCTGACTGATCATAAAGCAGGAGCAAAAAATAAAAAAATCAGCTGAATAAAGAAAGACAAAATGAAAACAACAATTTTGATGGATAACCAAACTATAGTGTGCACGTGCATAAGTATGGACAAAATTGTTAACATCTAATGTATATGATACCTTCCACTGGCCTAAAAGTGTCATCGGACATACAATCAGGTTACCACCATTTTCAAGAGCACTTTTCTGTTCAATAAGCTTCTTCTCAAAACCTGGAAATTTGGTTGCCTTCACCGAAGGACTAGTGAACTCATCTAACGAACTACTGATCAATTTGTCTCCTTCATAAGTGGGGCATAGATTCCCAGTTGATGCAGCTTTCCAGGAATGGGCAAGCATAAGGGAAATGGTCATTACGGTCTTTCCGAGACCCATTGCGTCTGCTAGAATCTGCAAAAGCATTATTATTTTATTATAAAAAGGTATATAACTAAGTGACAATGATAAATCAAAGTATTGTTTGTAGATGGGTTATTGAGTCCATACTCCTCCTCTTGCCATTTGAAGTGTGCTAGGAAAGTGTATAGTAGCATCACCAGTAAAAGAATTCATGTAGACAACAAGTTCCCGCCTATTGACATAAAACAGATAGTAAATATCTCATCTGACTCGCGTTAAAGTTAGCAAGCAATAGAAACATGGCTCACTTGTCTGCTAAACAGTATGCTTCCCAACATGGGTGAAGCATTGTTGCTGCCTCATCAGTGCAATTTCCTTTCTCCAGTTGCGTCATCCAATGAAGTGCCTGCTTTTGATATGGACGAAGCTCACACTGAAGTTTATCTGGAGTTTCCATTTCCTGTTGCAAAAGTTCTCACGTAATTTGGCAAATGAATAGATTATGTCGACTAAGCAAGCAAGAAGTCTTGGAAATGAGAAAACCTTTAATCCAGAACTGTCCCCAACACCAACAATGTTATCAAGATCACCATCGCTGATACACTCCTCATTTTCATCTCCGTTTGCATCTTTATTCTGATTCTTGACCTTGTTTGATTGAAGCAATGAAGTAGGAACAGCAGAACCATCCTACCTCCAAAGAAACAGACAGAAAATGACAAACTTGACAAGCAGGAAGTCAAAACTTAAGATGCTGATATGATAAGCAATTTTTACCTTGGAACACAAAGGTCGCTTCCTAGTGGACAAATCCTCCGGAGTAAACTCTGCCTAAATATGATGAAGAAACATTTTCACAAATAAGTGAATAACTAACTAGCCCACTAAAATAAAAACAAAAAAGGAAATATTTCTTTGCCATCTCAAGAATTTGGCAAGTTAGTACATGAAGCTGTAATCTACAGTATGTTAAGCAATTCAAAATGTTATAGGCAAGGACGAACCATTACCTTCTTAGAGGGGATCAAACCGAGTAACCGGAAGAGATTTGGAAGAGGATGGAAGATTGATTCCTCTGCGGTATTACTAGCTGCCTTAAATGAAGTCGCACTGTGCTTTTGAAACATCGAACTATTAATGTACACGCTGTTTCAAAAACAAACACACCACTTCAAAAAACATTCTGGAATTGCCAATTGGAAACATAAATTTTGGTATGCATTGCATACCTTACTGAAAGAAGAATCGTGTCCATGATGCCCAACGCCTCAGGTGCCGACTTGCATCTCCCTTCTATCCTAATTTTCTTGTCTCTCACAAGTGGTAGAAGACATCGAGCCCACTCGTTTGGTATTCTACCAATCTGCCACAAGAACTCATCATAATTCGTTTACCAATTTCCATCTCATAAAATCATTAACATAAAAAAGAGTGAAACCGCAACCGCAACCGCGACCAATGATAATACTGTAAAGAGAACGCACCTCTCCTGAATCCTTTGTAGAGAACCTGACGATATCAGAAGCAGCACGCAAAACCGGCCTTCCCCGTCCACCACCGCGTTTCCTAACCGTAGTCTCAGAGTTTGATCTTTTACCATGCGGAAACGTGAACACCAATTCGTCACCGGACTTCAATTTCCTTCCTTTACATGTCGACAAGCCCGCCAATTCGGAACAGCCCACAAACCACCACTCATCCCCTGAAACACTCTCCTCCTCTCCACCATTAGTACTCTCATCTTCCTCCACCATTTGATTCGCTCCAACACTTGCGGATTCACTAAAACGACAAGCTTTTATGCCGTTCTCGACTCTCTTCTTTCCATTAGCGCCGCCGCTTGGGCTAGGAGTCGCTACATCAGGTCTGCTGAAACTTGGAGTGTCGAAGATTATATTGATCGCTGCCGTCGGATCTAGATTAGACATGTGCAAGGCCCTGATTATGTCCATGTCTGAGTAATCGGAGCCCACGACTGATCGGACGGTGGAAACCAGATCGTCTGAGACTTTCGTCCCCATTTCAAAACCCTAATCCTAAAAATTTGTTGGGAAACCTTGAAATCTCGCGAAATTTTGAGATAGATTGTGGCTAAAGTAGCCGAAATAAGAAACCAATGTGTAAAAGAAGGCAGATTTGACGACGGCGGACGAAATCTGCCGGACCCGAGAAACGCGCGTAATTACCGACGGAGTCTCTCTGTATCCAAATTCCCGCCATTATATTATTTTTATTTTAACTGGTAAAATAAAAAGGAAAATACTGAAACGATGACGTTTTTTAAATTATCTAACGGGTCTCGATCCGGGTAACCCGATTCCCGAGTTGCACTCGCTTAGACCGCAAAATCTGCCATTAACTCAGAAGTGAGAAGTGCAGTGGAGAGCCATTCGTCGTCACTTTCGAGTTTCGACACGATTGAAGCCTTCTTCTTCTCTCTCTTTTGGTTATTACAGGAAATATAATCCGGTTTTATAGCATTCCTCTTGGTTTACTCGATTTGTTCTGGTTTAGCTATTTTGAATCCCGGTTTAGTTGGTTTGTCATTTGTGAACGCTTTTATGAAGGCACCTTTGCCACTGGATCAAAAATCTAATTCAGAAACCTAATTCCTCTTTTTTATCTATTTCTCTCTCGATACTTCTTCATCATCATCAATTCATCATCCAATCTCAGTATCTACGAGGTGGTTTCTTCTACTCTATAATCACCTTCTAGACTGTGAATACCCTTTTTTCCGACTCTCCGTGAGGTCTAGATCGGGACTTATATCTATCATCTGATTTCCTGCTTCACCTGAGTTATCTAAGTGCATCGATAATGGCGGTTATCAGACTCTAGCAAGGTTTTTACCATCAATTCCCTCCTTCTGTGCATATGTTTGTTTATCCATTTCGAAGTTAAGAAAAGTGAAATCAAAGGTTTCAGATTTATCGGTGGGGAGCAGTTTTATTGTTGGATCATGGTTCTGATTTCTTTTGCTTCAGCTTCGATTTGCAGGAGTTTCGTGGATCTTAGAATTTGATGTGATTATGCTTTACATGGTTGGATTTTAGAGGAGTGAGCTTTTGGAAAACGGATTGAGGTTAATTTAGATCTGGGGATCGATGGAAGGAAAGGTGGCTAGACCTAGAGGTAGGCCGAGGAAACGCCCAAGGCCGGAGGATAAGAATGGGGCCTCTAGCCGAGGGAAGAGGCCAGTTTTTGAGATGAAATCGACTGTGCCAATATCCCTTATTGGTCGTTATGTGTTGAAAGATTTCGACGACAGTAGAGTTTCTCTTGGGAAGATAGTTTCGTACAGTTCTGGGTTTTACAGAGTTGAATATGAGGATGGTGATGGAGAGGATTTGGAAACTCGTTATCTTCGCCAGTTGATTATTGAGGATAGTTACTTTGATGGTGAATTACGTGCTAGGAGAAGTAAACTAGAAAAATCTATAGTGAAGAAGGGAAAAAAGAAGAAATCTGATAACCTGGAGAAGAAAGGGGTTGAGCTGCAAACTCAGGTTAATGGAGTTGAGGTGCCCACAGCTACTAGCCCATGTTCTGTGGCAGAAGTTGAAGGTGGTTATTCATCTTGTGGTTTGCCTGAGTGTGAAGATAACGTAGATCCAGATATCGAAACTACGTCTACTCTTGTTCCAGTTCCACCAGTGGATTTGCCTTCTTCATCAGGAACAATTGGTATCCCTGAGGAGGCTGTAATGCATTTATTATCTGTGTACGGGTTCTTAAGATCATTCAGTGTTCAGTTATATATCTGCCCATTTGGATTGGATGATTTTGTGGGAGCGTTGAATTTCTTAGGACCTAATTCTTTGCTGGATGCCATTCATGTTGCCCTCATGCGGGGACTGAAGGGTCGGCTTGAGAGGCTCTCCTCAGAAGGGTCTGAAGTGGCTTCAAATTGCTTGAGGTAAGCGCATAGAACCTTTTTTTTGCTGTTTACAATTTTCAACAAATGTCTTTGTTAACTTAGGTTTTTTTTTAGTAACTTTCTGTGTTGCTTTCCAGAGGTGTTTTAAGTTAACTGTCCACAGATCTTTAGTTATTTTAGTGCAATAGTCATTCTATAAAACAGCACTTAGTTTGGTAGGTGTCTGAACTTCGAGGAAGCATAATCTTATTATTCAAACCTTTTATAGCAGCTGGGATTGTGAAAATAAGCCTCTTATTCATAGTTTAGGTGGAGCTTGTTTGAGGATTTCCCATATCTTAGTGGATAACAATTCAGAGATTTTGTTGCATTGCCATCTGCAGGTGCATTGATTGGAGCTTGCTCGATGCGCTAACTTGGCCTGTTTATTTGGTTCAGTACGTTGCTGCCATGGGACATGCAAGTGGGGCTCAGTGGAGAGATATTTATGATTTTGTTGTGGAGAAAGAGTACTATTCTTTACCCGTAGTGATGAAGTTGAAGATCCTGCAAATTCTGTGTGATGACGCCTTCGATGTAGCAGATTTAAGAGCTGAAATCGATACCCGAGAAGAATCTGAAATTGGATATGATCCTGATGGAGTTATTGCTGATCTTCCTGAAAATGGACCTAGAAGGGTCCACCCAAGATTTGCTAAAACCTCAGCTTGCAAGGAGAAAGAGCTTAGTGAAGTTGTTGGAGTGAACCATGGGGTAAGCTCAATGAACGAGTCAAAAACTTTGAGTTCAAGATGTACTGATGGTGGTCCTAATGGACTTAGCTCAGATCTGGATGGAAATAGTGATGAATGTAGGCTCTGCGGCATGGATGGAACGTTGCTATGCTGTGATGGATGCCCTTTAGCATATCACTCAAGATGTATTGGCGTGGTCAAAATGTATATACCAGATGGGCCGTGGTATTGTCCAGAATGCACTATCAACAAAATGGGGCCAACTATTGCTCATAAAACCTCACTCAGGGGAGCAGTGTATTTTGGAGTGGATCCTCATGGGCGACTCTTCTTGGGTACATGCAACCACTTACTGGTGTATGTTTTCAACACTTTATTTCAGATACTTTTTCTTTCAAATAAATCTATATCTCCATATTCTTTTTGATTCTCGTTGGAAAACCCACATTGCTTGAATTGTGTTGTTGTAGACGCTAATGATTTTTCCCCTTATCTCACAGGCTTCAAAACTCTGTCCATGCGGATACAGATATCAACTACTACAATGTCACTGACATTCCAAAAGTTGTACTGGTGCTTTTGTCTGCAACGAACCATAGACTGGAATATCTGTCTATATGCAAAGCCATCTCACAATACTGGGATCTGCCTGGAATTGTGATCTCCTCTCTGAGAGCAGTGGAGACTGATTTATGTCACACGGAAAAAGAAGAGGGCGACGAGGTGTCAGACCTAATTAAGCCTGATAGTGCAAGTAGTTCCAGTAGAAGTAATAGTCAAGACACATTTGGCCTTTGCGCATCTGCTTCAGGCTATGTTGGCGGCCCTGTTTTAGGAAGATCAAGTGGAACGCAGGAGAAGAGTTGGGCTGCTGGCATTACACACAAGGGTTTATCATTTAAACCTCACACATACATTAATCATTACACAAACGGAGAATTGGCCGCATCAGCTGCTGCTACTTTGGCTGTCCTATTGTCAGAGGAAACCCATGAACCTGATGCACACAAGTTTAGTAATGCCAAGAAAGCTGCCTCGAGTAACATCTTGCTACAGATGAAAGCATTTTCGTTAGTAGCCTCAAGTTTTTTCTGGCCAAGTCCTGATAAGAAGGAAATTACCAGGGAAAGGTGTGGTTGGTGTCATTCTTGTAAACTCACAACAGCAAGTAGGAGAGGATGCATGTTAAATGCAGCTGTAACTGGGGCCACCAAAAGTGCTGTGAAAATCTTCAGTGGCCTTTTTCCTCTGAAGAACGGGGATGGAGTACTCTCTAGTATTGCAGCATATATCCTATATCTTGAGGAAAGCTTACGTGGTCTCATTGTGGGGCCATTTCTCAGTGAGAGTCTCAGGAAACAGTGGCGTAAGAGGCTAGAGGAAGCCTCAACATGCAAAGCGATGAAAGCTCTCCTGCTTGAGGTAAGTAATTAATTCTTCTTTCTAAAACATATATTTTCTTATTCACTTATATTTATCTTGCTTTCGTTGGCGTGATATGTTCCATTTTGCTTGTTCGCAGCTTGAGGAAAATATTTGCAGTATTGCTCTGTCAAGCGATTGGCTTAAACTAATGGATGATTGGTTGATAGAATACTCTATCTTTCAAAGCGGTCGATTTACTGTTGGGACCACACAGAAACGTGGACCTGGTAGGAGGAGGAGGAACCAGGCTGAAGTTTCAACCGAAGGTGCTGATGATGATAGCTTTACTTGGTGGCGAGGGGGGAAGTTATCAAAAGTGATACTCCTGAAGGCAGTCTTGTCGAAGCCAAAGATAAAGAAAGCAGCTTGGCAAGGTAACCTTGTTTGGTTTTAACAGTTCTCATGTAAATATATGGCGTTTTTTATATATAGTTTTGCGTTTTTTTTTAAATAAATACTTCTAACAGAGGTATCCTATTTGTTTTTACGCTCGAGATTGCTAATTTGTTTGTTTTTCATTAGGTGGTCTGAAAAAGTTTCCTGAAGTTAGTTATTGTGAAGGTTCTTACATTCCTAAAAGAAGTAGGCAGTCTATTTGGAAAGCCGCAGTTGGAAGTAGCAAAAATATTTCTCAGCTTGCTCTTCAGGTTTGTCTTCTATCACCAATGGTTTTTCAAATGACGTTTCTACGTTTGTTTGCTGTTCCTCTGAAATGCAACTGAATCTTGGCCAGGTTAGATACCTGGATACGAATATAAGATGGAGTGAACTTGTACGCCCAGAGCAAAACGTGCCAGATGTTAAAGGTTCAGAGACAGAGGCTGCTGTTTTTAGGAACGGTAGAATTTGTGACAAGAGGATTATAGATAACAAGGTTAGATATGGAGTTGCCTTTGGAAATCAAAAGCATCTTCCATCTCGTGTCATGAAGAATGTCATCGAAGTCGAGAAATCTGAAGATGGAAACGAAAAGTATTGGTTTCATGAAGCACGTGTTCCCTTATATTTGACTAAAGAGTATGAAGAAAGTTTGCATAAGGTCTATGTCCCTTCCATTAAGAAGCCATCAAAAATTTTATCAAAGCTCCAGAAAAAGCAACTGAAAGCTTCTCGAGCAAACATATTTTCTTATCTAGCCTCTAGGAGGGACAACACGGAGAAGTGTTCTTGTGCGTCATGTCATCTTGATATTTTATTGAGGTATTTCTTTAGCTCTCTTCATCTTTCACGACCCTATTTAATTAAACTTGTGTACCTCATTAACTTTTGTTCCGTTATCTCCATGTCTATAGGGATGCAACAACATGTAGTGCTTGCCAAGGTACAATACGTCTGCCCGCTCTTTTATTATTTTTCATTTTAGGTTGGAGGATTTTTACCTGTTTCATTAGACCGGGAATAAATAGGATATGAAATTTTGCAAGAACTGATTGCAAAATTCTCTCACATACTATCGTCTTTTGTTTACTATTGAGAGATTTCGCTGATGAATCTTCCTTTTGCCCGTCAGGCTTCTGTCACAAGGAATGTACTACGAGTACACAACACACAGCTGGGAACGTTAAAGTTCTGGTGACCTGCAAACGGTGCTACCTTGCAAGGACTCGTTCGCTAATCAATATCAGTCAAAGACATCCAACAACACCCACTGTGCTTATCAATGGACAGCAGCATCAAAACGCAGTCACTCCAGTCATTAAGACGCAGATAAAGCATCAAAACGCAATCACTCCAGTCATTAAGACGCAGATAAAGCCTCCTAATCAACAGTTACCATCTTTGAACATACGCGACAGTGCCTCAGGAGTTAAACAAATCACTCCTGATTCTAATGTCGCTTCCAAGAGTAAACAAAAGACATTGTCTTGGGGGATCATATGGAGGAAAAAGAACGTTGAGGATACAGGTGTTGCCTTCAGACATCAACATGTTCTGTTGGCTGCACAATCTGATCGGCCGAATCTTGAACCAGCGTGCTGGATCTGCAAACTGCCGTATAACCCTGCTCTAACATACATTCATTGTACAAGCTGTGATAGTAAGAATAATTTACTCTAAATTTTCTTATACTGAAGCGTATATTTCCTCAATGCCGCCATTTTGTTCTTATAAATCTAACCCTAGCTTCTGTATGCAGAGTGGTACCACATTGAAGCGGTTAAGCTCGAGGAGTCGAAAATTCCTGAAGTTGTCGGGTTCAAGTGTTGCAAATGCCGTCGTATACGATCACCAGATTGCCCTTACATGGATCCTAAACTCATGGAACAGAAGCAGATGAAAAAGGTAGTCTTCAAGAGGCAGCAGAAACATCATGGGCCAGGATATATCGGAATGGATTCTGATTCTGAAAGAATGTCTGAATCAAAAGACTCACTGCCCTCTACTCCCTCGTTTGCTTTGGAAGATGCGTTTGTTCCAGAGGATGATCCTCTCTTGGTGTCAGTCTCAAAAGTCGAACAAATTCCGCCTACCAAATTAGATGTGGAATGGAACGGCGATAGTTCTGTGCCGGGACCCCAGAAGCTACAAGTTAGGAGACGAGTGAAACGTGAAGACACAGAAGGGAATGAAAATAATATTTCTTACACCGATTTCTCGACGCATTCCGAATCACAGCTTTTTGTGAAGCCAGAAACGGAACCAACATTGCCTGTCATGGAATGGGATGCATCTGGCAACAACAACAACAACAACATGGTTGAAGGCGAGCTGATGTTTGACTACGAAGATATGGAATTCGAACCCCAAACCTATTTCTCGCTGAACGAGTTGCTTACAACAGATGATAGTGGCCAGTGCAATGGATATGGCAATGACAAGGATGCTTCAGGAAACATGGATAACCCAAACCCAAACCCCCAGGTGGAGACGATGGAACAATGCGGAGCATTTCTGTATGAGAACACAATTCCATGTCAGATATGTATGCATGTGGAGCCAGGACCTGATCTCACATGCCAGACTTGTTCCATGACAATACATTCTCACTGTTCTCCATGGGAGGAGGAATCTACTTGCACCGGAGGTAGCTGGAGATGCGGTCGTTGCCGCGAGTGGATGTAGCTTTGTCTAAGTTAAGTTACCACATAATTCTTTTTGTTTGTCTTTTTTCTTTTCCAAATTAATTCTGGCTATAGGCTAGGCTATCATGTGCTGCTGCCTTTAGGGGCTTTTGATGAATACGAAGAATATGTGTTGTCAAAAGAAGTAAATTCTAATTCACGTGAAATTAAATTCTCTGTTGGTCATTCATCTCTGCCTATAAGCAAGTGTTACTTATATTCATGCTGGGATTGTAAGCAAGAGTTCGAACTCCAACTCCATCAAGCTGGGATTGTGTATCCTGAACAAAGTATTCACCACCAGTGCCGTCTTTTTCTGGTATTAATATAACATTTGAAACGAGATCAGGTTTTTACAGGAGAAACTGGTATGCGTTTGGTGTGTGTTATAAATTTATAATAACTCAATATAAGACGCAAAATAAGTACAAATTGAGTCCTCAGCATTATCCCTTCCTCACACGCTCTCTCCCTATATCTTTACTAAGCATAATCGTATCTTTCTACGAAGAACAGAGACAAGGAAAACGAGAGAAACAAAAATACACACACGCCTCTCAAATAAATCATGGAGAAACAGAATGAAAATATATTGGAACAAGAATAAACTGATACAACCCAATGAGCTCACAACACAAATGTGCATAATGAATGCAAAATTTCGTAGCTAACACGCTCACGCCTGCTTCGGATACAGGAAACAAATTAGGATCAAAACTACCTTCTCTACTAAACCCTTCCCCTCCTTCGGTCCTCTAGATATACTCTCTCTCGAATCATTCCATATTTTCGCCATTACACTCTACAAAGACTTTTGCAAGTATTCTCATTACCCGATGGACTTAAAGTAAGCCAGCTAGCAGAGCCCCTGGATCATCCGCTAAAGCCGCTGGGCTAGGCGGTTGAGCCACAGGTGGTGTTGGTGCTGGTGCTGCTCCTGCTGCTGTAACTAGAGCTCGAGATCCCATTGGCATAGTAATCAGATGTTCCTTGATGAATTCTTTCAACCTGTAGACAGAAGAAGTCACCAAATGCAGAGTAATAACAAATCTGTGTCTGAGGTTGAGTTCGAGATAAGAGGCAGAGATATCATACTCAAATGTAAGGGTAGGATCTCCCGAGCCTACTGTCATTCGCAGTTGGGTTCTGTCTGCTGGGTCTGTTTCAATTCTTGCCTGAAATACCATAAAACACGGACAATGTCACACAACAGACCTTTTGAGAGTGCAGTATCACATGTATACAATAAGTATATGAAGTCTTGGAAACTGGAAGAGGCGAGTGCCAAAACCAATAAGAGAGACTTGGTTAAAATCTCACCAAACAGAGCATAGCCCCTGTAGTTTCAGAGTAGAAGGTTGTGCTTGCCACTAGATTATTAGGGTTTGGATCCTAGAATAAAAAAACCATTGAAGTTAAGTTAAAGCATACATGTGTGCAACAAGCAAGAGGAATGAGGAACCGATAACGTAAACAAATACTTACAAGCCCAGGGCATATCGTCACCCGGAAACTGTTGAACAGATTCGCCATTTCCGGAAGAGCTAGAGGTCTTACACCTCTTACCTGCAAAAAATTGCAGACTCAGATTATCATGATAAGTGGGGCACACATAAAAGTTTAACCGCATTAACAAGAATATGTAATCTTGAAAGTTATCTATGACCGTTTGAGTAACTTGAACAATCATAAGTGGATATATCGAAAGTTATCTATACATGTTTTG
The DNA here is from genome assembly GCA_902728155.2 of Microthlaspi erraticum. Taxonomy (NCBI): domain Eukaryota; kingdom Viridiplantae; phylum Streptophyta; class Magnoliopsida; order Brassicales; family Brassicaceae; genus Microthlaspi; species Microthlaspi erraticum. The sequence continues at coordinate 86,129 of CACVBM020001060.1, forward strand.
TTTAAACTAGAAGGATTTTACGGAAAAAGCTAATTCACTATTTTCTTCGAAAAGAAAGTTGCGAGCAGCATTTTGAAATATTCCCTGCACTACTTTTATTTGATATTTAGTCAGAGAAGCTGTGGAAATACATACAACTTCCTGAAGTTTCAAGGGTGGCCCTGAAATTGCCCTCCATTGCGGGAAGAATTCTTCAGATGTCAATTGCAGAGGTTGAAGAAACTTATTTAAGACCGCCGGGATGCGTAGTTTCGCACTGACCTATAATTAATCCAGCATGTCACGAAAGAGTCACAGATACTAAAGAAACTGTTCACCAAAACAAAGTCAAGGACAGTAGCAGTAAGTACCACGTTTGCACCAAACTTGTAGGAGAAGTCCAAGACCGCAACATCTCTACTAGGGCGGATGTTCATCACTTCAAGTGGAGATTGTACCTATAACCATGATAGAAATCGGAACACTAAGTAAACAATAAGGATGCGAAAAATACGAGATTTAGACAGATTGAGTAGTAAAATTGAAAAAGTCAACAGACAAAAGTACCTGTGCTCGAGGAGGAATTGTATCAGGTACTGGAGACAGTTCCAGTTTTAAATGAGCAGGGGGTAGTATTAGAGCTTGGACTGATGTAAGTGGGGAAGTACTCTTGTTTCCCAAGAAGAGGACAAGTCTCCCATGCTGTCCTCTCCATTCAGCTTTGATGCCAATCTGAAGAATATCAACAATCAACAAAATAAGGAACATAAGAAAAGTTCACTCCTTGCAATCATAATGCTCTGGGTTTGTGGGCATATTAGCTACACCGGCCAAAGAAGGTAAAAAAATGGGACGCTTGCTTCCATGTACCAGAATAGATAAAAGTAGAGAGAAAATAACTGAAATGTGAGAAAACAAACCTGGATATAAGGATCCTCGTATAAGACACCACTGTCTTTCAAACATAAAGCATGAAATCTTTCGGCAATATTACCAATGACCTGTTAAAGAAAATAAAATTGAATAAGATAACAATTCAAGCATGCCAAGAGTATGGCGAATTGAAAAAACAAGTCCATCAGGTTTGGCAACTGTAACACTATAATGAATATAACATCTCAGGTAGGATTCTATTCAGGAAGAAACAAACATATGGTTATGAAGACGAAAGAAAGTAATAAATACCAATCAGCAAATAGAAAGAAAGTAAAGGAAGACGAAAACAATACCTCGACTGTATTTGTTTTATCTCCTACAGGTACAATTGCGGAACCATCAGCTTCATCTGGAACTCCTTCTGCCCCAGGTGGAGCCTCTATAGCAAGAGGACCAAGAAGGTCACTAAGCAGATCAGGTGATGGACTTTGTGGATCTATGTTATTTAAATTTCCATTGGGCTGAGAGAGAGCTCGGGCCGTTGACTGGGGTTCCTGCTAAGAACATGCCAGATATAATAAGATAAAAGTATATGCTATATCAAGATAGTACACAAAAATGTCACGCCGATGGGGCCGACAAAGAGAGGTACTCACTGTGTTTCCACTTACACTTGGAAGCTTCAAAGCCGGTGGTGCCCCATTAACAGGCTGTGGTTCAGCCAAAACCATAGCATTTGAAGGCTGTTGTTGTGCTCTAAGCTTGATGGCACTCTGGTCTGCGGTATCTTCAACATCTTCTGCCTTCTTTATCAATGAGGACTATGGAAGAGACAAAGAAACATAAATCCAGCATCAAAGCTTAGAGCATCCAAACGTCCCATCAAAGTAAATCTCATGGAATAATAAAATAGTTTTACAAACCTGCCGCTCCGGAAATTTCGGCATCTCAGCCAATACATCCATAAAGGTAGCCCCTTTTTTACTCAATTCAAAATATTCAACTGCCCTCTGCTGTATCTCCACATCAATACAACTCTCGTACCTGCCAAGACAAAAACTCTTTTAGAAAAATTGATTTGATTACCAAAGAATAAATTGACAAGCGAAACATTGAGAATGATGAAAATGACAAGCAAGTTAGCAAGCCTCACTTCTTGAATACAGCAAATATTCTTTTTTGCAGTTCTGGATCTGGTGGTTGAGCGTGCATAAGAAGCTTTGCATAAGCGGAAAGAAGAATAGGAATGGTGGGAGTCCTGAGGGAAAATAAAAGACGAAGCATTTAAGTCATACCCAAAGAACAAAAAGAGCACAATGCAGGATTTGTTTTGTTCTTACGACACTGTGGGAAGTTTCTCATGTAAGATGTTAAAGAGTTCGATTGCACTGCATCCAGGTTGTCTAGCTAGAAGGTGGCCATATTCCCCCAATATATAAGCACTGACCTGAAATTTTGAAAGCAATAGTTTATTGTTGATAACCAATATTTTATATATAATAATGTTAACTTTGTACTACGAAAACAGTTTTGATACCGATAAATATTGTGTCAGAATGGTAATAAAGAGGAAACTCCATTTTCCCAGTTTAGGTTATATCATAACTTATCCACGTTATCCAATATATATATATATAAAAAAAAAAAAAAAAAATAATATGAGAAGCGAGGATGTACAACCTTCACCATAGTCTCATGTATTGCGATTTTGTCCATATATTCTCTTGCTTTTGATGCTGCATAAGGCTGTCATATTTAAGAAACTTGTAAGCATCTTCAGAATGTCCTGAATAGGATATACACCAGATCTTTCTTACTAAGTTTAAATACCTGAAGGTCTTCGTTATTTGTTACGAACTGAACCACACGAAACCAAATGTCATCGCTGACAAAATCCCCAGCCTTATCGATCAACTGAAGGATTACATCTACATACCTGAGAAACATCAAATTAACATTTAGTATTGTGAAAATTGACAATACTAGGGATTAAAAATGTAACACCTATTGGCTAGAGCATTTCATTTCATGGTCTTTTCTTGTCGTAAAAGTCCTTACCATGATAGATCAGGAGCAAACTTCTCAGCAAGAATGGCAGCTTTAAGTGATAATTCTTCACGCATGGAAAACTCTGCTGTGCTAAGATACTGCAATGTATTTTTTCTCGATTCAATGTAAGCTTAAACACAACACAGATAAATCCTTCCTTTCTAACAAACACCAGAAATTAAAAGGAGACTTCTGTTCAAGAAAATATCAATATGAAACAAAGCCAACAAGACTTACCTGCAACAACTCTTCGACAATATCCTTTGCATTTGACACATCGCACATTCCATACAGCAAATCAAGAGCCCGTCTACGAATACTGCAGGAAGATCAACCAGTAAGTGAATCAGATACCGTTCGCAAAAGAACCAAGATAATATATATATATATATCAATCACGAGAGAACAAATCAAGAAAATACTTTCATTAAAAACACATTGCAGAGAAACAGATCCAATAAACTTATAGTTTTAATATATGTAATCCGAATCAAGTAACTTCAATGCTGACAGAAATGCTAATAAATTCACAACTACTTTCAGAGAAAAAAAGTACAGAATATTAACGCATGAAAACTATAACCGATTTCTAGATCGAAAGTAGCTATACTGAATCTGAATTAAAACATAAAAGACAGTGATCAACTAAAACACACGCCAAGCAAGCTGTTAGTGAATGGGAAAATATAAACCAACCTGATGTCAGGGTCTTTCAAGGAGGTGATTATCTGAGACTGGTGCTTCTTTATGATATCTTGGACATCGGTGACCATCAGTATTCGTGTCATATTCTCCTGCAATGATATCAAGAAATGCATCATGAGAGCCCACCAATAGATGTATAACCGACAAGCGAATCACATGATGCACCACCAAACACTATACAAACAGGAAATGGGTATTCAAGATCTCACCAAGCCTAGATATCTGATGTTGGGCTCACGGACGGAAATAAACTTTCCCAGAAGAGCAACACACTGTGACATCATTTCCTTCTCAGCATCAAGATGCATGACCTATATCGAAACACATCAACAAGTTAGGAAGTTTCATGGTATCACCTTGTTCCTCAGCTGTCTGACGAACTTACCAGGGATAGAGCTTCAAACAGCACGGCATGAGATGCATTGTTCTTATTCACATTTTTCACAACATCTGTCCCCATTAATATCCGCTGAAGGACCTGAAATTTACATGAAATGCCATGAGAGAGAATTCGAAGACATTTATTTGAGATGTACTTGAGAAAAAACTGAACCTCGAAGAGAGATTTTCTGGTACTGGGATCTTCAATGGTTGGAAAATACTGAAGAGCCCTCATTGCCTTAACCTGTGCTAACCACGAAAATATCAGTTTCCAAAATCACTCAACTAAGCCGCAAAAATACACCAAAGCATGGACAAGCTTCCATTTTCATGAGGTAATTTCACATAAAATTTAAGAATCCACGGGATAATGTGAACAATAAAAAGTTTAAGCTATGTTGATCAAAAGTATATATGACGAGTAAAGACAAACCTGAAGCCAAGGAGATGGGATGCCGTAGTATGTGTATTCCTGAGGCACGTCCTGGTTCCTAGCAAGGCGCTCTAATATTTTGACACATTTAGGTAGACAATTTGAATACGCCTCATGATTATTTGCAACCAGAGCTACAAGAAGACTTGTAGAAGCTGTCAAGACACCGAGATCCCGTTCTTCCAAAAGTTGAGCCATACGATCCGCCCTGGAAGCATACAACAATCAGAATTTATGAAAGATGCACGAGTGAAATCAAACAACCAGTTACCCAGAGTGTTAGTACACACCAGCCATCAGCGTTGATGGAATCAGGATTTTTTCTGAATAAGCGCAGTAGGCAAAGGGCCGCTTTTTTCCTTACAAGCGGTCTGCAACTACTAGAAATCTACAGCAAACAAGTCCCATAGCGTTAATATGTTTACTTATATGGATAAATACCCAGAACCTGTTTTCTTTGGGGTTACTTACAAGTAGCTTTTGAACATCAGGTGCCAATGATTCAGAAAAATCTCTCCCACCAATATTTCCAACCTATAGGACACATCAAACATGGCAAGGTAAGAGAGCCAGAACAAAAAAAATGCTTTGAATCATGATTAGTAAACCAAAAAGACATAATGCAGCGGAAGAGTTCCATTGAAACATTCACTAAAATGTATCTCATAATCTGATAGAATTCACTATCCTGTAAGATTGCAGGACAGCTAAGGACAAAAGAGCACATACCAAAGTCAATGCCAGGCACTGGAAAGTCTCATTCCGACCAATTATATCGTTGCGTACTGTATTAATTGCCAACCTCAAAAAGTCATGGTTCTCATTGAGCAAGCAGGATGTAACAATGTAGCCAACCTGTAAGCATTGATGAAAAATTTGATATATGCAACTTCATTGAAGTTTACTTACTTTGTTTCAGAAATTAGACTTAAATCAAACAAACAAATCGTAGCTATAGAAAGCAATAGTTAATTGCTTGAGCAAAGAAAGACATCGGCTTACATGTTTTTCTGGATACTTTGGAGCAGATATAAGAGAAACCGCCTCCATATGGCCAAAATCCACATCGTATCCTAGCATATGTATATAAAGCATTTTCCAGACATATTTCTTCTTTTTATATGGTGTCAAAACCTGTCAAACGTACAACAATTATGGAAATATTAATCAAAGACTGCAGGTCGGCCACAGCTACTACTACTTGCAGTATAGAATCAGAATTTCAGCCAAAACTTCTTACAGCAATACAGCTTAATCTACTTCTAAATGACCTATTCAAATCTAGCTGTGACCTTGATTTCTTTCCCTAGACTATAACTACATAACCGAAATAGGTCTGGCGTATATTATCTTGATCGATCACAGGGAAAAATAATTTCTTGTCTACCATCTTTCGACTTGAAATAGACTCATGACCTTATCTATAAGTATATGAGCTAACGTAGCTACACAACGCAAACATTATACTGCCTATCAAGGTGCATAATTTGTAATCCAAAAGTAACCATTCCGCAACTCAGTTATATTTTTGCCGATAAAAGATTCGCCTAGTGACTGCATCATTATTTCACCTACGTTCTTCTCTAATCCGTTATCAACCTATTAGCTCCAGCTTTGGATTGCATCGCAACTGAGTTTAACGTTAACTATCTCGTATGAATAGGTAGCTGCAAACGAGAAATCTCCAATATCTCTATCTAAATCAATACAAAACCTCAGCTGATACTTACGACACTGAATTACCACTCAAATGAGGATAAGAGATTAAACAGAATGTATGTCCACAGAAAGAGAATCGCCTAACCTTCTCATTTTTGAAGCATGTACGTATGTTTCCGAGCTCCTTATCAACTCGGAGTCGCTCCGCCTCCTTGTTCTGGCAATTACGAATGTCGCTGATGAATACGGAGAGTCCTCTCATTCCGGTCATGGTGGAGCCAATTCCTCAGATCCACCGTTCACCACCGCCTCAGGCAGGCAGATCCAAGTCGCGAAACCGGATCTAACAACCACGGAAACTGCAGATTACAGCTCACGTATAAGCAATTCGCAGGAGCGAAGACCGAAACCCTAATCTAGAAACGGAAAAATGGCAATTCCAATTGAAGAAAATTCAAAAGAAGAGAGTGATCTGAATGAGAAAATGAGAAGAGAGACGAGCCAGCGAGGAGCGACGGAAGACGACTTTTATTTTCTTTATTTACAACTATGCCCATTCAATGTTTGAATACTTCAGTTTTTGTCCATTTTCTTACAAATTTGTCGAGACGCAACCAAAAGATGAGTTAATTTTTGCATATCATTGGTATCATATACGTGAAGAGAGTTTGTTTTGTTTCGTCTTTTGTATTTCTTGATGCATGAATTGGAAGACACAGGTGATAGCTTCAAACATCAAAAATATATATACATATGGACAAGAATAAGATGTTACAAGTTACAATCACCGAGGTCACAACACAAATGTGCATAATGAATGGAAAATTTCGTACCTAACTCGCGCCTGCTTCGGATACAGGCACAATAAGGATCAAAACTACATTTCCTATTCGACACTTCCCCTCCAACGGCCCTCTGAATTTACACTCTCTCGCATCATTCCATATTTTCGCCATTACCACTCTACAAGACATTTGCATGTACTCTCTTACTCAATGGACTTAAAGTAAGCCAGCAAGAAGAGCTCCTGGATCATCAGCTAAAGCCGCTGGGCTAGGCGGTTGAGCAACAGGTGGTGCTGCTGGAACTAGAGCTCGAGATCCCACTGGAATACTAACTAGTTGTTCCTTGATAAATTCTTTCAACCTGTAGATAAAAAAACGTCAACAAATGCAGAGTAAAAACCAAGTTGTGTTTGACATTGAGATTGAGTTCGTGCTAAGAGGCAGAGATATCATACTCAAACGTAAGGGTAGGATCTCCCGAGCCTACTGTCATCCGCAGTTGGGTTCTGTCTGCTGGATCTGTTTCAATTCTTGCCTGAAAAGTCATAAAAGACGGAGAGTGTCACACAACAGACTTTTAAGAGTTGAGAGTATCGCGTCTGTACAATTAAGTATAAGAAATATTGCTAAAACCAATAAGAGAGACTTGGTTGAAATCTCACCAAACAGAGCATAGCTCCTGTACTTTCAGAGTAGAAGGTTGTGCTTGCCACTAGATTATTAGGGTTTGGATCCTATAACAAAAAAACCATAGAAGTTCAGTTAAAGTATGCAACAAGAATGAGAAATGAGGGTCTGAGATCCTAAACAAATACTTACAAGCCCAGGGCATATCGTCACCCGGAAACTGTTGAACAGATTCGCCATTTCCGGAAGAGCTAGAGGTCTTACACCTCTTACCTGCAAGATATTGCAGATTCAGATTATGAGGACCAGTTGGGCACAGATCAAAGTTTAACCGCATTAACAAGCATATGTTATCATCTATGACCGTTTTGGGTAACGAGAACAACCATCAGTGGATATATCAAAAGTTATCTCGATACGTGTTTTGATTAAACTAGAATAATGATCAGTCAGTAAAAGGATTTTATGGAGAAAGCTAATTCACTATTTTCTTTAACAGAAAAGTTGTCAGGAGCATTTGAATTCTTCCATGCACAACTCATATACTTTTATTTGATATTTGGTCAGAGAAGCAGTGGAAATACATACAACTTCCTGAAGTTTCAAGGGTGGCCCTGAAATTGCTCTCCATTGCGGGAAGAACTCTTCAGATGTCAATTGCAGAGGTTGAAGAAACTTATTTAAGACTGCCGGGATGCGTAGTTTGGCACTGACCTATAAACAATCCAGCAAATCACGAAAGAGTCACACATACTAAAAGAACCATTCACCAAAAACAAAGGTAAGGACAGTTGCAGTAAGTACCACGTTTGCACCAAACTTGTAGGAGAAATCCAAAACCGCAACATCTCTACTAGGGCGTAAGTTCATCACTTCAAGTGGAGACTGTACCTATAACCATGACGGTAATTGGAACACTAAGTAAACAATATGAATGAGGAAAAGAGGAGAAAACGACAGATTGAGTAGTAAAACTGAAAAAGTCAACACAAAAGAACCTGTGCTCGAGGAGGAATTGTATCAGGTACAGGAGACAGTTCCAGTTTCAAATGAGCAGGGGGTAGTATTAGAGCTTGGACTGATGTAAGTGGGGAAGTACTCTTGTTCCCCAAGAAGAGGACAAGTCTCCCATGGTGTCCTCTCCATTCAGCTTTGATCCCAATCTGACGAACACCAACAATCAACAAAATGAGGAACATAAGAAAAGTTCATTCTTTGCAATCATAATGCCGGGGTTGTGAGCATATTAGCTACACCGGCCAAAGAAGGTAAAAAAACGGGACGCTTGCCTCTCTGCAATCTGCGTAACAGAATAGATAAAAGTAGAGAGAAAATAACTGAGATAGGAGAAATCAAACCTGGATATAAGGATCCTCGTACAAGACACCACTGTCTTTCAAACATAAAGCATGAAATCTCTCGGCATTATTTCCAATCACCTATTAACGAAAATAAAACTGAATAAGAAAAGAATTCAAGCATGCAAATAGTATAATAGATTTAAAAAAACATATGGCTAGGATTCAGTTATTGATATCAACTGTCATTTCAACAAGTCCATCAGGTTTTGCTTTTTCCAAGTAAGTAACACAACAAGGAAACAAAAAAAAATAAAGGGAGACGAAAAACATTACCTCAACTGTATTTGTTTGATCTCCAACAGGTACAATGGCGGAACCATCAACTTCATCTGGAACTCCTTCTGCCCCAGGTGGGGCCTCTATAGCGAGAGGACCAAGCAGGTCGCTAAGGAGATCGGGTGAAGGAATTTGTGGATCTATATTATTTAAATTTCCATTGGGCTGAGAGAGAGCTCGGGCCATTGACTGGGGTTCCTGCTAAAAACATGCACGGAAAGCAGAATGCCAGAGATAATAAGATAAAAGTATATGCTATATCAAGATAAGACACACAGAAAATGTCACGCCACTGGGGCCTACAAAGAGAGGTACTCACTGTGTTTCCATTTACACTTGGAAGCTTCAAAGCTGGTGGTGCCCCATTAACAGGCTGTGGTTCAGCCAGTACCAAAGCATTTGAAGGCTGTTGTTGTGCTCTAAGCTTGATGGCACTCTGGTCTGCGGTATCTTCAACATCTTCTGCCTTCTTTATCAATGAGGACTATGGAAGAGACAAAGAATAAAAATTTCAGCATCCAAACGTCCCAGCAAAGTAACTTTCAAGGAATCATCAAATCATTTACAAACCTGACGCTCCGGAAATTTTGGCATCTCAGCCAATACATCCATAAAGGTAGGCCCTTTTTTACTCAATTCTAAATATTCAACTGCCCTTTGTTGTATTTCCACATCAATACAACTCTCGTACCTGCCAGGAAAAAAACTCTTTTAGAAACAGTGATTTGATTACCAAAGAATAAAATGACAAGCAAGTTAGCAAGCCTCACTTCTTGAATACAGCAAAGATTTTTTTTTGCAGTTCTGGATCCGGGGGTTGAGTGTGCATAAGAAGCTTTGCATAAGTGGAAAGAAGAATAGGAATGGTGGGAGTCCTGAGGGAAAAAGAAGAAGCATTTAAGACATATCCAAAGACAAGAAGAGAACAATGCAGGATTTGTGTTGTCCTTACGACACTGTGGGAAGCTTCTCGTGTAAGATGCTAAAGAGTTCGCTTGCACTGCATCCAGGTTGTCTAGCAAGAAGGTGGCCAAACTCCCCCAATATATAAGCACTGACCTGAAATTTTGAAAGCAACAGTTTATTGTTGATAACCAGTATTTATGTATATAAGCATTGTTAAATTTGTTTTGATACCGATAAGATTGTGTCCGAATGGTAGTAAGTTATTAACTCCACTTTCCCACTTTAGGTTATTATATATATATAGAAAATTTCTTATGAGAAACGAGGATGTACAACCTTCACCATGGTCTCATGTATTGCGATCTTGTCTATATATTCTCTTGCTTTTGATGCGGCATAAGGCTGTCATATTAAAGAAACTTGTAAGCAACTTCAGAATGTCCTGAATAGGATATACAACAGATCTATTCTTACAAAGTTCAAATACCTGAAGGTCTTCGTTATTTGTTACGAACTGAACCACACGAAACCAAATGTCATCGCTCACAAAATCCCCAGCCTTGTCGATCAACTGCAGAATTACATCTACATACCTGAGAAACATCAAATTAACGTTTAGTGTAGTCAAAGATTGACCAATTACTTGGGTAAGTAGAGATCTTAATGTCACACCAATTGGCTAGCGCACTTCCTTACATGGTAATAATAATTATGTGCGCTGAAAAAGTAAAGTATTTTTTCTTGTAGTAGAAGTTGTCCTTACCATGATAGATCAGGAGCAAACTTCTCAGCAAGAATGGCAGCTTTAAGTGATAACTCTTCACGCATGGAAAACTCTGCTGTGCTAAGATACTGCAGTGCATATTTTGATTCAAAGTAAGATTAAACACGGACAGAGCTAAATCCATCCTCTCAGGTAAACATCAGAAGTTAAAAGGAGATTGACAAACAAGAAAATATCAATATGACAAGACTTACCTGCAACAACTCTTCAACTATGTCCTTTGCATTTGAGACATCGCACATCCCATAAAGTAAATCAAGAGCCCGTCTACGAATACTGCAGGAAGATCAACCACTAAGTGAATCTGATATCACTAGCAAAAGAACCAAGAAAATTTCCTAAAAAGACAGTGGTTCGGGTTCAGAAGCCATGCAAGCTTAGTATTGAGTGGTCAAATATAAACCAACCTGATGTCAGGGTCTTTCAAGGAGGTGATTATCTGAGATTGATGCTTCTTTATAATATCTTGGACATCAGTGACCATCAGCATTCGTGTCATATTCTCCTGCAATATTGACAAGAAATGCATCATGCAAGGCCAATAATAGATGAATAACCGACAAGCGAATCACATTGCACAACCAAACGCTAAACAAATTAATGTTCTAGCTTGGCTTTAAAACAGGAAATGGGTATTCGAGATCTCACCAAGCCTAGATATCTGATGTTGGGTTCACGGACAGATATGAACTTTCCAAGAAGAGCAACACACTGTGACATCATTTCCTTCTCAGCATCAAGATGCATGACCTGTATCGAAACACAGCAACATGTGAGGAAGTTTCATGGTATCAACTTTTCCCCCAGCTATCTGACGAACTTACCAGGGATAGAGCTTCAAACAGCACAGCATGAGATGCATTGTTCTTATTCACATTTTTCACAACATCTGTCCCCATTAATATCCGCTGAAGGACCTGAAATTTCCATGAAATGCCATGAGAGAGAATTCGAAAAACAAATATCAGAGATATACTTGAGAAAAACTGAACCTCGAAGAGGGATTTTCTGGTATTGGGATCTTCAATGGTTGGAAAATACTGAAGAGCCCGCATTGCCTTAACCTATGCTAACCACGAAAATATCAGAATCCAATATACCTTAACTGAGCCGCAAAAATACACCAAAGCTTGGACAAACCTCCATTTTCATGAAATTTTAGAATCTACGGGGTAATGTGAACAAGAAAAAGTTTAAGCTATGTTGAACAAGAGTGAATATGAAGAGTAAGCCAAACCTGAAGCCAAGGAGATGGGATGCCATAGTATGTGTACTCCTGAGGCACGTCTTGGTTTCTAGCAAGGCGCTCTAATATGTTGACACATTTAGGTAGACAACTTGAATACGCCTCATGATTATTTGATACCAGGGCTACAAGAAGACTTGTAGAAGATGTCAAGACACCAAGGTCCCGTTCATCCAATAGTTGAGCCATACGATCCGCCCTGAAAGCATACAACATTCAGAATTTGTGAAAGATGCACGAGTAAAATCAAACAACCAGTTACCCAGAGTGTTAATACACACCAGCCATCAGCATTGATGGCATCAGGATTTTTTCTGAATAAGCGCAGTAGGCACAGTGCAGCTTTTTTCCTTACGAGTGGTCTGCAACTGCTAGAAATCTACAGCAAACAAGTCGTATAGCATTAATATGTTTACTTATATGGATAGATACCATAACCTGTCGTCTTTCGGATCACTTACAAGTAGCTTTTGAACATCAGGTGCCAATGATTCAGCAAAATCTCTCCCACCAATATTTCCAACCTACAGGACAACATGGCAAAGTAAGAGAGCCAGAACAAAAAAAAAGGAACCACCGGATTGAATGTAGTAAAAGGCTTCTGAATCATGAATTATCAGAGAAAAGATAAATGTACCCAAAGACATCCATTGAAACAGTCATTTAACTGGATCACATAATCTGAAAGACCACACTATGCTCTAAGATCTCAACACAAATATGGACAAAAGAGTACATACCAAAGTCAACGCCAGGCACTGAAAAGTCTCATTCCGACCAATGATATCGTTTCGCACTGTATTGATTGCCAACCTCAAAAAATCATGGTTCTCATTGAGCAAACAGGATGTAACAATGTAGCCAACCTGTAATCAACGAGGAAAAGTTCATTACATGAAGCTTAGGTGGAGAACATACGAATATTTAAATTTGGTAATGCAAACTCTTGGGGGAGAACGCGGGGTATCACTTATATCTTTTGGCTAAGAGTTGCTAAGATGTTGTTACTAAATACTAAGGAAATGTCCCATTACATTACCAGGTCTAATCAAAGTGAATAAAACTCCAACAGCATGAAATAGTATCTAGATCACGCTTCTTCATTGAAATTTAACTTTTTTTCAGCTTGAACACCAGACTTGAATCAAACAAATACCCCCACCTAACTCTGTTCTCTTAGCTTTCGAAAGCAATATCTAAGCAAACAAAAATTTGGCTTACCTGCTTTTCTGGAAACTTTGGAGCAGATATAAGAGAAACCGCCTCCATATGGCCAAAATCCACATCGTAACCTAGCATATGTATATAAAGCATTTTCCAGACGTATTTCTTCTTTTTATATGGTGTCAAAACCTGTCAAACGTAAAACAATATCGAAAAACTAATCAAAGAATGCATGATCAAGCGAGGAAAAGATTATATTCCGCAGTAGTCCAACTGGCCCTAGATGGACACTACAGCTCTGCTACTCAAAAGTATGGAGTCAGAGTTTCACGCAAAGTGCTTACAGTAACACAGCTTAATCTACTTCGTATTTAGCTATTCAAATCTTTCTGTGACCTTGATTTCTTTCCTTAGACAATCAGTACTGATGTTTCAAAGTTTAAAGTAATGGCCTAATCTCCAAGGATATGAGCTAGCTATACAACGGAAACATAACAATGCTTATCAAGGTGCACTATTTCAACTTCATTCTTCTCTAATTCCGCTATCACTAAGCAGTACATAACCTCAGCGGATGCTTCAACACTGAATTACCACTCAAAGGAGATAAGAGAGAGAAAGAGACTCATCTTACCTTCTCATTTTTGAAGCATGTACGGATGTTTCCCAGCTCCTTGTCAACTCGGAGTCGCTCCGCCTCCTTGTTCTGGCAATTACGAATGTCGCTGATGAATACGGAGAGTCCTCTCATTCCGGCCATGGTGGAACCGATTCCTCAGATTCACCGTCCGTCGCCGTCTCACACGGGCAGATGAAGCTTGCGAAACAGAATCTTAAGTACGACGGAAACTGCAGAGTACAGCTGAGGCATAAACAATTCGCGGGAGCTGAGATCGGAAACCTAATCTAGAATCGGAAAATGACACCTCCAGTGGAAGAAATTCAAAATGGGGAGTGATCTGCAGAAGGTGAAATGAGAAGAGAGAGAAGCTTGCCTCCGGGCAACGACGGGAGACGACTTTAATTTTTCTTTATTTACAACTATGACTGTTTAATGTTGTATAATTCAAATTTTGTCTATTTTGTTACAAATTTATCAAGACCCAAATATTTGATTTACACAAAATTATCTGACTTTTTGTGACAACAGAAAAGCATATGAATTTTCGTGACAAAAAAAAAAGAACATATGAATTTGGAAAATCCGAAATTAACTCGTCTAGTTCTCTGTTTCCTTTTGTCAAAAATCAGAATTTACTCATCTAGTCAATTGGACTGAATTTGAGAATTTATAAGTTGCAGACCATTTTGTCACAAAATTGTTGTATTCTACCTCTTTTTGTAAAGTTTACTGCTGCTCGTTTGATGTTTCTTCATTATTTTTTCATTAATTTTATGTTTAAATCAATACATGACCGCTTTCGGCTTTCGGTCGCGGTCAAAGCATTCAATTGGCATTTCAGTTCCATGAGGAAATCGGATTTTTACTTCCGGTCGGGTCGGGTCGGGTCGGGTCACGCCTTTTGTATATTGGTCTAGCTGGTCCCACCGTAACCTTAATGGGACCGGGTCGAGTAGACTAGAACTAGAAGCTGTCGGACTAGACTCTAGAGAAACAAATATTTCATTCTTTATTAAAAAAAAAAAAATTGCAATGCAATCATAAATTTGAAAAACAAGTTAACATATTCAACAACAACAAAAAAAAACTCACTTGTCTTGTACGAAAATGAAATTCTCCATCCATTGACAATAGTATTTTATTATTTCTATAACGAACATATTCGTTTCAGAACAAGAAATGTATTACTTTTGCTGTCGACATTTCAAAATATAGATTTGGTGGATTAGTTTGTGTCAACACTATTTAACTAACTAGAAAGATAATTTGAGGCACAAAACAGAAACAAGAGAACAAAAGATGAGGGTGTAGCAGTTGGATGACAGTGGTGAACTAAGCTGTCACTGAGAAGATCCTTCATCTATCGAATGATGCTGCCATAATATAAAGTATCCTAAGATTATTTTGATTCTTTTCTAATTTTTTGGAAACATATCGAATTTTTTTATATTATAACTTCCTGCTACTCATGTTTGCCTTAAAATTTATTTATCAATCTTTTAATATCTCCACTAACCAACTATTCTCCTTTTCCTCTTCTCCTTTGTCGCGTTAAAAGGTTTTTTAAAAAGAGGGAAAAAAAAACTAAGTAAAGGACTTGATATGATAAAGTAAGTCAGTCAAACATTCATATTTCCATACATTGTTCCGCGCAAACGTCAAAAAGGCCAAAAAATGACGTTTAGTTGACATAATTCTCCAAATATTTGATCACGCATAAGAATTTCTTACAAATTTATGAAATGATAATTGATAAATATCCTAAAATATATGCAAATGCAATATAAATTACGAGTTGCGACTCTTTATCATACCAGCCCAACAACAACGAGTACAATCTAGGTAATACACTTAAACTGTTAGCGAGAATTGCAAGCATAATCGGTTCTTGGTATCACAATGGATATGTAAGTTCTTTGCTTCTAAGGGCCTGACTGGTTTAAACGCTGCGGTTGCGGTTGCGGGAGTTTGCGGTTGCGGGAGTTTGCGGAAGCGGGAGTTTGCGATTAAAAGCTGTTTGTACGACTGGTACAGCAATTCATAGCGGTTGCGTTTGCGGGATATTTTTGACTGGTTAACCAGCGGGTGCAAGAGCGGTTTAACCAAAAGTTACTAAAATAAACATAATATATAATTATTTAAAACATTTATAACCATATTATTAATAGATTTTTTTTTATAAATATATTCTTTGATTAATTTTTAATTTGAAAACTACCCTTATTTTTTTTGGTTTTGAAAAATACACTTTTTATATGTGAAATGATTATTCCTAATTTGAACTTTTTAACTAATTTAATAAAAACGAAATTCAAATAAGAAATATAAAATATTAAGATTTGATAATAATTTTGTATCATTTTACATACTAAACCATCCTAATTACCTGTTTAGATTTTTTTTTAAAAATCAATAAAAATATAAGATTATTTATATAAAGTTTAAATGGGGTGAGATTAAAGTTGTTTATATAAAGTTTCAAAAATATTTAAATTTTCTAAAGATAAACATTAAAAATGAAAGATATATTTCTCCATTTTTAAATTTTTAATAATTCATAAACTTTAAAATATGTAAAGTTTTAATTTATTTAAAGTTTCATTTGGTTGGAATGTGTATGAGGTTAAGTTGTTTACATAAAGGTCCAAAATATTAAAATTTGTTTCAATTTAACATATACTGTATTTATTGAAAAAAAAACTTATTAATTCTATTTTTTTTTAAATTTTCGTTTTTAATTTGTAATTATTTATTATTTTTTTGTTTAAATCACGTCAAAACAGACTTTTTACATTCCAAAAGTGTATTTTTCAAAACAGAAAAAATTATGGTATTTTCGAAATTTTTAAACATAATTAGGGTATTTTTCAAAAAAAATATACCCTTATTCCAAATTTGGAGATATTATGTTTTTTTTTTTTTTTTCAAACCGCAACCGCCCGCAACCGCAAACGCTTGCGGAAAGGAGCTTTTGATTTCCAGCGATATAGAGCGGTACAGAGTGGTATAGAGCGGTTCAAAGCGGTTGTCGTGATTGTTATAAAACGCCAAGAACCGCTACGAACCGCAAACGCTGCGTTTGCGGGTGGTAGCGGGAGAACCAATCATCACCTAAGAAATTAAATACTCTTAGCTCAAATAAACTGAACCGACCACAGGCCCAGCAAGAGTATGTTTAATGATAAACCATGCTTTTTTTCCAAAATCATAAGGATCGATATCCATACAAAACAACCAAAAACTAAAGTCTAGGGCCACTGCTAGAATTGAAATAAATAGTGAACCATATATTTTATGGCTCTCACTCAAATCGCCAACGGACGAATTAGGGTTTAGTGATTCATGTTCAGCCGAAGAAAAATTTAGTCTCATAAGAAATAAATTAGTTTAATTAAAAAAGCTCTGATGTGACACGTGTTACCATGAGAGTAAATTTAGGAAAATCTACTGAAGTTGCGTGTTAATATTTTCATGTAAACTCACCTCGTTTAATTTAATTTAAACTGGTAGATTCCAGGAACTATAATATTTTAATTTAAACTCACCTCGTTCTTGTTGACGTGGTCTTTTAGGTTTAGACCCAATCCCCTCTATATATATTCGTAATCTGAATAAGCTCAGCAGTTGCTCAAAGAAAAAGAAAAAATAACAAGTCTCAACAAAAAAATGGAAAACACCACCGAGTCCTATTGTAAGACGACAAGAGCGTGGGAACATTTGGAGGAGGAGAGATTGATGGGTTTTCGTGTATTCACACGTGGGATTTGGTATGCGTTGACAATCTTCTCATGCTTTGGCCTGTTGATATATGGAAAACAAGTTTTGTTTTCTCCCATCAGATTCGGCGTCACGACCTTCTTCGCCGTGATGCTACTCAGGTGTTTGTTCTTCGTCGAAAACCCGAGCCCGACCGATGGGGTTCTAAAGCATATCAGATTTGTGACCTCTTTGATCATATTGCCATTCATGTTTTATGTTCCTTTCTATTACCCTACCACAGAAGTTCTCGTTACGATCTTTTCGTTGCTTGCGGGAGGAGTCTCAATCTATCAACTCTCTTGGACGATGGACATTGGACATGGTCTTCTCCTTCTCTTTGGTGCCCTTGGTAATGGTGTTTTAGCCATGGACATTGCTTCTCAAAACCAACACCCATTTTGGGGTGTTTATGCAATTATGTTTTTTCAATACATTGTCTACGTTTACAATTTCCAGTTTCTAGCTAATGTAGTCTAGTCTAGTAGTCAGATTCTTTGTTTATGTTGTATTTAGTTGAATAATAAGAAAACTCATCTCAGTTTTTTTTAACGTATTAGTGCTTGGTTTGATTTCAGACTACACACAACGTTGTTAGAAAACTAGAGTCGGATAAATAAAGTTTGGTATTATAGATATAAGATAATGTGGAACAGCAACTAACAGTCGCATATGATTGAGATACAAAAGTCAAAACAAGATGAACAAAAAAGAATCAATTTGCAAGAATCGTTTCTAAACGCATTAATGATAAAAAGGACCAGTTTTGGAATATCTAACTTACTTCTCTTTGTAAGTGCCTTTGCTTTGTTGTATGTCTCCTGGGGGACAAGATAGCAATTTGCACCAAGTGCTTCACATATGCATCCATGTATCTCCTCATCAGAGGAGAGGGTGTTTGGTTGAAAAGCATATTGCTCATTTTACGCACATAGAAGCTTTCCCCAGATCCTCATTTCAAGTAGGCGCTATGATCTTTTTCTTCCTCTGTGACGAGCCTCTGAAATCCATAACTAGCGCCTACATACCAACAATCTGTATAGCTTCTTATGTTCACCTGTTGATTCTTCTGGCAATTCTCAGATTGAAGAATAACTTTGGAGTCTGCGATCGATTATTAGCGGCTAGCTTCGCTCTCCTCTATCCGCTAGCTACAACTTGGTTGGCTAAACTCGCTCTCTTCATCGGTGGAGTGATATTCACCGGCCTCAAAAATCTCCAGTTCCGGGAGATCGCAAACCCTAGTCCCAACCCCAATCCGGCGATCCCATAACCACACTAACCAAACCACATTTGATTCAAACCGGTTTTCTTCATGTAACCTCCAATTGATTCAAACCGGTTTAGTTTTTTTCTTTTCTCTCTTTCATGTAAAATTCATTTCCTGTAAAGTTCATTCATATTATGTAAAGCGACGTGTGTTTCACTAGAAAACAATTATGATATATTCGACGGCTTTATCATAGAAAATGTTCGTAGATTACAATAAATAAATAAATGTCTGAAATCAGATTAATGAATAAAACTTAAAGTTTCACATAAGACCATATCCAATGTTCAATTGCATTTTTCATTCTAAATTTCTCTACAATTATTTACTACATTTTTTCATTTCACAAAGAATATTTTATGAGTGGTTTGCTATAATAGCCCATAAAATATTTTAAATAGCCAAAATAGTTTTTTCAAATGCAGTTTTGACTACGCACGAATACTTGGATCGATCTTTGATAACACACAAGATACGGTGTAACATATCTCATGGAACAGTCTTGACTACGCACGAATACCACCATATCTCTTAGAGATTGAAAGTTTTTGTGGAATACTATATTGTACCATTACCATATCTCACAGAAATTGAAAGCTTTGTGTAATTTTTCTCATAGGTTTCAGTTGGTAGATTTTCTAAATTAATAACATAATAATGTTAATACTAGAGTAGATCGTCGTCAGATACTAAGATCTGATAACAATAATCTGTAATATAATAAACCATAACTTTTTTCCAAAATCTTAATGATTGATATCCATAAAAAAACCAAAACCTAACAACTCTAGGACCAAACAAATTTAAGAGTTTCAATGCTAGAATCGAAAAAGATAGTGAACCATATATTTCAAAGCCGTAGTCACTGCCATCAAAGTGCTCTCACTCAAATCACCAACGGACGAATTATGGTTTACTGATTCATGTTTAGCCGGAGAAGAATCTAGTCCCTTCTCCCACAAGAATGCACCGATTGCAAATTGTTGTTTGCAAAACAAGTCACCGAGCTCTGTAGGTAGACCATATAGTTTGAGAAGTCGATCAAGTTCTTCCTCCGACATAACCTCGTAATCTTCCTTTCTGAAGTTTGGATAGTGAAGAGGCATCTGGAACGATGGCCAAGAAGCAACCCAACTGTTCAACTGATCGTTATCGTTCTTTGACGAAGGATTCGACGGTTTTTGCTCCACCACAACTGAGGTTTTGTTGGAGTTTTGGTGGATAGTTTGTAGTTTGTCACGAAAAATAAGAGTGAGTTGCGAAACCTTTGTCATTGTGTGCTGATGAAAAATTATAGCTTTTGAGTTTTGACCTTTACTTGAAGAAGAATTTGTTCAAGTCAATATATATAGCCATATAGGAAGATTATATATGTAGATGAGATTAATGGAAACATTGAAATTTCCTATTCAGTGAGGATTTATGATAAAAGTCTTTATTTCATACGAATAAGGAAAATAAATTTAGGAACTACGTACGAATCTCCATGAGAAATTCAACTTCCAAAAAAGTGAAAAACCAGATCGAAATTGTTATCATGTGTCCCGTTCGAGAATTCCGGTTAGAAGAACCCGGTCAAGATCATAAACCAAGTTCTTTCTCTAGCTCTCTCGGTAAATATCCTAATCACTAACGATATTCTCTAATCTATAGTCCCATCAGATTAGAGAATCTCAGGAGGAGACACCTAGGCTGGTTTGCATCCCGGTTCGTAACAAAACCGAACCGGTTTGACTACTGGACACCCGACAATTTAGCCCAATCCACAAACTGCATACCGCCATATACATTGTTCGCAAACCGGACTCCAACCGTAAACGCCATGGCAACCACAGGAATGCGTTTGGCTGCTGTAGAACCTTCCACGACGCGTTCGAGGCCGTTGATGATTTGGTAACGTGCATTGGACGATAAGCCAAGGAACACACCTGATCAAATAGCACAAGACCATAAGAGAGAGAGTGAGTCTCCATAGTAGTAACCAACAATTTCACAGAGAAATCTTGGCACTTGTCACTAATTTCTGCAACTAAGTTAATGTCGCTGATACAGTCCCAGTATATACAAAGTTAGAGATGGTAAGAAAGACTTACCCCAGAGAGCAGCGCTTTCGAATAGAGGTGGAACAGGGACGTCTTCCTCTGATTTCTTTATACTCCTATTCACATGGAAACAACAAATTTCAGTGAAGAACATTTTCTTAACAAAAGAGAGATACTCAAAAGATTTGTTTCATAAAGAGAAATTAGTATACCGTTTTGCCGTCATGATGAGATTTGCGATTCCCTGACCGACGAGACCACAGCCGAATCCAACCGAACCATACAAGAGGCCCTACATCCAGAACCACATCAGTTAGTCAAACCAAAGACATTGAAGAAGCAAACAAAGAAAACTAAACCAATTTCCTTCTCTGTAAGTACCTTGTAGAAGAAAGTTGCAATCCGCTGGTTAACCGAGAATTTACAACCCGGTCTTTCAGCTTCGAAAACACTTCATAAAACAACACACAAAAATTCATATAAGTACATCTCAAGAAGCCAAAAGTGAAGAACGAGAGAGAGAGAGAGAGAGACAGTGAACAGTGTTACCTGCTAGGAAGGGCAGCACAAGAACGTTTAAGCCCCTTAAACAAGCCTGTTGACGACGCGACCGATGGCTTCCCGATACGTGCATAAGGAGCCAAAAGTCCAACCAAAGCGACATCAACCACAAGGCCAACCAAAAGATCAGCTGCATACAACTCAAACTCCGACCAGAAATTTTCCCCTCTCTTCTGTACTTCCGCAAATGTTGCACAGCAAGAGTCTATCGCTACCTGCATCCAAATCCGTATAAACAAGATCTCTACATCAAATCCCACAAGTCCGATATTAATCCTAACAAGAAAGAAGCTTTATTCTTTGACAAACCTCGGTTCCAACTTTGAAGAGAAACGAAGGATCTGCAAGCATTCTGTTTCGAAGCATCGAGCAAGTCCTCATCAGAAACCCAAGTGGCCAAACAGAGCCCTGCACAAATTTTCAACCTCTCAAAATCATAAGAAGCAATCAAAATACAGAATCGTTGTTCCAAAAACCAAACCTGTAGATCGAGGTAACGGAGAAGGAACAGTTTCCGAATCCCCACGGATTTCGCAGCCTCCAACATATCCTCCGGTAGTTTAATCCCTCTACGTTCCGTCTCCTTCATAACTTCATCGAACTTCAGAATCGGACCAAACTCCTTCTCCTCTGCTTTATCTGCTTCGTCCTCACCATCATCGCCGCCGTCTCCTCCTCCGTCGCCGTTACCACCATTCCCGTTTCCGTCGTTGTTTCCACCGTCACCGTCATCGCCGCCGTCACCGCCATCGAGTTCCGGCTCCAAATCGCTTAAAGTCTCGTCCTTCAAGCCGCTATAAGTCCATTCCGGCACCGATCGCCCGGATATCTCCCCGGTTACCACATCCGATCCCACACATCGAGTTCTCAATTTCAGAGAAGACAGCTCGGAATTCAAATGGATCCGTCTGGATTCGAAATCAGGGCTTCGACGGAAACAAATCGACCTAATTTCCAATCTCTGACCGGCTCTGCATTGCTTTACACTGTTGAAACAATCGTTGGAGAAATTTGAAATGTGGGAAACTTTCAGTGAGAGAGACATTTGTCGATACTCACGAGTCCTCCGATCTCCGAACGAAAGATCGAATAATCAGAAGCCTAAATTTCTACTATTAAAAATCTGGAATTTAGCAGCAAAGAGGAAGAAGGCGGACTTAAATATGCTATACACGATCGATCAATCAGTTGGTGAGGTTTAAGGGTTTTGAACACACTCTTGTCTTAATCAGTGACGACGACCAAAGAGGGTGTGAATAATAAAGTACGGTCGTGTCTACAAAAAGCTTTACATGTGGCGACTCCGTATTGGTCATATAAACTTCAATTTATTTCCGAGAAAATCAATTTTCTCTTTTAGGGAGAAATATGCTTGTTCAAAGAAAATCGAGAGAATTCAGTTCGTTTGGTTATTTTACTGTTGATGTTTTCAGTTTGAACTCAGTGTTTTGGTAGAGAGAGTAGAACCATTTATTGGATCTTCTTAAAAAAAATTGAATCAGAGGAACGGCACTGTGACAACAAGAATTGAAACTTGTCGTCTACAATTCTACATGATATTGTTAGAGAAGTCTGTTTCTATAAAGCTAGAGACGAAAATTTCATGCAAGTTTCAAGTGATCAGAGCTGTATAATGTTACTAGTTACTACTGCTCTATCACCAGTATCCAGCAACGGATCTCGTAGACTAGCTGTACATTTGGTTGACGATGAAGAAAACGAACCTAGTATATTTCAGCAGAGGCAGATTCAAAACCCCAAAGCAAGGACACTTTTGTATATCACTAGAGATTTCTCCCAAGATGTTTTGAATTACTCAGTGAGCAGCCAAGCTGAAAAGAACAAGAATTTGTAATGAATTCTTTTCTTTCTTTCTTTCGATTACTAATTACTACTATTAGTCAAAGATACTCATATCAAATCACATATGTATAGAAGAGGACATTACCTAATTTACGAGATACGCTCATCAAAGAGTTTACCACCCCCAAAATACCTAGTATCGTACAATTGCAACGGACCAACAACAATAGTAGGACATTCCCATTTTTTTGTCCAAACAAGAGATTTTATACAAAATTTGTAGTATGTATTCAGATTGAAAAATACGGGTAATTGGCTTTTGTTCGAAACGAATCTGTCCATCCAAAATTAACTTTCAACTCTTCTTTTGATAATTTTTAAATTCCCGCCAGACTAGCATTCTAAAATTTCGCCTCTCCTCTAGCCATTTGCTTCCATTGTTCTTCGTCTTCTACATTTACAGAGCTGAGAAGAACGAAAAGAGGCAAACGAAGAGACATCTGCCACAGAATTCCCCAAAACAAAGAGTTACAGACAGACCGCGAATTTTGTACCAACTAGACCAGGTAATTCTGCTCTATAGAATTAAGAAATTGCAATTTCTAGGGTTTCATTGCTCGACTTCTGTAAATCGCTTTGATCTCTTCAATTGCTTTAAACTGGGTTCACTTTAGCTCAATTTCAGTTTTAGGGTTAGCGATTCTTTCCGTTCATATCATCACCTGACCCATTAGGTATATCGATTTCTCTACGAAAATGATAAGATTCTCAACCCCCAATTTTAGTCTTACAATTTGATTCTAAACCCCCAATTTTTGGTTTAATGCCCAATTTTTTCAGAGTCTGTGGCTTTGCTGATGTAGGTATGGAGAAGGTGATTGCAACAGTCACTGGTTATCATGGCGCTGAGAGGTTCAAGCTCATCAAGCTTATCGCCCATACTGGTGCCAATTATGTCGGGACAATGAGAAGCTCTATCACACACCTGGTTCGTGTAAATTGTTTTGTTTTCTTTAACACGATTCACTACTATGGAAGAAAAACAAAGTCATTTCATACCCTTTTGATTTTGCTGCTGGTGGTGGTGGTGGTGTGTGTGTAGGTGTGTTGGAAGTTCGAGGGCCAAAAGTACAGTCTTGCAAAGAAGTTCAATACAATTGTAGTCAATCACCAATGGGTGGAAGCATGCGTAAGGGAAGGGAGACTAGTTCCCGAGGCGCCTTACACGCTTAAAAGGTTTGCTTATTGTTATTTTTTTTGAAAATGTGTAGGTTGGTTTCTTGGTTCCTTTTAAGATGTTTTTGATAAATCCTCGAGTGTGATTTTTGTCCAGTGGGGAAGAAGTTGGACCTTTGATGACTGAAGTTCCCGAGGTTCCTAAGAAAGTGAAGGTGAAGCATGCATCACCTTATGATAAATACTTTGAGGATGGTCAAGAAAGCAGGAGCGGCTCCACTTCCGAGCTTTCCACTTGGATGGACTCTATCCTGTTAAAAGAGGTAATCTTGGTTCTCTTCTTCTTTATTTGCTTAGGAGTCCTGCAGCTTTTGTTCCACCAAACCAGTTTAGTTTTATGTGATATACTTGTATATTGCCAAAAGATCAGAATAGCCTTTATCATTTTGCATAGTTTCTATACGGTTTGAAAGATTGACGTGGTAATTAGCATATCCTCATCCGGTTTAGCAAGATTAGCTATAGAGTGTCACTGCGGAGCACAAATAAACTGCTTACTTTGCATCACTATATTGTGTATGGTATTATGTCATAAGTTTGTTTGTTACTGTCTTTGAGCTTGTTTTGTTGTTCTTCAGAAAAATGTAGAAGCAAAGAGACACTCAGCGCGTTTAAGGGCAAAGAGGCCAATTAGTAGTATTTTTGAAGACAAGGAAAACGCTGGCGCGGCGGAATCTTCAGGGAGAGGAAAGAGGCGTTTAGTAAAGAATCAGTCTTGCATAAGCCTTATCGACCTTGAATCCGATGAGGAATCTGATAGTAACTGTTTTGACAATTCTGATGAGAACCGAAGTAAGACTCGAGATCGTAGAGAGCCTGGGGATGAAAGTGTGAAGGACCGTGTTTTAGAACCAGGAGAAACATCAGCTCTTCGAAGTCATGGAGTCTCCGCAACACAGAGCTGGGATGTAGATGAGATAGAGGAGTCTGAGAGTTGGAGTCATTCATCTGTTTTCAAACGCCCGAGATATAAAAGCGCAGAGAGAAACCCGCAAGAGGAGGAGTCAAACTTGAACAAACCCGAAGAGACAGAAGAAACTACGAAGGTTTCTTGTGTCATATGCTGTACCGATTACAGTTCCACTAGAGGCATTCTCCCTTGTGGCCACAGGTTTTGTTATTCTTGCATCCAAACATGGGCAGATCAATTGGTAAAGTTATCTTCTCTTTGAACTAAGCTCCTGAAAAATCCGGATACTGTCATGATTCAACAACTATGATATATCTTCTTGCAGGTTTCACAAAGAAAGAGCACAACGTGTCCATTGTGCAAGTCTAGTTTCGTAGCCATTACAAAGATGGAAGACGCAGGATCTTCCGATCAAAAGATATACTCACAAACAGTCCCTGACCCATCTTCAGCAAAGAACAGTCTTGTAGTCCTCCCTGAAGAAGAAATACAAGGCTTCACTCCTCCACTGGTACTGCCATCTCTCTCTCAAGAAAGAAAATTGAGTTTCAACGTGATCTTGTTCTTGAGTACAAACATTCATCTTCTTGTTTTTTTTTGTGGTTTTTTTTCTTGTTCCTGCAGTCTCGAGTTTTGCAGTCTCGAGCTTCAGCTTGCAGCAGATGCTACAGTAGTGAGCCGGAGGATCTTCTCATTAGATGTCACCTCTGCAATTTCCGGCGTATACACTCTTACTGTTTAGACCCTTATTTGATTCCTTGGACCTGTAGCCATTGCAGTGACCTTCAGACGCTTTATCAGCATCGTGGTCGTGGCTACTAAATAAATATGAGATGTTTGATACTGTAATGATGGATATACACATTATCTCTAGCATTTTAGTTTAAGTTTTTAAACTTTTTTAAGAGCATTTCCGCATCAGTCAATCTTTTAGTTTTGCTTCAAGTCTTTAAATCAAAGGCCAAAGCGAACCTGAGCAAACAATTGGAACTAAATCAGTAATACGACCATTGACCATATACCAAATTGAATTTAAAAAGCGTGACTAAACCAAGCCAAAAAATTAATAAAAGTTTGTTTTAAACAGTTTTAATTAATGAGATGCTTGGGTAGCGCTTGCTCATAAAACGACAAATACTAGCCAATACAGGACGTTAGAGGGAAGTCACTAAATACCAAATTTGCCCCTAAGATTCTATTTATTTTCTTCCCGCAGAGACTCTCACACTACAATTTTTGTTTGCTTTTTGAAAATTTATCATCTCTCTCTCTCTCTTTCTCTGTGAGACTACTGCGACTAGCGAAAATGGTGAGCACTGAGAAGAAGACGCCGATCATCAGTTTATCTTCTCCGCGCTCTTCTCTTAGTCTGGGCAATTTCGCTCTGTTGGAGCTCTCTTAATCTGACTATAGTGTTGCTCTTTTTTTTTTCTCCCCCTCAGGTAGTCGCTCAGAAGCTCAAGGAAGCTGAGATCACCGAACAGGATTCGCTCCTTCTGGTAAGCGACGCCTTCATCGAGCTTCCATTTTTGTTTCCTTAAGAGATTCGTGAAATTTCTCCTTGCTTCCTGCCGATTTTCGCTGATACTGATACTGGATTTAGTTTACTGTATCATCTAGCGGTGGATTTCGTCCCTTGATTATGCTTTCCGTCACTGCGATACCTTATTTGCGTTGCTTAATTTGAAAATTCATTATCTGTTTCTTCGTTAATGCGCGTTAAAACAGCTTAAATAGTTTCCGTAATAGTGAAATTTCTCGTTCCTTCCTGGTGGTATATTGATCTGGCTTTAGTTTAAGTATTTCATCAAGGGGAGGATTCCCACTTGTGATACATAGTTTTTGTTGCTTAATCCATGAATCCTACACTGTTTCTTCGTTGATGCTCGTTAAACAGCTTGATTTGTAGCTTTTTGCAATGACGTCTTTGTTTTGGTCTTCGTTTTGTCTTTGTAGACTAGAAATTTGCTCCGAATTGCTATCTTCAACATAAGTTACATCAGAGGCCTCTTTCCTGAGAAGTATTTCAACGACAAATCCGTTCCTGCTTTAGGTAAGAAGCTAACTCATGGAGGTTTTTACCTATTAGAGCCCAGGCTCAATTTATGTATCTAGAGAAAACAATAACCGGGTGTGATTTTGAAACAGATATGAAGATCAAGAAGCTAATGCCTATGGACGGTGAATCACGCCGATTGATTGACTGGATGGAGAAAGGTTTTCTATGTTAACGGTTTTAGCATTTCAAGCTTCCATTCAACTCTATCCCTGTTTATTTTTGATAATTTGGTTCCTCATCATGGAATATAGGTGTCTACGATGCGCTACAGAGGAAGTACTTGAAGACGCTCATGTTCTGCATATGTGAAACAGTGGATGGTCCAATGATTGAAGAGTATGCTTGTAAGTCCTTTGCGAGAATGATAATAGTGTGGTTTGCTGGTGGATCGTCCATTATTGATTTTTGATAAAGGGTCTGTGTTACTGCAGTTTCTTTCAGCTATTCAGATTCTGAGAGCCAGGATGTCATGATGAACATCAATCGTACTGGAAACAAGAAACATGGAGGAACTTTTAACTCCACTGTTGACATTACGCCAAATCAAATGAGGTGCACTTTTTTCATATTTTTCTTTCCTATTATGAGGTTTATTTGGTTTCATCTTCTGTAACATGCTTTATATTTTTCACGAAATCAGGAGTTCAGCTTGCAAAATGGTTCGCACACTAGTTCAGTTGATGAGAACTCTCGACAAAATGCCAGACGAGGTAATGAATACTGTAACTACACTTTCAGTGGTATTCCAATTTTGTCAGTTTCCTGATCGCTGATCACAGATATTACTACCTTTTTCTTCTGCACCAGCGCACCATAGTGATGAAGCTTCTGTACTACGATGATGTGACGGTATGGTGTATTAACCTTGGTGGTATTATTATGATCTTATTGCAGCTTGAGTAGAGCTTCTTTCGTGTGAAAACTCTGACTTCTAGACATTCGAATATTGGTCTTTTGAATTTCATAGTTTAGTGATTGGTGTTACACACTTATTAACACACACAAGCAGCTTGAATTTGTTGCCTCCGCATAAAACTTTTGATTTCTTCTGGAATAATGCCCATGCTGTTCATCTTATATCACCTTTTCTCCAGCCTGCCAAAATTGAATGCCAAGAAGAAACACTGAGAGCTGTTATTTAAACCTTTTTGCAGCCACCAGATTACGAGCCACCTTTCTTCAGAGGATGTACAGAAGAAGAAGCTCAGTATGTATGGACAAAGAACCCTCTGAGGATGGAAGTTGGGAATGTTAACAGCAAGCATCTCGTGTTAACCTTAAAGGTAATGTGATTGAATAATATATGCATCTCGCTAGTCATATTTATCGTCTTACAATGTCAAATCCATTGTGGATAATCTTTTACAGGTCAAGAGCGTGCTTGATCCTTGTGAGGATGAAAATGATGACATGCAAGATGATGGGAAGAGCATAGGACCTGATTCTGTACACGATGACCAGCCTTCTGATTCAGATAGCGAGGTTAACAAAGTCTTCATTTGCTCATCTGCTTTTATTTGGTCTTTACATCCTACGTGCATTACACTCTCCTGTGCCTAAATGTAATGTTTTGTTGTTTCCAGATCAGTCAAACACAAGAAAACCAATTCATTGTGGCGCCAGCAGGTAATGATGACTAACAAATCCTACTCTGCTATGCCGGTCTTGTAAAGTATGTACTAAATTGAGTAAACTTAATAATCTAACAGGGAAACAAGATGCTGATGGGGTAGAGCTCGATGAAGGTGAATTACTAAACAATCATTAGCGCATTTGATTTCACTAAAGAAGAAAACTTCTTCTAATCTCACCTATCTGTGGAATGCATGCTTAAAGATAACTCACAGGATACGCCTCCTGGGAGTGAATTCACCTTAGTGAAAGATGACGCTGATGGTCCAACTGCTCCAAAGGATGGGAAACCTATAGCTCCTGAAGACTACATGTACATGAAAGTAAGATACTCTGACTTCTTACTCTATGTTTGATAAATACACATGCAAAAAAGTTAGATAAATAATGACGGTCCTGAGATCCATATGGGTTTTTGTTATAGGCTCTGTACCATTCTCTTCCGATGCAATATGTGACCATTACAAAGCTTCACAACATGCTGGATGGTGAAGCTAACCAGACAACAGTTCGTAAGTTAATGGACAGGATGGCGCAAGAGGGCTACGTGGAAGCTTCTAGCAACCGCAGGCTAGGTTTGCTGTCTAAACTCTCAGACCCTTGTCCTTTTAAGTTCGAGATTCAGAAGGTTACCTCATTGATGCAAATGCGTATATACAGGGAAGCGTGTGGTTCACTCTAGTTTAACCGAGAGAAAGCTAAATGAAGTCAGAAAAGCTCTTGCCACAGACGATATGGTAATTCACTCGCACTTAAAAAAGTTGAATAAATCCTTGAAAAGAAGTTTCTAATGTGAATGCTTTCACAGGATGTGGATGTTAACGAACCTATAAACAAGACCAACGGCTTAGAGGCAAAAGTAACCGCAGGTATCAATCTTGTTCCCACCCAACTTAGTTTTGAACTGTGTTTAGTCGATCTGATGTGCGCACAAAAACATTGCAGATGTATCTACATGTGGAGGCATCCATTCCATAGGATCAGACTTCACACGTACGAAAGGAAGATCTGGGATGCAGCATAACAGCTCTGTTCTAAGTGAACAGACCATCTCCAAAGCTAATAACACTCCAACTAGCATTAAGGCACAGGTTAAAATTCCACTTAACCACTGAGTTGACGTATCCTATTGTAATTTTTTAAAGTGTGTACCTAATTTTGGTTATTTGTTTGTGGCTCAGCCTGTGGCTTCAAGGGAGAGCTTTGCGGTGAATGAGAATGGCTGGTAAAAATAGCAAGGACGCCGAAACAAACTGTAGCCAAGCCTCACAGGACAGACGTTGCAGGAAAACCAGCACGGTCTCTTAACACTAAACCAAGTCTCTCTACTTTTTTTTCAACTTTTAAAGTTATATAGTGCTGCAACTGACTTGCCATTCTTGTGATTGGTTGTATTAGGTGAGAGAGCCTATTCTGCAGTACTCGAAGCGCCAGAAATCTCAGGCTTAATTGAAAATTCAGAACTCTATCAGAAACCACAAGTCCAACCACCTTCCTCAGTGGTTATATATTGAATTATGATATTATCTACCAAACTCCATAATCCATTATCAGACACGGTTCTTTATTTTCATAGTACTCGTTTATTTTCCCTTAAAAGTGTTACGTTATAGCCGTAAAGAGAAAAGTATAACTACTTTATGGCTTTTGAGAAAATATTATACTGCATTAGAACAGTACTTATTGGGATTAATTACAGTTACACCAGTTTAATCCTTTTTGTCCATTTCTCGCCATTGTTTCTCTAATGCTCAAATCCTTCACATACAGTACGTTATTAAAACCTGATGGAAAATAATTATTAAAACTGTTAATCTTTCTTCTTCAAGTAGCATATACAATTTATGACTTTCTTTCATACTGTTAATCTTTATATTGTCATACAATCTTTTCTTGTTTTTTTCTTTTTCGTTTGCAAAGAATTAAAGAAATTTTGTACATCTTGTACCTATCTATACATGAGATTTACTTTTCCAAGACCAACAATGTGTTCTTCCTACTTCTATGTACAATCTCTTTGTATAGATAGTGTACTGAAGTTGTTTGCTTCACCCGAGCTTTTCAGATAGAGTTGCCACAAGATCTTCCCGAGCTTTCTCTAAGGCGCTCGAGAGATTTTCGGGCTTTCTGCCGCCTGCTTGAGCAAAATTGGGCTTTCCACCACCTCCTCCGCCACACAACTTAGCTATGGAACCAATGAACTTCCCTGCTTGAACTCCTAGAGAGACTACTCCAGGACTGAATGCAGCTACTAAACTAACCTTGTCTTTGTCTGGACATGATCCTAGTACCACAGCGACTGGATCTTCCAGTGTGCTTACCAAATGCTCGGCTGCACTCTTTAACGAGTCAGCATCTGTGTCATCCATCGACTCAACGAGCACTCTAAGTACATTAAACATTGAAGATATTGTTAGATCATGTGTCAATTCTTCTGAACATAAGTAGAAAACAATAGATTTTGTCACCTTATGGTCTGTGAAGTTCCTACAGTAAATGCTTTGTTGGACATGACAGAAGCTCTAAAGACCGCTGCTTTTGAACGCAACTCTGAGGCTTCTTTTCTAGCAGCACGCAGTTCCTCTAGAAGATTATCCACTCTGTTTGTAACATCCTCTGCTTTCACCTTCAGAGTAAACCAAACAACAATGGGTTATGTCAAAAGTGACACAACGACTTGCAAAGCAGCAAATATGTTACACTTTGAGACATTTCCTGTTTTATTTCGGTAGCAAAACTCTCTAGAAGAGGAGTACCTTGAGAGTCGAGCAAAGACGTTTCATTTGAGAATCCCTTGAGTTTATGTATTCAATGAATGCTTCACCTGCAACTGCTTCGATACGCCTGATTCCAGATGCAATACCCTGCTCTGAGATGATCTTGAAGGCTCTTATCTCTGCAGTATTGCCAACATGAGTGCCACCACAAAGTTCCATGGAGACACCAGGAACTTCTACTACGCGAACCTGAAATTTTAATGTAATGGCACTCTTATTCAGGCCAAATCAACTTATAACCAAAATGAAACACTTCCCAATATAAAGCCAATACAATCTTTTTTTTTTTTTACTCTTACCTCATCATCATATTTTTCCCCAAACATTGCAATGGCTCCAGCTTGTTTTGCATCAGCGAGAGGAAGCACTTTCGTTTCAAGACGTGTAGCATCCCCAATCCACTTATTGATCAAGCTTTCTATTTCCTCAAGCTCACCATCCTGTAGGGGCCGGTTAAAATTGAAATCGAATCTGAGGCGGTCAAAAGCTACTAATGAACCAGCCTGTGATGTTTCTTGTCCTACTACTTTCTTAAGTGCCGATTGCAGCAAATGTGTGGCTGTATGGTGAACCTTCGCTCGTTGCCTCAGGTCTGCATCTACTGCTGCTTCCACCTCCTTGCCAACTTCAAGAAATCCACTTTTTACAGTGCCCTTGTGAACAAAGATCTTAAGAGACTTCTGCACATCACTTACCTCAACAACAGCATTCTCTTGGTTCCCATCACCGTTAACATAAAGAAAACCATGATCTGCAATCTGACCTCCTGATTCAGCATAGAACGGAGTTCTGTCCAGCAGAACCTCTACATCACTGCCTTCAGAAACCCTCATCACAGGCTTCCCACCAACCAAAAGACTCTTCACAACAGCACGAGCAGAGAGACTGTCGTATCCAAGGAACTCAGTGTCAGCAATACTTTTCGTGATATCAGCACCGTCTTCAACTGTCAGTTTCACAACATTGTGAGCAGCTTGAGATTGAAGTCTTTGACTCTCCATCTCCACTTCAAAACCTTCCATATCCACACTGACTCCACGTTCTTCAGCGATTTCTCTGGTCATCTCCACAGGAAATCCGCATCTGTCATACAGAATAAACGCATCTTTCCCAGACAGATAAGGCTTATTTTCAGTTTTCTCAGCCATTGACAGAGCATCATGAAGCTTCTGGTCAAGTAACTTCTCTCCTCTCTCCAGAGTCTTCTTGAAGTGAAGCTCCTCTTGCCTAATCTCCTCAACGATGCGTGACGCCCTTACTTTTACATCAGAATCAATATAAGTACTCAACTCTATCACTTTCTCAGCAACTTCTGGCA
Source organism: Microthlaspi erraticum (assembly GCA_902728155.2). Classification (NCBI taxonomy): domain Eukaryota; kingdom Viridiplantae; phylum Streptophyta; class Magnoliopsida; order Brassicales; family Brassicaceae; genus Microthlaspi; species Microthlaspi erraticum. The sequence goes on from CACVBM020001060.1 coordinate 119,346, forward strand.
AAAACGCTCCATTCAGATTACCTTCTCCATCACCATTTATACCAAGAGACCTCCCTTTCCTAACAGCTCTTCTTATCAACCTCCTCACTACATAACCTCGACCGATATTTGAAGGCACAACACCATCTGATATAAGATACACAACTGCTCGCATGTGATCTGCAATCACTTTAAGACTCGTCTTTGCCTGGTCATTTGCAGACTCGTATGAGACACTCGTCAGCTCCGAGACCTTGACAATGATTGGATATATCAAATCCGTCTCGTAGTTGTTTGGAACCTTCTGAAGAATCTGAGCTACACGTTCTAAACCAAGACCAGTGTCTATGTTCTTCTGTTTCAAAGGCTCAAGCAATCCACCATCCGTCTTGTTATACTGCATGAAAACCAAGTTATAGAACTCAATGAACCTACTATCATCCCCAAGATCAACATCATCACCACAACCTCTCTCAGGACAGAAGTCATAGTACAGCTCTGAGCACGGACCGCAAGGGCCGGTCGGTCCACTGGTCCAAAAGTTGTCAGCTTCACCCATTCTCTTAATCCGGTCAACAGGCACACCGACTTCATTCTTCCAGATCTCAAACGCTTCATCGTCGTCTTCGAAAATGCTGACCCAGACTCTATTAGCAGGTAAGCCAAACTCTATAGTTGATAGCTCCCACGCCCATTTTATCGCTTCTTTCTTGAAGTAATCGCCAAAGCTAAAGTTCCCAAGCATCTCAAAGAAAGTATGGTGCCTTGCTGTCTTCCCAACGTTCTCCAAATCATTTGTACGTATGCACCTTTGTGCAGTGGTTGCACAAGGAACTTGTCTTGGTACCTGCAACATTTTAAGAAGTCATCTTCAAGTATCCAAGGAATAGTCTCAAAACTTTTTGGCTTGGATTATAGTTATACCTTTCCAAGGAAGATAGGCTTAAACTGAAGCATTCCTGCAATCATTAGCAAGACAGTAGGATCTTCTGGTACAAGAGAGGAGCTTGGAAGCACTTTATGGCCACGAGAAGCATAGAATTCGAGAAAACGCCGCCGTATTGAATCTCCACTAACATCATTGGACTGGTTAGCCTGCTTGGCGTCTTCAGAAACTGGCTGTACTGATACTGAAAATCCACAAAGTGAAGATATTTCAGTCTTCCACATTCATTGCTGATAAAGAATGTCGACGTACCAAAATGCAAAACCTGAGGAGCTCTTAGCAATAATCTGAGGTGAGTGAGTTGATCTGGGAAGCAAGATAGCAGGAGAAACACCTCTGGAAGCAAAACCTGCAAAAAATGTAGACTTGAGATGTGTTACCGTAAAAAATTCGTGCATAATTCTCAAATCAAAGCAAGAAGAAGAGCATAAACAAAAAGTCGAGAACTTTATTTATGAATCAATTAAAAAATTATAACTTCAAAGACGATGGCAATTTCAAGGAGACACCCAATTTCAGACTTCAATTTTCATCAATTAAAACAAAATCTCCTGGAAATTTATGGTTTTTACGCAAGAAAAGCTTAACGATTACAATCCTACTATCCGTGCATTACAATGGAAGTGAGACTGTTGATTATGTTTATCAAATCTCTTCACTAAATTCCGTTATCGACAAAAACTTTCGGAGAGTGAGAAAACTTACGTTTAGAAACGAAGAAGCAAGAGGGGTGCGAAAGCACGATTGGTCGAAGAGGAATATCGAAGAGGTTCACTCTGGATAAATTCATCGAGCTCTCCAGTTTATGTGAATTCGAGTGTTTGAGTTTCAGGAGCGAAGAAGGAACACAAACGGCCTTCAAAGCTTATTTTATCCACTTCCTTTTTGTTAAAAATATTTTATTCATTTTTATTATTATTTTCATTGCCTTTTTTTACTCGGCAGAAAAAAATGCAAAAATTTACAAAGAAACAGTGAATTTCAAGAATAACTTCTTCATTTGTAGTTTCGTTCACAGTGTGTATTGATGTTGAGAAGAGAGCTTAGTTTGTGATGATGATGATGAGAGTTTGAAAGACAAGTGTTGTGTTTGGAATCAAATAAATGGCACACATAACGTAACTGATGTATAAATGTGAAAAAAGGTCCAAATGAATGCCCGAGCTTCGCAACTACTTTCTTTCAATGTGTCTCTCTCTGCTCAGTGTGTTTCACTTTTTTTCAGGCCAATAGACATGTCACTGCGTTATGTGTATACACAAGAAACATACATATAAACGTTGCAATGTTACATTTAATGCAATCCCCCAGATTTTTGTTTTGTGGTTTTACTGTATATAACACCCTTGCATGCAAAACTACTTACACACTCATTGTTCTACTCACATAATCACATTCAAAAGCATCAACAGTTTTACCTCATCATCATCATTATAATATTTATCTTTGTGGATAGAGAAGAGAATGATGGGTTTCTCTCGAGAGTTTGTGGGAATTTGGTTACATGTTTATGTGGTGGTTGGATCTTTAATGGTTCTTGAGGTGATGAAGGCGCAGCCACTGGTTCCATCAATGTTCATATTTGGAGATTCGGTGGTTGATGTGGGAAACAACAATCATATCTACACAATCGTTAAAGCTAATTTCCCTCCTTATGGAAGAGACTTCATGACATCCCATCAACCCACCGGACGCTTCTGCAACGGAAAGTTAGCTACTGACTTCACCGGTATACTTTTTTTTATATATATAAATTTCTTTGATTTGATCGAATTAGTAAATCAATATATACATGCATGCATCTGCACATACATACATGATACATGCAAAATTTGAACCAAATTAACCTTTGATAACCAATACACCATGGCATAATGCGTACATATACATCCACAAATGCATGTGTATTTTTTCAGTTATCTTATAAAAAGACAACTAAATTGTTGGATTGCATTTGCAATTGCATGTGGTTGCAAACAGTTTGGTAAAAAGAAATAGATGAAGGAAATAATGTAGATGCACAGCATGCAACATAACTCTGTTTGCAGAATGTGTACACTAACATGCACATTGTCAATTGGTTTAATTTACTGAAGTTACAAAATAATTTTGTGTTTTTGTTCAGCTGAGAATCTTGGGTTCACATCATACCCACAACCTTATCTAAGCAAAAAGGCAAAAGGCAGAAACCTTCTGATTGGAGCTAACTTTGCCTCTGCAGCCTCCGGTTACTACGATGGCACAGCCAAGCTCTACGTTAGTGTCACATTTCACCTTTTCTATTAATTACTACTTTTTTCTTGTCATCTAATAATAAATGAAACTTTTGTTATATGAAAGAGTGCAATATCGTTGCCGCAACAGCTGGAACATTACAAAGACTATATAACCCGAGTCCAAGAAATCGCAAGTTCGAACAAAAGTAGCAATGTTAACGTCACTTCCATAATCTCCGATGGCATTTATGTCGTCAGCGCAGGGAGCAGTGACTTCATACAAAACTACTACATAAACCCTCTCCTCAACAAATACCAATCACCTGATGACTTCTCCGATCACCTTATCCTCTCCTACTCCAGCTTCATTCAGGTTCTCATATTGTCCCTTTCAATTTCTTTGTTATATTAATTAGTTGTAGGAGTTTTAGAAAGGTTTCATGAATCTTCTTAATTTGGTTTCCCATGCACTCACACTTATCATTATCATTAGTCCACAAAATTGTTGATCTTTTTCTTTCTTGGGAATTCTTTAGAACTTGTATTCGTTAGGAGCAAGAAGGATCGGAGTGACTACGCTTCCTCCTCTGGGATGTTTACCGGCGGCCATAACTGTGGCGGGGCCACACGAGGGTGGATGCTCGGAGAGTCTTAACAACGACGCAATCTCCTTCAACAACAAACTCAATACAACGTCGCAGGAACTCAAGAGAAGTCTCAATGGCCTCAAGTTGGTCGTCTTTGACATCTATCAGCCTCTCTATGATCTCGCCACCAGACCATCCGAATTTGGTATTTTTTATACATTTTCAAGATTTTCAGAATGTGTTGAAGGACGTACTAGACAGTTTGGTATAAGTCCCTAGCAGGATTAACATTTGTTGTTTATTGGATTTTTTTCAGGATTTGCGGAGGCAAGAAGAGCTTGTTGTGGAACAGGATTACTGGAGACGTCAATACTGTGCAACCCTAAATCAATAGGAACATGTAACAATGCAACAGAGTATGTGTTTTGGGACGGGTTTCATCCAACAGAAGCTGCTAACAAGATTCTCTCTGACAATCTCTTGGTCTCTGGCATCTCTCTCATCTCCTAATGACCCATGTCTCTCTCTCTCTCTCTCTCTCTCTACTTTCTTCTCAAGATTATTGTTGCTTTTTGCTATGGCTTAAGATTGTTATTTTCACCATGAGCTATTGTTTTGCCCATTTGAATTTCAAGACGCAATCGAGATTTTTATTGAAAGACACTCAGTGAAACTTCTATTTCTGAAAATTTTGAGGAGTTTCTTTGTTGTTGTACATCTTTTACTCTTGTGTACAAGTTACCAGACCTAGTAATCTATGGATACATATGAGTAAGACAGGCAAGTTCTAACCTCAATATGTCTGTTCAAAAGTTCACTTGGTCGGCGATTTCTTGAAAGTTGTGACTTCATGTGTCCATCATTGTGTTTGTAATGCCATGGAAAGTAGAGAAGATTAAACTACTTTCAAGCGAAAGATTCTCCATGACTTAAGATCCTCCAACCGATCTACAATTGAGAAAAAGGAAAACTATGAATCAAGTCACTCTGAATATTTCCAATTCAGGCTACGATAAGTGAGTTTAAAAAAAATTGGAACAAGATCAAAGTCTATGGAACTGTAAGATCAATCGTAAGTGTTTTGAGTTTCAGATTTATGGATCACTTGAAAAATTAGGTTGAATGCAAACAAGTCTTACAATGCTTATTCTAGAGATGAAGAGTAGCTTACTTGATGTATCTTTGACAGCAATCTGATAGCCTTTTAACATCAGCTTTGTTTACAGAGCAGTCCCCATTCATGCTTTCCTCATGTAAATCCTCCTCGCGTATATTCCAACTGTTCAATATCGACTCCATCTTCTGTATCTGTTGTTGCTTAAGGTCAACAAAAGATCTGTACAAGCCAACTTTGAAAACAAATCAAGAATTGAGCAGCAAAAACAGAGGAATCTAGAATTTGGATACAGCAATTGTTCGCGCGCTTGACTTTATCTGGGAAGGGAATGAGTTTTGGGACTCCTCGTTCGACTCTTCTAGCTGGATATCGAGAAGATCATCTTCTATAACATCCGAGCTGCTTAACAAAACTGATATGTACTGACTCAGACAGGATCTGTTAATCTCAGACTCATTAACTCTGGCAAGTAATCTTGCAATCACAGTCCAAAGAGCTCTTCTTGCTTCTAAGTCATCCGAAGCAAATGGTAACGTACTGAATAAACCTTCCAAGAAAGAAAAATCTGCTTGAGCAGATTCTTGAAGTCAAGATAAAGGCATGAAGGACTTAAAACATATAGAAATAAAAAGTAGTTAGTTTACCTTGTGATACTTCTGGAATAAAATCGACTGTTTCTGATAGCATATTTGCTATTAAAACTCCAGCAGTAACACAAGATGTTGCCACCTACAGTGAAGTCTAGTTTATTAAGCTATAACTTGAGATCTACACAATTCGAAAAGCTTCATATCAACCTAAAACTACCTCGGCTTTGTCCTGAAGTTTCATAAGATCACAGACTAGTTTAAAAAGCTGTTTGCTAGAGCAAATCTCTTTAGAATGGTTATCTGATGCAGAAAGGGCTTCAAAAGCTCGGAGGATAATTTCAAGGACAGGGTACCTGAAATCATAAACAAGAGTACATCAAACACGGTAAAGCATAACACTTGTTTGTTTTTGCAAGAATAGGATTGCCATTCACTAACGACCTTTTAGATGAGTTTCTATTCTTCCATACCTTTCTGGGATTCTTTCTGTAGCCAACTTGCTCATTTCAAAGGAAAGAAGATTGATCAAGAGACTCGTCAAGCCCAGAGTCATTAGTGGAGGGATCAGTAGCTGCCCAACCTCTTGTTGACCTTCTATGATACCTAACAACAGCCCTACACTCTATAGAAACGATGGAACTAGTTTAGCAAACTAAAAAAGCAATGCATGATAAACCAAAACTCAAATATCAGAAGTTACCTTTTCACTAAGATGAGGATTCAAGGTATTTTCCGCAATCCACAAAATACGGCGAAGTATATCATCAGACTGCAAACACTCGGCCCAAAAAGTGAAACCAGCCCCATAGAGTCCTGTGGTGAGTATCCTATTGGAAACACATGTGAGTTAATTAGTTAGTGAAATAAGCAACCAACTGATCAAGCATGAATCTATATATGATGTCACAAACTGATTAACCTGCAAACTTCACTTAGGCATTGGGTGTCATCAAGAAACAACTGCCCCACAAGAATGTTAACGAGTCCGGCTGTAGACTCTATATGTTTTAACAGACCTTCATGGCAAGCAAGGTTCCCAATAATACCGATACAGATTTCCTTGCAAGCCAAAATGAAAAAAGAAGTTTAAACAACAGTCAAATTCAGGAGCAGAAAAATATCTGGAAAATGATTAGACTTAGCCATTGATCATAAATATACTGAGCTTCTTACTCGAATGCGTGTAGATTTTGAAACCATAAGGTTTGCGTGAAGTACTTGTAAAATTAGATTCTCTACCTGCAAAGCCAAAGCATAGAATTAGAAAATGTTCGCAACCCCCGGTCTCAAAATTCTAAAGGCATTTTTTAGTAGTAGGATCAATACTTGGAATTTTTCAAAGGCATTATTTCAAATTCCAAAAATCCATTACCATTAGCTCAGCATGAGTTCTACTGGCAGCAAGATCCCACAAAACGCAACCATGATCTTCCCATGCCTCTTCCAATGACGACCCGCTTAGCTTTTCAGGTTCACGACATGAACTCGCCTTGTCCTTCTCCTCGGAAGTAAATTCGTGAGTGTTACCTCCAATGTCCATGCTCTCTGGATCACCATTGGAAGTGTCCACCAAATGATGGTTATGCCGTTCCTCATTGCTTTGATCACATTCTTCACTCCCCGAATCAATTGGAAGGAGTTTCCTTATCAGCGAAATAACATAGCTTGGATCAACTGTAGTCGAAATGTCAAACAACTGCACAACGTAGAAAGTTATAACCACTGTCAATTCAAAAGAAAAAAATCAGAACTTTCAATCGAATCTCTACACTACCAGGCTCAATTTCTACACTTAAGCTAGGAGGTGAAATAATAACTACCCAGAAATACAAACAATTAAGAGTAAGAAAAGTAAAGAGTAAATTGAGCTTCAAAGTGACCAAACGCAAATAGTCAACCGCGAAAGATTGATGCTTTACCTCATCAGGCGGCGGCGGAGGATGATGCGACGGAAAATCTCTTTCTTTCTCTTCTTCTTCAAGTTTTCTTCGCTGCTTCGCTTCCTCATCCTCCATTGAACCTCTCTGGTTTCTTCTCCTTTGCCCTTGTTTTTCCTCTCTCGCCAGAAAATTCGAACACCTCTTTACCTAATTTACAAAAGAGTCCTTGTGCTAAATTATGTTTCACTTTATGACCTACACAGTTTCTAATTTCTCTCAAAGTATTTTAAGCTATTCAAGATAACAAATACACCCGTTTCTCTCAAACTAATCCTCCGCCACAAAATTAACGGTCAACGACCATAAATTGTTTATTCATTAATTCAAATATTTGTATGGTATAAAGCTTAGAGAAATAAATTAAAAACAAGAACAGTTTCTTTTCATGTGTTGTAAATATGTGATCATCTGAGATTTGAATTTTCAATTCTAAACTTTTGAATCAATTTTCAAAAACAACTGGTTGTGATTTCTAGTATACATTTACTTCAGTTTTTAGCCAAAAATAAAATAAAATCGTAAAGTATTAAATTAACACACTAATTTGTATAAGTGCCAAAAAAAAAAAAGAAGATTAGACAGTATATCATTCGGAAATATTTGAGAGTGACAGGCTTTGGCATATTTCTTCCTACATTATATGGATATATCCACAATTTGGATACTGTATTGCTATCTAAATTTATCCTTAAGCTAAACCAACGAAGAAATCTCCATGCCCAAAGCTTTCTTCCACCACCACTAACAAACAATGGCGTTAACTCCACCTCCCTCTACACTCACTTCTCTCTTCAATCCCTCCGATCAGTCTCCGTCGCTCCATTTTCTTCTCCCTGGATCAGCTCGGCCTTCTTCTCCTGCCTTTTCTCTCCAGTTATCGGCGCTGAATAGAGCTCCGATCTTCTTCGAGGCACTGAAGGTTTTGTCGAGATCCAAGTGTTTCGCCAAGTCTCCCACAACCGCCGAAGATTTCGTCGGCGACTACGAATCGCTAAACGTTAGCGACGACGATGGTAGTAGTGACAATAACGATAATGGAGAAAACGGAGGAAGAGATGATGCAAAGAAGATCGATTCTTCTTCTTCTTCATCATCAAGTGATTCTACGTCGCTGGGAATCCGTGAGCCGGTTTATGAGGTTTCATGTTTCTACTGTCTCTGATTGCCATGAGTTTATTTGGCCAATTCTAGTAAAACTATGCCATGAATTGCATGTTCATTTCAACATATATAGGATTCTGATTGAATTGATTATATATGAATCCTTGCTCACTTTTTGTTGGTGATTTCGTATAAGAGACATATCGTTTCTTCTGACTCAAAATCTGAAAGCTGTGGATAGCTTTGGTTTAAGCTCCCTATTCTTGTATCTCATCAAATTTTCTTAATTGTGTCTGGAAAAAAAAAAAGGTTGTTGAAGTGAAGGCGAGTGGAGAAATATCTACAAGGAAGATTAACAGACGACAGCTGCTCAAATCCAGTGGTCAGTGAAACATTTTTGTTTGTTCTACATCGCATTTACATTTGTGGAATCTGTGACATTTGATCTTTAACTCTATGATATGTCTACTCTGTTCATCAGGTCTTCGCCCAAGAGATATCAGAAGCGTTGATCCTTCGTTGTTTATGACAAACTCGATGCCATCTCTATTGGTAAATACCATCTCTACTTCATTATCCTGTATTTACATTTATTTTTTGAAAATGCTGAAACTTTTTCTTACCTATTATTTAGGTCCGTGAACATGCGATTCTGCTGAATTTGGGCTCCCTGCGAGCTATAGCAATGCGAGAGCGTGTCCTTATATTTGATTATAACCGGTAATCTTGGTCCAAGTAAATCTCTTGTACTTCAGATTGTTCACTCTTTTTGAAGCAACACTAATGTAAGTCCATAATATTTTCAGTAGAGGAGGAAGGGCTTTTGTAGATACATTGATGCCTCGGCTCAACCCAAGAAGTATGAATGGAGGACCCTCTATGCCATTTGAACTCGAGGTTAGTTTGGCTTGATGGGATGATGATATTCAATCATGTTCGTACTATCTGTGGAAAAGAAGGAACAATTTTTTGTAGACATAACATATTTTCAGCCCTGCATAACTTGAGTTCATAATATTCGTATCATCTTGGTGCTAACTTTTCTTCCTATGGCTTTATAAAAGGTTGTTGAATCGGCGCTAATCTCAAGGATACAACGTTTAGAGCAAAGACTTATGAATATAGAACCCCGTGTGAGTATGGATGCTAGTGAGTATATTTCAGTTTGATTTTCTTCACTTAAACTGCTGGACTGTGACTTACCTGTGACTCAGTTGCTTCTCTTTCTTCAAATTGGAATATAAAATGAAACTTCCATTTGTAGACGGACAATGCATTTTCCCTTTGAAAAAAGTTTTAGAATTGGCATAAATATTATATTGAAATGAGCATGGGATGAAAGAGCTGTGCATGAAATCCTGTTCACGTTCTGACATCAAACACTGTAGTTTTGTGTCCAAAAATTTGCTTATGCCTTTGTTCAGATCATTCACTATGCTAAAAAAAATTTGTGCCATTTGGTTCAGGTCCAAGTGCTTCTTGAGGTTTTGCCCAACCGCTTAACTGCTGACATATTGGAGGAACTTCGTATTAGCAAGCAAAGCCTGGTAAACTTCATTTTGTTGTTTATGTATGTATATTCTTGATTCAGTTGGTCGCTTCCAGGGAACTCAATGTTTGTTCTGTTGTATTGTATTTTTCTTCACCTTTGGAAGGTTGAATTGGGATCGAGAGCTGGAGCTCTTAGACAAATGCTTATAGATCTTTTAGAGGATCCACATGAAATACGTCGCATGTGCATTATGGGAAGAAATTGCACACTAAGAAGAGGAGACGACGATATGGAGTGTACGTTGCCCTCAGATAAGCAGATTGCTGAGGGTAAAGCCTGAAAAGTGAAACACTTCCTTGGTGACATTCACCACAAACAAGTGAATTTTATCGATATTGATTTTCTGTCTGGTTCCTTGCAGAAGAAGAGGAGGAAATCGAAATGCTCTTGGAGAACTATCTGCAAAGGTGTTTGACCTGAATTCACACAATTAAGTTTTACTTTTGAAGCATACCGATATATTCTGTTGTGAAACTCTATAGATTTGTATGTGCAGATGCGAGTCATGCCATGGACAAGCAGAAAGACTTCTGGATTCTGCAAAGGAAATGGAAGACTCAATTGCTGTCAATCTAAGGTTCTGAAGATAACACAACAATCCTTTCTCAGTTCTCACTAATGATTAGGCACTCTTAACATGATCCATTGTTGTTTCCCCAGTTCTCGGAGGCTTGAGGTCAGCAGATTCGAGCTCCTTCTTCAAGTCGGTACATTTTGTGTTGCAGTTGGTGCTCTCATCGCAGGTACGTTCACATACTGTTTATCACTTACATCCGTTTTCTCTCAAAGCCAACAATTCCTGGTCATTGTAAAGGGGTTATACCTTATTTTCCGGGTGTGTTCAGGTATATTCGGCATGAACTTGAGGTCCTATCTTGAAGAACAAGCTGTAAGCTCTCATCAAGAAACCACATATTTACAACCACTGTGACATCATCACTTTATACCATTAACATTTTCGGGTTTTTGCAGTCTGCATTCTGGTTAACAACGGGTGGAATCATCATAGGTGCTGCAGTCGCCTTCTTCCTCATGTATTCATATCTCAGTAGACGCAAAATATTTTGAACCTTCATTCCTAAAAGACGGTGGTAAGAAGAGGTAAACCCGTCTTCTCTTCTTCCCATCTCCGTTTTACTTGACAACTGATAAAAGAGAGCTCAATACTAAACGTATTTTTTTCAGGTGGACAATCCGTGAAGAAAGAGAATTTTATCACATTTACAGTGTCGCATTAGGCCCCTCCTAGTACGTAGAGAAAGAGTGAATATATAATCACTGTGTGGTCTCCAACGACCCGTGAGCTATGTCAACATTGCTTATGCTCTGTACTATTTGTTAGTGTTGAATCAATGATGAATCATCTCAATTGGTTGGATAGCGAAAAAAAATCTCAAATCTTTTGTTTTCAAGTCATGAAGGGAGTAAACAAAACAATATCCAAATCCTTGGTTCCCAGAGAAGAGATTCAGAAAACGAACACAAAACTTTTTTTCCAGGAACTCTGTTTCTCTCAAGTGCGAGGATCACGAGCAGATTGACGACCTTCTCTTCCTGAGGCATTTGCTTCTGAGCCATCAATAGCAATATTCCCAACACCAACCTCCATGGCTTCCCTCTCATCTTTCTCCTTCACCGTATCCTCATCTGCTGCTTCAACAACTTCTTCTTTGGGATTTTGCGGACTCGATGAAGGTTTCAGCGCTCTAGGGACCGGATTCATCCATGGGTGCGTTAGGCACTGAGCAGCTGTTGGTCTCTTGTCAGGTACAAATTCAAGAATGGGAGTGATGAAATCTTGCATAGCCATAGCGTCTTGCTCGCTGAAGTCATATTTTTCCATCAAAACCTTGCTCAGTGGCCAGAACCGTAACCGCCTGATGTGCCTTAGCTCACCTTGCCGGTTGAAGAAATCTCGCGAATAGCGTCCTCCTAATGCAATCTGCATCAACAACAATTCCCGTTAAGATTCCTGTCTCGAATCGATACTGATGGATAAGAGAACACTGCGTTTCTCAGGTTTACCTTTCTTGGCATCATCCCAAGAAGCTCCATCATCAATGCCAAGTGATCCTGAAAACAAAAGTCAATCAGTTTTAAGCTCTATTTATGAAATGATTTGAGCTTTTCACAGAATATGAGAAAGCAAAGCAAGAAGAGAGAGATATACCTCATCCCGCTCAAAATTTTCACCGCTGTGAGGATCGAACAGAACATCTCCAGTAGCAAGCTCAAAGCAAATGCAGGCAAATGACCACATATCAGCCGAGGTTGAGTATTTTGAGCCAAGAATAACCTCAGGGCACCGGTACTGTCTCGTCTGAATATCGCTCGTAAACTGTTTATAAGTCCAACAAGCATTCCCAAAATCCACCAACTTGCATTTCCGTTCAACATCCGCAAGTAACTTCTGCCTCGTGGATCGACTTCCTCTCCTATTCCCTCGATTCTTCTGACTAACATTCTCAGCTTCTTTCCCTCTCTCAGAACTCTCCCCTGACCTCTCCGCAGCCGAATCTCCGTTTGCTTTGGCCTCGGAGTTAGAATCTCTCTCGTTCTCCTCAGAACCATCCTCTCCACCACATCCTTCAACCACCACCTTCTTAGCTTTCTTCCGAATCTTCTTCTTCTGATTCTTGGTCAAATCCGCACTGTAAGTGTAACTCTTAGGTTTCTCTTTCTCAGCCTGTCTCTCCACCGGAACAGCCTTGTCCTTTGGAGTCGGAAGAACAAGAGGAGCACCAGACTTCCGAGCATCCGCTTCAGGGTTAATGGTGGAGCAGAGGAGAATGTTCTCCGGCTTGATATCAGTATGAATGATGGAGAGCCCGCGGTGAAGATAATCCAAACCAACCAAGATATGGAAACAGAGCTCTTTCACCATGTGAAGAGGCACACCTCGGTAATCGCTGTACTTGATGACAGACAAGAGGTTGTCTCCCAAATACTCAAAGACCATACAAACGTGTTGCCCGTTAGGACCCGCGTGCTTGAAATGGTCAAGCAGCTTCACAACGCACTTCTTGTCTTCTGCGTCGCCTTCCGCAATCTGTTTCAAGATCTTTATCTCGTCCATGGCCGCCTCAGTGTAGTGCTGTGCGCTCTTCTGGATCTTCAAAGCTACATAACGCTACAAAACAATGAATTGAAGACAAAAAGATTCAATTTTTATCCATAAGAAAGAATCAAGCAGTTCCACATTCAACATTCTCTTCAAAAGCAATCCAACAAGCTATCTCAAGCCCCACAACCCTAGTCAAAAGCAATTCCTTTTCCTCTCGTTTCTAAAACCCTAAAATGATTCCCTGAACCCTAGAAGTGAGAGTGGCTTACCGAATTTTGGGTGTCCCAAGCGAGCCAGACAGTGGAGAAATGTCCCCAGCCAAGCTTGCTCTGAATGACATAAGATCCATTCTTATAAGTATCGCCGACTCGCACCGCATGGTAGCCTCCTCTCCTGTAATCCTCCGTTCCCTCATCCTCCGACGAGTAATCGCTAGCGTCACTCAGACGTCCGCCGTTCTTCTCATCCGCCATCGCCAGAATCAATTAGACAGTAACTGAGAGGCGTCCGAATCGAGAGAATATGATAACTGCGAATCTGGATCAATATTCAGGAGATAGAGGACGGAGGCAATTCGAGTAGATGCTGGGATCTGGGAAATTCAATTCGGGAAAAACCCCTAAAAGTTAAACCCTAGGAATTTGAGATTCAAAGGGAAGAGAAGATTCAGACGAAGACCAAAACTAAATTTCCCAATTAATGCAGACAAACAATTTGAGAATCGACCATAACTGGAACACGAAATTAATGATTAGGTTGACACAGAAGATAGTGGTCCGTGTCAGGGAGATAGTCAAGATACCAAAAACTAGGGCTTTTGTTGACTCTGTCTGAGACCGAAGTACACGGTTAAGGGAAGTACTGTATATTGAGAGATTTGTGAGATTTTTTTCCTAATGCAAATATACTGATTAAATAAATTGGATAACTTACAAAAATAGCATAAATCTTTATTTTTTTCAATTTCCATTGGCTTGTAGTTAATATTTTATCAGTTACAAAAGTAGCATAAATCATATATACTATTGGTTAGAGTGTTAAACTTTAGAACACGAAGTATATTTTTAATGATTGTAATGAGATACTCAAACTATATAAGTTTGTAACAATTAAGTAGAAGTATTGTTCATCAAATGAAGTAGTTTAGGAAAATTGTTGAAAGGCCTTGATCACTAGTTGACTCAGAGATTAGTGTTTGGATCATTACAAATTTACCTCTAATGGTTAATTCCTCTTTATATATTGATGCTCTAGTTTGATCCGAGGGTGTGAAAACGTTATCTAATTTGCTTTTGGTGGGATGTCAATATTTCTTAATGACTATGATTTCAATTTCGCAATATTAAATGAAAAATAGTATGAAATATCAGAAAACCTTTGATCAGAAGAACGATACACACACCACTAAGTACAAAAACCGAATTATGTACATCAAAAATTCAAAACTATAACAATGGAGTGAAGAAAACAACAACACTAACAACAAACAAGTCAACTTTTCTTCTGCTGGGCTTCGCCGGTCGGGAGACAATTACTCTCCGGCGACCGCAAATAACACGCCGGGCAACCAAATAAAGACAGTGTACAGAAACTACATAAGGCAAACGTGTATAAGCTGTGTGCTATAAGAACATGTTGATCACCAATAGTAAGAGCATTAGAGTGTTTCTGAAAATGTCCAGAGACGGCTTCTGCGGCGCAGCACTGTCACTAAACTGTCCTGCGTTCACATATTCGCTTCTTCCACTGCTGCTAGTCGCAGATACATTTACAGACATTGAACCTGAAGAAAGAAAGATCAAAGTTGAGAGATTTTCTCAAGTGTGGAAAGATTTGATTGCTCTTGCAGCTCATTTGAGTTTAAAGAGATGAGATTTACAGTCATAATTTGCCCATCCTATCCTCTGCCCCACCAGATCATAGACGAAGATCTTGTCTTTAAGAACCAAATCTGCATAACAAAAGATGAAAACCGATGTCTTTGTGACTTTATGTTACAGAACAAAGATTTCAAATAACAACGGCTTAAGCTTTCAATTTGGATTACCTCCAAGAATCGTTATCCCCTGATTCTGTATCCTCTGAAAACCTATGCACCACACTGCAGTACCTCCCTAGAAAGCAGAGTGCAGAGACAAATGTTATACCAAGAACAACAACAACAAAAACAAGATTTCAACGGAAGCGGAGTTAAAAGTACTTACGACGTTGTTTTGCTGAATGAGGTAATCTTGAGGATTCAAGAACATGGATGCTCCACCAGCAAAGTTCAAGCTAACTGGTGGAAATATGTCTGCAACACTGATCATTACAGTTCCATAAAAAAAGTTCAGATATTTCCACCATTTAAATACCAATAAGAAGACATGGTTAGAGATGGTAAAAGGAAGACGCACCTTGTGGCTATCACGTAACACTGGTTCCCTTTCGAAACAACTGGTCTGACAGACTGAGAAACAGCATTTGTGATCTGAAAAATTCCATAACGTATCAAGACAAGATTGCAGAGTGTAAAGTCAGTGGAGAACAATTATAGGCAGAGTTTGATGACTTACAGCTTCAACGAAAGGAACATAAGCTGCTTCAGAAAGGTAAGCAAGTGTTGTACCAGTGTCAATGATTGTTCCCTGTCCGTTTGATGTGGAGAAGACCGAGGGATTGATAGGCAAAGCTTGGCCATTTACTGAGATACTCAGCAGATTCACATTGTAATGAGGCCTGAAAATTTTCACACGCTGCTTATCAATCACTCTCTATTGAAACATCTAAACAATTTCAAAATGAAACAGTTTCTTCAAGAGGTAAAAGGATTCTCACTGTGAGGGAACGAGTGGAGTAAAGACAATGTTTGGCGCCACAATCTCTCCAAGAACCAATATGCCTCCACCTCCATTCTCTCCTTTCAAGCAGTGTGAGAACACTCTCGGAGCTAGTCCCTGTGAAGCAAGCTGAGAAATCACAGACATTCCTTGTTGCCCAAACCCGAAGATTCCATCAACTGCTCTATCCGACTTCACTAGATCACCCGTCTGCGAGGTACTGCATCTGTTCCAGAAAAAAAACAATCACACAAAGTCAAGAGTAATGGCCTCAAATTGATGACTATGAAAAAAGGATTTTGCTGAAATAATAACTCACCCGAACACAACCTGAGCGGTTGAGTTTGGGACCAGAGAGCTTCCTACAATCATGTCAAATTGCAAGACATCAGAGACGTAGAACCCTGAGGTGCCACTTCCATCTCCGTACTGAAACGTGTAAGCGCAGAGGTTGTTCTGAACAGAACAGCCTGAATCAGAGGACTGAACACCCCAACTGCATCTTTGGTCAGAACATGAGATCGGTGTCGCTGTCACTGAGCTCCCTGGATCAAAGTAATTCAACTGAATCTGCAAAACAACAAACCGAACAAAGCAGCATATTAATATCAAATCAAAGAATTTTAAGATAGTGAAAGAGTTTAAGAAAAGGCTTTACTTGGAGTCCACTGGTTTGAGGACAGCCATTGCAAGAAGCACAACTGACCCACAACACATCACTTCCTGTGTCAACCTGTACATAAAAGTCTCTTGGAGGAGATCCCAATCGCAGTTTCGTGTAGTATAATCTGTTCAAAATCAAACTCCAAAATTTAGCACAACACAACAAAACCAAAGATTATAACTTTTTTGATTGAGACATAAGGAAAAAAAGAAAAATTTGGCAGACAATGACTGAGCTTTAACACCTAGTAGGCATCAAAATCATGAATTTTAGATTATTGCCAACAATCGAAAAAAAAAAAACAAAAAAAGATGAATTTTTAGATTACCCAACAACGAAAGGATCAAAAGTTCCGTCAACGGGGAAATCTATAACTCCGCCGAGGGACTGTAACAATCTGCCGTGTCTAGCTCTGTCGCGTGCCTTAAGCTGACTGATTTCCATCTCGTGACTCGCCGGGATCGCTCTTTCTAGTTTCAGGGCAGCCGGAAAACCGTAAGACAAAACCGCCGCTGGTAATAAACAAAGGAGAATAGCCGCCGCGTAACGAGCATCCGCCATAGCTGCTCCGGCTTGTGGGTAAGTGTTAAGAAGAATTTCTATATCTCGTCAGAAATCAAAAAGATCATTTTTTTTTTCTTCTTCTGGGCACGTCAAAGGATGAAGAATCGAGCCGCCAATTGTTAGCGACTACGAATCGGCAGTCTCGAAATGGATAATCGAGCCGTCAGACTATTACATGAAAACAGACGATTCGGAGATTTGTTTTGTACTTTGGAAGAAAGAGAGAGAGAGAAGTAACAGTGGATAAACAGAGAAGGTGTTTCAGTACAGATTACGCCAAAATCACATGTGTTTTACTTCCTTTGATTCTACTTTCTATTAATCCATTTTCTTTTTTTTAAACATATCAAAGTGTGACACAAAAAGCATATCAAAGTTAAATGACCTGGAGCAAAAATAAATGATAAACTGATAATAATATATTCGTGTTTTAAAAAGTGCCCATTTATCTAAAATTCCCTTAATAAAATAACCTTTTTTAATATAGCAAAAACTCTATAAATTAATAATATTAGGATAAGAATATTTTATTAATTTAGCAAATTATGAATTTATCGAGAAATAATTTGAATCAAAAACTTAGTTTAGGATCGAAAAATTATATTGATTAATCAAATTATTAATTTATCACTTATTAAGCTTTTTACCATACATAAAAATTAAAAACTATATAGACATAGTAGAAGTTAGTTAACAAATATGTATAAGTGATAATAGTTTGAAATTTTGAAAAGACATTGTAATTCGTAAAGTTACTTAACAAACAAGTAAAACTTATCATATACGAAAAGTAAAATTGTATAGACAAACAAGGATTAGGCTTTCATTGAAAAGAAAAGGAAGACCAGTCAATACAAGGTTCTCTTGGCATCATGCTCCATGTCCATGAGCTCCTTTCAATTCGTTTTTTTTTTTTTTTTTTGCTATTTCTTTTTTACTAAATACCTAAACCACGTAGTGCGTAATTTCGACGCACCTCTTACTTTTTTATTTGTACACGATATGTTGGAAACTATAGAATCCATAAGAAAACAAAAAGCAAGTTATGCCTTTTACCTATCGTTGAACATTGAATATTTTCAACAAGTTGATGAGTTTGCGAACTCCAAACTCGATTGGTTAACAAGTTACGGTCAATGCATGTAGCACTGTTCAAGAAAGTGTAGTGCTACACTAGAGGTTAGGTGCACTTTCACCGTGACGATCGATTGTAAATAAAAATAATGCTTTTTTAGGATTCTGACATAAAAAAATATGATGAAATCTCAGGTAATATATAAAAAAGCAAATATGGATTAGTTGGTTTTGAATTGAACACTTATGAATCTTAATCATATAAAAACAAAGTTCAGTTTGTTAACAATGGGTCTGTAAATGGTATACGCAGAGTTTATTGTCAATCTTAGAGTAGGATTAAGTTTGAAATGGGATACAAAAATCATCATTTCGAAAGAGGGCATTAGAAAAATATCCACATTAGAAGTATGAATTGGTTTATATTAATCCATTTGTTGTCAAATGATTGTAAGTTGGATGTCCATAAAATTTTAATAGTGTATGTCTTCAGAAAACAACTCAAATCATTTTGCTTTATTTTGTAGAACCCACATTGCAATTATTTCATACATTTTACTTTACCAATTCCTTTTATTTTCCACGTCTACCAAAAAAAGAAAATGATAAAAATAATAAATAAACCGAACATTTGTCGACATCGTTTTTTCTTTATCGCCCTTATTTAACAAAATGAACATATTTAGAAAGGAAAACCTTTATCTCTAACTAAAATTAAAGTTCCATGCCTGCGAATTAGACCGCCATTTGCGAATGCGAAATTCCGACCCCTTAACGAGTACATATATACTTGATACGTTTCTGTATATTTTTCGTTTTTCATCGCTCTCTTCTCTTTTATTAAAAGATTGAATTTAGCTTAAATTCTGAGATGCCCCGTCACACATTAGCCTAGTGGTTATATGTTCACCATGTTCCATGTTTAAGATTTTTCTTTTTTTTAACTGTAATGTTGTAGATGTTACGAAAAAACAAGAAATGATGAGACATTCGTCAAACTTTTAGCTCTGTTTAACAACCGATCAAAAAGTGAGTCTATTCGGTTCGTGGAGGTGTGCGCATAGTTCCTTTATGTGTTGTAGTGTATAAGTGTATTGTATTAACTAAGACACCGTTTCTTATAAGCTTCTATTGATCTATCTTAGCCACTCTTAATCTTGGGTTTGGTTTTGGGAATCCTCCAATCATCCGAAAGAGAGCATATAGTTTTTAGTTCAATACATTATCATAGGTTTTTACCTTTTTGTGCAAAAAACCTTGACTACTTTTTTTTTTCTCACAAAAAAGTTTCAATAAGAATTTTACGAACCAGATCTTCAAAATTTTATAAATTTGATTTGGATCAATGAGCTTTCAATTGTAGCAGTTCATTCAAATAAAAGGTGATATAAAAATATTAATAAATACTTTTTTTTATATAAAAAGTTTAATTAAAGCACCACCTTTTTTTTCCTTTGTGGCTAAGTTACGAAGGTGTGGTGTCACATTCCATGGGGAATGTCTTTTATATTGTTTCGTGCCCATAGATTGATCACAAGGACTTAATGTTGTTGAACCATATATTTTCCCTAAATTTTAAGATGTCTTTCCTTTTGGCTTGTCATCAAGGTTAATTTCCCTAAATTTGTCCGTATAGGTTGTGGTCGCATTTCGTATTGGCAAAGTTTTTTTGGACTTACTAAACTCTTGTTAGTAATTAAGACCATGAGGTAGAATACTCATCTCCAAACAAAATTCCATATAGTAACTTGTTCACGAGTAACTAAATCACATAAGCCATAGAATTTTATATACAAACATAATGGCATGACAATAAAACATAATGTTCACGAGGATCTTCTTTTTTCATGTCCTATTGGCATGACGATCTCACTGCAGGTCTATAAGTAATTATCGTATTTACTAAAGTTTCCGTTTGACGAATTAGTATGTAACAAAATCGATTAGGTATAAATTGTTTTGTGGCGGAAAAATATACCTGCCATTTACATGCCATGTAGGCGTTTGTGGACTTGAAAGATGTATCTTAACAAGTTTTGTTGCCCATAAAAGATACAACGTGGCGAGGAAGAAGTTTTTTTGTAAAAGCCTCATCAATTCATCATTAGTTAGATATAACTTTTAACAAACCAAACCAAATTTTAACATAAAAATCAAAATATACCTGCGAAGATTTGCCCTAATAGATCGTCCTTGACGTTTGGTGGACTGTTAATCGCCTCGCACAGTGGCAACCGCATAAACATTGTTGCTGACTTGCTGTATTAGCTACCGTGGCGTAAATGGAATCGAGATAGCTTTTTAGTGCGAAGGTACTAGAAAACTATATATCATGTAATGATGCATATAGTGTAACTAAACTCTACTTAAACGATATACGTTCTAGTTGTTCTAAACTTTAATTAAAGAAGAAAAAATTAAGTAAAACATAAGTAAAAAAAAAGTAATACACAAGTGAAAAATAAGTAAAACAAATGAAAAAAGAGTAAAAATATATATTTAGACCACTCAACCAATACAAGTACCAACTATATCCACTGTTACTTCTCTCTAATAATATATTCGTGTTTTTTTCTTTTCTTAATTGCTTTTAATTGTTAAAAACTTTGTTAAAACCCTCTTTAGATACAGGGATGGAGATGCTCTAATGACAGATATATATTATTGTCTCCTATTCCTAAGTGGATGTTTTGTGTTGACTTTATAGTCTTATTCTTTATTCTTTATTCAAGCTGATGACTACAGAATTTATATTCTTTAAATGGTATGGGAGCAGGGTGCACAAACTATAACTGGTCACAAGATCTTTAGCCAGGTAAGTAATGCAAATAAATGTATCACTAAAGTATATGGAAACAGTGCAAATAAATGTTTGACCAAGCAAATATTGATTAGTAGTAGTATATTTCAACCAAGGAAACAATGAAAATAAATGTTTGACTAAGAATCTTCTAATAATAAATTTGCATTGTTTTCAATTATTGTTGGATATATGAAAATATAGTACTCCCTCCGTTTCAAATTAGTTGTCGTTTTGGCAAAATGTATCTGCAAATATTTGGACGTATCTGCAATGCAAAACATGTCCAGATACGTCCAAATATTTGCAGATACATTTTGCCAAAACGACAACTAATTTGAAACGGAGGGAGTAATATATTGATTTTGTAAGTCAAACAAAAGTTACAAAATTAATTGTATCCAAGTCAAATCAACAAACTAATAAATGTGCTATTATGGTTAATAAATTAATACAATTAATAATTGGATTCGCATGTTTCATTCATATATATATATACACACACAAAATTTATGTATCAACCAACAAAATCTTGATTTAATTGAATTACATTTTTTACGAAAATTTGTAAAAGAATGGCGCTAAAAGAGTGTATGATGATGGTATTGATCATGATAGGATGCCATCTAAAGGCAAGCGATGGAATTGAAACTATCTCAAAGGAAGACACTCACAGACCAACATCTCTTTCACCGTACGTATCTAACTCTCACGAATCTTTTGTTTTATTTTTAACTAATGAATTAGCGTTCCACATCATCCATATGTGTGTTTGTGTGATTAGTTTAACATATATGCAGTTGTAATTGCCGTAGAAAAAAATATACATATGTAGTTGTAATTTGTGGTTGTATGCAGAATGGAAATGATAAGGCCACAAGGAGTTCCAAACCCTATATGCTTAAGGAATTGTTTTGCGGCATGTGGCAGTACTAGAGAAGAATGTCAAAAGTGTTTCATAAAATGCTCCGGAGATTTCAAACCGTAAAGTTCTAAATTGATATTTTAAGGATAATTACAGCTCTTTTCAATAAATAAAATTAAACTTTAAAACAAATTAGTGTAACATTTATGTAGTTTTAATTTTTGGTTGTATGCAGAATGGAAATGATAAGGCCACAAGGAGTTCCAAACCCTATATGCTTAAGGGATTGTTTTGCGACATGTGGCAGAACTAGAGAAGAATGTGGAAAGTGTGCCATAAAATGCTCCGGAGATTTCATACCGTAATGTTCGATCCAAGTCGATAATATTAAGGATATATGTACAACTCTTATCCATAAACAAAAATCAAAGACTAATAAAAAATTAGTTTGCAATGTGTACTAAAACTGTTTTAGATATCGATGTTTAGATGAATTCAATATAAAATTATCGATTAGTTCATGTTAATATATATTATTATATTTTAGTTTGCAACTAGTGAAATTTTCTACCACGAAGCGATCAAATACCTATGGAAGTCATGAGGTTCGAAACTCTATCTTCATTTGAGCAAGGATTATTGTTAGAGAGGAAATGTCTTCGCGTATCGATTGGAGCGCCGTCCACGTCTTGCGAGTTGGGAATCCCCTTTTAGTTTAATAGTGGATTGGTGTAATGGCCATTTATTGGTCCAAAATTAGAAAAGTAGCACATATATGGGAATGTGTATAGTGCGCAAATAAATCCTTCTCTCCTTCTCATAATCTTGGCTATGATCTCTTACAAGAAAAAGACAGCTCATAATATGGTTTTTTAAGACGAACATACAACAATGGAGATACTGATATATGATTGTAAATGAAAATGCGTTAATTTATATATAATTTGCTGTTTCAGAGATCTTGATTCTTATAAGAAGATGCGAGGAAAATGTGTTTTTTATAATTATTTTTTCGTCATGGTTGGATAAATGATGTGGAGGATCCTAACCAAACCAAGTGATTTTTTTCTTTCTATAAGAATAAACTTTTCGTCAAGTGGATCCGAACTAAGTGGATTTGTGATCATAAGATTAAGAGAAAGTCACATGAAGAAAAAGAGTGATACTAAATACGACTCAATCCAATCATACTACAGCCATTTATTGATTTATGTGTTTTATTTTATTTTTACAACCAAATATCCTAAACCGATATGTTGAGATCTCTCATATCTCTTTTGTAGGTCGAAATCCAAGACTTGATTATCTCGATTTCTTTCTTCCTTTGGATCACTAGCCAATCCGGGTCTTCTCGGCTTTTAAAGACAATGTCTTGACAATGAGAGCCTGTAAATATATTTCGCAAAATTAGTGAGACTTCATTTATGAAGAACTCGTAATGCTTACTTAAAATTTAGTAATTAAATTACCGTATTTTGACGTGATGGCGACTACGGTGGCTGATATATCCTCCAAAACTCTGAAATATATGAAGAATTCATAAGTTTTGCACACATTGATTCATGTATACTATTATTTATAATGATATAATTGTACACCAGATTACTCATTTAAACAGTTTATGGATAAATAAAATGAAGTTACCCGCCGGCACTATACGGATCTAACAATCCATTCGAGAATATAATGTTGTTTCCAAATCGACGAAGGATTAACTTGACATCCTACATTACACACACACATATATAAATATATATATATATATATATATATATTAACGTCAAGTTATATTAATAAATTGAAGAAATAAATTGTGAAATTAATTATAATATTTCTTATTTACCTGAATCCCGAAGTAAGCGGTGGCCCAATGAGGACGAGGAGGGACACCGTAATTCACTTCACATTCTTCTGTGAATGTACTCATATTAAAGGGTTTCGTCTGGAACATTGTATCTTCTTTTTCATGACCATCTCGCTGCAGGTCTATAAGTAATTATCGTCTTTATTAAAAATTTCCGTTTGACGAATTAGTATATAACAAAATCTATTAGGTATAATATGTTTTGTGACGGAAAAATATACCTGCCATTTCCATGCCATGTAGGCGTTTGTGGGCTCCAAAGATGTATCGTAACAAGTTTTGTTGCCCATAAAAGAAACAACGCCTGCGAGGAAGAAGTTTATTTTGTAAAAGCCTCATTAATTCATCGTTAGTTAGATATAATTTTTAACAAACTAAACCAAGTTTTAACATAAAAATAAACCTGCGAAGATTTGCCCTAATAGATCGTCCTTGTCGTTTGGTGGGCTGTTAATCGCCTCGCATATGGTGGCAACCGAATAAAAATTGTTGCTGTATTGAGCTACCGTAGCGTAAATGGAATCGAGATAGTTTTTTAGTGCGAAGGTTCCGTTCAAAGGACTGATAAATAATAAAAGATATAATTTAATTATCAAATGATATATTATTCATTGACAAACAAACAAAAAAAAAAAAAAGCAAAGCAAAATAAGGAGGATAGGTTATTGATTATTGAAAAAGGAAAAAGGAGAAAAATGTTTGTACTTGCACATCATGAATTTTCTACTGAGGATCAAGAGACCGTTGGGTTTGGCAGCAACTCTATCAATTTCTTCCCAAGATTGACGAACCGTGTCGTAACACCTCTCACTCGTTTCCTTATGGAACATATATATGTAAGAAATGAAATTAATACTCCCTCCGTTTCAAATTAGTTGTCGTTTTGGCAAAATGTATCTGCAAATATTTGGACGAATCTGGACGTGTTTTGCATTATAGATACATCCAAATAATTGCAGATACATTTTCCCAAAACGACAATTAATTTGAAACGGAGGGAGTATTACTTAAGACTGATATTTAACCATGTTACCAACAAAAACTAGTGAAGAACGCTTAGAACGGAATAGTTAATGTGGATTAATGTTGATTAAAAAAAAGACCTTATCTATCGATATGGTCTAATAATTGAATAGGAATATTACCTTGAAAACCTTGGTTACGATATAATAGTAACCATACTTCGGTCGCGTATCTTCAAAGTAAAGAAGAGGAGCTGAAGATGCCAATGCACCGAGTGCTATGTGCGGGTATTTTAGCTTGAACCATGCCGCCAACACTTTGTGTCATACCATTACAAAAAAGGAAAAACACATTTTCATGAATAATCAAATATATTACACAAGTTATGGGTGTGAATGTGTGATAATGCACATAATATATATAACTGTAAAGATGACTTACTTCCTCCGTAGGATCCTCCGATGACGATTACCGGGCTGTGTTTGGCAGAAAATTTCTCTTTGACGTGCAAAAGAATGGCTGCGTAATCTGCTAAGGCCTGCGCGGCGTTTAAGTATCCCAGGGTACTTGCGTTTTTCAAAGTTTCTTCTGCCGATCCAAACGGTAGACTCTTCCCGTAAAACCTATGCTGCGCACATTTGATATTGCAAGCGTTAATTTATAAACACATACTATAAATACTTATGTAATCGCTTGCATGATTACTCTCACGTACCTCTATATACACGAGAAGAGCTTTTAGACGAGGACCATTCTCGCTAAGGAATCCTATGCCGGATAAATCGGAATCCAACGACGATTCCTCTCCAAGAAACGCTAAGATCGGTGCGTTAGCTTTAGCACCTTCCCAGTACTTGGAGTCGATGGCGTATCGTTGTTGAAATTTCATGTAGCTTTTCGGCGTGAATGTGAAGTGATCGAGGTTCTGATCAAAATATAAAATATTACGATCGGAATCAGTAGAAACATCTACTTCTTGGCTCTGACTATCGGGAGCATTCCTTGGTATTTTGGGGAAAATTCCAAGTCCAGCTTCTTTAGAGTTTGTAACAGAGAGATGTGAGTAGATCGTCAGTATCAAGAGGAGGAAGAAAGGTGGTATTGACATCTTTTGGATCATTTGAGAAAAGAGAAAGAGAAAAAAGAACTCCGAGAGAGAGAGATGATTTTTGTGAGTTTAAATCGATGTCTCGTGCTTCTATTTGTATTGATTGGGGAATCCCTCGTTAACCCCAGCTGTAAACATTTATCTTTTATTTCTGTTAAAGTTCAATAATGTAGAATTCGATGTACAGTAAAACCTCTATAAAGTAATAACGTTGGAACTACAATATTTTATTATTTTAGCGAGATTATTATTTTATCGAGAGATAATTAGACCAAAAACTGAATTCAGAACTTGGAAATTATATTCATTTATCGAGATATTACTTTATCGAGTATTACTTTATAGAGGTTCTACTGTATTTCGTTTCCTTGTTTCAATTTAGTATAGATGTATTAGCGATGTGTCATAACTCGCAACTCGTAACTCGTAACTCGTAACCCATATAGTACCAACCACAAGATTACGCAGCAATCATTAATATTGATGCATGTGATCACGAACCTATAAAAGTGTGGACATATATACAACGCTTTATTCAAATTTGAGTCTATTAAAACCCAAAGAATTCTTCTAACGTACAAATTTTACTTTAACAAAAAAGGTCGGGTTTTCACTCTGTTTCTGTATTATAATAAGTTTAATAACTGCATCTTCAACAATAATGGTCCATATACCAACCCTACATGCTGTAGATAATCCATGTTATGTCCCTTAGAGTATCTCCAGCGGTGATATTTAGCATGGTCTCTATACATTAAAAAATTAAAAACAAATGAAAAAGGAGGAAAGAGAATGTCAGAGAGTGTGATACGTTTCTATGCAACGAAACCGTATCAACAAAAATAAGAAACTATGGTAAGAGGTGTCACTATATTAGTGGTTGGCTTCTTTTATTATTTTAAGTTTAATTATTTTTTAAAAATTATATTGATTTAATATTTAAGAGAGACTGAGACTACGGTATAACAGATGGACATGCTCTTATATAGTAGTTAAAGCTGAAATGTGGAAGGAAGAACCGCTTTAAACATAAAGCTCTGTGAAAGAAAAAAAAAGAACCGCTCTAAACATGAAGAACCGCCGGCTGCTTTTTTCTTATTTTCCTTACTTAAAGTTTAAACTAGTACTTTATGTTAAAAATTAGTTTTTATTTGTGATTTAATGGTAAATATTAATTGAAATAAAAAAAATGTAAAGAGGAAGATTAGTATTTTAAAGGAAGAGGTATTGTCAATCGATTAGGAAGAAGTCGTGCCTATAACTATTATTACATATTTACATTTATCTGACAATCGATTACACAATTATTTTGAGGGTATCTAATCTTTGATTCATGCTATTTATCGAGAAATTGGTAGTCGGGTGTATTCTTGTTTTGACACTTTCCTTTCTCTCTCAACGCCTGTATGAGAAAGTTATATATAGGTTATAGCTACATATTTAAAATCTTGTTTGTGTAAGGAAAATATAGTAAGCCTCTAGACCTACACCATGCTTTCATAACCATGCTATAGCCTATAGGTATAGGAGTAAGCTATTTTCGTATGTGGAAAATCCCTGATATATTAAAAGAGAAAACACTTTCAAAGTAACCTTTAGTTGATGTGTTATTAACAATAATGCCATTCTGATGTGTCATCATTAGAGAGCTTCTTAGGTTAGTTATGAAATAAAGTTAGTTTACTAGAATAATTACAAACATTGCCATTCATATTTTTGGTTAGAGAATCAAATATGTATATTAAATTAATCATATATATAACTATTAATAAAAAAATATCATTCTATTTCCTTAATTGACAACTACGAAAATTAGTAAATAAGGAAAATATTAGATTCAATTTAATTCTATCATAATAATTTCTTTTAAAATCATCATATATCTCCTATTATCTTTATTTACATTTATTTTATAAAATAAATTGAATCACAATATAAATAATCTAATAAAGAAAATCTAATTTTTTTTTCTGTATAGGCTATGATTTGAATTTTTTAAAAATAAAATAATATAAATTGTTTAGTAAATAACCTCATTTAGTAGGTATCGAAAAGATAAATTAATTATTATTTTTATTCCATTTAATATGGGTTTTTAATTAAATTCTATAATCAAATAGATTAAAAAATTTAATTTTCTAAATATTTTATTTTGATTAAAATTTTGAATATTACTCTATCTGTTTCAACTTTCAATATACAGTTAATTCAATTTTTGTTTTTTTTTCGACAATTTGGATTATGCAAATTGTTTTCTTATTAGTTTGATTGTTTTGAAATTATAATAAAGTATGTTTTAGTTTTGAAAAAAAGAAAAAAAAAATTTAGATCTAATCCGTTTACACTCAACTAAAACTTCATATCTTATAAAATACATGTATAATTCTTTTAAAGAATATTTTTTCTGTTTTTTTTTCTTTAAACTATCTTATTATTATATTGTAGTCATTTGATTTTTATATATCTAACTTAAATCTTTCATATTTAATCTATGGTTACGATCAAGGAATTTATTTATCTTTTTAAAAAATAGGTTAAAATACTTAATTTTCATACTATAAATGAATAAGAGAAGACAATAATGTAACAAAGATCAAATTCGTGGCATAAAATTTCGAGATATTTTAATAAACACTTTCTAGTGAAAATACAAATCGACAAACCATCACCGTGTGCAGGGCGCGGGTCAAACCCTAGTATCAGTATCTTATTATATAAAGCTGGATGCGCGCGACGTGGTTGCGACACGTAGGATTTTTATAAAATTTAGGATTGCGACATGTGTCACTTTTAATGTTATGTCCGTTAAGATCGTGACATGTGTCTTAGAAAAAAGGAAAAAAATAATAATTAAAAAAAATAGATAAAGGAAAAAAAACGAAATTTTAATCTTTTATAGTTAAAAGAAAAAAAAATTATATTTGTCATATCCTAATAGAAAAAGGTTTCCCATTCATCAAATTTATATTATCCAAACACATATAAGATTCAAATTAATGAAATAAATAAAATCCTATTAGTACATGAAATAGGTTAGGTAAACTAAATTTCCTATAACTGCATGGAATAAGTTACATGAACCCCTATAAAAAGAAAAAGTTAAATGATAGCAATCATGATTTTTATAACTCACAAAATTGCGATATGTGTTTATATTCCCATTATGAACAGGAAAAAAACAATATATAATAAGCTATTGCGATTCAATTATGTGCTTCTATCTTTTGTATAATCTTTTCTCTCATAAAAAATCATGTATTTAAAATTCATGGTATCAATGAATAATATTTAACTCTATATTAGTTGGATAGAAATCAAAATTATTGTCGATACATGTATCTAACTCTATATCGGTTGGATAGAAATCAAAATTATTGTCGTTACATGTATTTGATCCGGTGAAGACATGTTAATTGGAAAAATGTTAAACAGATATAAAAACTAGAAAAAAAAAAACTAACTAATAATGAAAATGAAAATTTATAATGGTCTGAGTCAAAAACAAAATTGAGAAAGAAACAATATAAATAGAAAACTAACAAATTAATTATCAAGCAACTAACTTTTTTTTTGACATCATCAAGCAACTAACTAATATTAAGAAAATATAATGAACCGATATTCTAATTTTAAATAGTTTAATTTTCAATATTGTTAGGTAAAAATTATTAAATAAAGATTTCATCAATTGAAATCTCTTGAATGGAATAATAAAGTTTTGTTGAATTAATTAATCAGTTGATCATATTTAGACATATATAAGTCTTTCTATATTGGATAAAAATAAAAATAAAACAAATTAATTCATTTTTCATATCATGAATTCAAAAAAATATCAATTACAATAAAAACGTAAAAAGGTTACCGATCTTATTTTATTTAAATATTTTTATCGGGTTTTTAATATTATTCTGTTTACTTTAAAATGATCAAATTTGGTTTAATACTTTTCCATGATTTTATTACAAAATCTTAAAATAAACCCGCGTATACGCGGGTCTTAATCTAGTTATATATATATACAAAACATCAAAAAATTGTTTAAGGATATAATACTGTCTAATATATAATTATTTCTTTCCGGGAGACTAAGTTTAATTGGGAAAGATTCATAAAAACATTTAATAAAGGATATAATCTTGTCTTGTACGTATAATTATCTATTTCCTAAAAAAAAGCTTTATCGTAAAAAAGTATTTCTATATACAAAAGATTAAAAAGATGTATTCTGGAGCGGATATTGTGTTGACTCCTATAGTCTCATCATTGGTTATTCTTTCTTTCTTGATTTAAGCTGACTACTATGGTTTTTCGTAATTTGGCTTTCTTAGCTCGATTAGTTTGCATTTTTGCAAATTATAAGCAATGCAGTGGTAAAATTTTAGGCAGGGTGCATAGAGCCATAGACTATACCTAGGTCAAAAGATCTTTAGCCATGTAAGTAAAGTAATTGGAAACAATACAGACAAATCACAAATGTATTACTAAGTAAAGATTAATTAGTAGTATGTATTATTTTATTTTATTTTTTGGTAAACGTATGTATTTTTCATTCAATTCAAATCCCGAGTCCAGCTTCTTTAGAGTTTGTAACAGAAAGATGTGACAGATTCATCAGTAGCAGGAGGAGAGAGAGATGTGAAAAATGCATTTTTACAATAAGTAAAAATCAAGGATTATAGCTATGTCTAAATATTATGAAACGCTGAGTAAATTTATGAACTTTATAACCATCTAGTGGTTGGTTACACATCTCTTTACGGCATGCTATTTTTAGCGATTTGGGTCATAAAGTTTTTTTCTTTGTTAATGGTTATATTATATTACTGAATTATCAACTAACGTTTATGTACAGAGCGCAAGTGGAGACATAAAACAAAACAGCATTGAAACACAAAAAGAAACTTAGGGTCTAAATGGTAACTGCGGAATGTTGCTGAATGCGGAATCTGGCAGAATTAAATTGTAACTTTTTGTGGAATCTGGCTGAATAGTTAGTAATGTGAATGGTAACTGCTGAATGTTGCTGAATACAGAATAATTTTTTTTTAGAAATATTTGTTTCAAAAGTTTGTTCAACAATATTTTTAAACTTGAAAATTCAAATAAAATGTTGGTATCAAATTTTTTTTAACCTTTTAAATCTAAACAAATTTTATCTTAACAAAACAACAATGGTTTGTGTAACAAAATAACAAAACATTTACCCACTTGAATTATAAACTAAATAAAATCATATACTTGAGAAATAACTAAATAATAGTTCAATAAAATAAAATTATTTAAAATTATAGATTTTGGATTGATTCATAGTAATTTATTTAACATCAAAATTTATAAATTCTAAAAAACTGCACCATTTTTTATGAAATTATATTTACATTTTACTCTTGAAAAAAAAAACACATGTTTTAAAAATCTACTAAATTAAATACTCCATATATGAATCTGACAAATTATTTGAATAACAGAATATTTAAATAATTACCCTGTTAAAATAAGTAAAATAACAAAAAAAGTTAATAAAATAATCTGTTTTAATTGATTTTGTAGAAGTTATAAAATTTTGGATTTATAATATTGATATGTTTATTTTATATAATTTAGGTTTTTTATTTTATCATTTTCTCAGCTAATATATTTTTGTAACATGCACATATTTATTTCTTTATATTGATTTTTAGAAAACAGTTTCTAAAATGTAATTTAGTCAAAGTCAACATTCTATTAAAGTTTTTCAGAGAAAACAAAAAAAGAAAAATGCCTTAGAAAAAATTCTGCCAAAAAGCATTCCACTACATTCTTCAAAAGTAACTGGTAACACTAACAAATAATTCATCAACATTTTTCAGAATTCCCCAATTAATCTGGTACCAGTTAGGGCCTTAGATTGATATGTTAATTAAGGCTGTGAATGGGAGTTGTGTTTTTTGCAACTGCGGTGCGGTTTTTGTAATTTAATTGTGGAGCCCACTTTGTTATCACCAATCAACAAGTTTTTAAAAGTGCGGTGCGTTTTTGATGATTAAATTATTAAAAAAATGAAAGGTAGGTTGCGGTTCACTTTTGTGAAGAAAAATTGCAATCCGTACTGCTACAGTAAAACACATGGTTTTAGGTGTGTTATGTATTTATGTAAGTGCGTTTTTACGATAAATTATGTTTTTTAAGTGATAATAATTTGAAAAAAAAATGTATAAATTGAATATGAGTAATATAAATTTTATCTAAATTTAATAATTATAAAAAATATATATATAAGTTATGTCATTCATCACTACTTTTATAAACTAATGTATTTCGTGTTTTTCACCAATCATACATTAGTTTGTACCGCTTATTTTACATAAACCGCATTTGTTCCGCAGTTAAATTTTTTCCACACTTACTAAAAGTAAACCGCATCGCATTCTAAAAATATTTAAACCGTACCGCATAATATGCTGTCACCATTGTAGATCTTTTGGGTGCGTTAAAATCCAAGTTTCAATTATTTTGATTTATTTGTCTCGTTGCATCACACTCAATCTATAACTACACTATCCTCTAAAACTTTCCTCAAATATAATATATGACTTCATTTATTTTCTTATACAAAACCAAATTTGTTATGATTCTTTTTTCGCGTGGGAACAGCTTGCAAACTCTTTGCTTGCAATGGGTGCAACTTATTTTGTCCAACAATATTCATTCATATTTTTGGAAAACAAAATTTAATTGGGAACTATATTCGTTCAGTAAAGTTTCCCTGTATAATGTTAGTTTCTTCCACTATGTTCAGTTAGCTAGTCTATGTCAGTTCACATGGTTGTTTTTCTGTTTCTTTCATGCGAACAATTTATATCGGAATGAGCTTCTTTTCTTTTCCCTTTTTTCTATATTCTCGAAGTTTTGACCTAAGATTCTTTTTTTAAAAAGTTTTGACCTAAGATTAAAATTTAAAATATCCTTTTGTCAATAATTAACACTATATTACAATAAACTAATTATATTTTTTTGACCAAAGGCTCGATAAACTAATATGCGTTAATTTATTCCATGATATCATGTATTTATAGATCATCACTCAGATCAGAAGATAATTACGAACATAGTTTATCTTTGCACTCCTAATCTCTTAGAGATACATTTTTGGATTTAAATAATTTCGAAAAAAACAAAAATCATAATTGTTTGTTTCCTTAAATAATCTACAACTTTCACCAGCGACTATACTAAAACTAGACTCCTTTATCTCAACGACTCATAAAATTTTGGGATGATCTATCAAATTCTGAAAAATGTTTAATGCCCACGATGATTGATGACCGATAATGACGTCATCTTGAGGTCATTTGGTCCCCTGATTTTAATGTTGTTCCATATATTAACGTTCAAACGAACTCATAACGTGTTGCAAAAAACATATATAACCTGAAGTTTCGAATGATTTTCTTTTGAAAGTTTTAGGCTTTTCGTGTTGATTTTTGCCTGATTTTATAACGACGATTTCAGGGGTTTTCTGACAGCAATTTTTTGGCATGAAGTCACATTTGTCTTTGTATTTGGGCCTGACGAATTGGGTTTTGTATTTTGTTAAACAATCTAAAACCCAAATCATACTGGTATTGGTTTCGGATTTCGGTTTCGTTAACTCCAGCCAGATCCCAATATAATATTGCCTCATATATTCTTACAAAATAAGTTGTGAACAACTAGTTGCCAACAAAAAAAAAAACTACATTACTATAATATATATATATATATATATATACAAAATATTTAAAATACTGTAATGACGGATATATATTATTGTCTCATATTCCTAAGTCGATGTTTTCTGTTGACTTTATAGTGTCATTCTTGCTTTTTTTATTCAAGCCGATGACTATAGAATTTATATTTTTCAAATGGTATGAGTGGAGGGTGCCATAAGATCTTTAGCCAGGTAAGTAATGCAAATAAATGTATGACTAAAGTAATTGGTTACAATGCAAATATATGTATGACCAAACAAATATTTCCTCCGTTTCAAATTAGTTGTCGTTTTGGCAAAATGTATCTGCAAATATTTGGACGTATCTGCAATGCAAAACACGTCCAAATATTTGCAGATACATTTTGAAACGATAACTAATTTGAAACGGAGGGAGTATTGATTAGTAGTATGTATTTTTCACTCAAGGAAATAATGAATTACTATGCTAATTAAATGGTAGAATCTTCTAATAATAAATTTGCATTATTTCCAATTAATGTTGAATATAGTATGAAAATAGAATAATAGAGAATGTAAGTCAAACAAAAGTTACAAAATTAATTGTATCCAAGTGAAACTAACAAAACTAATAAATGTGTTATAAGGGTTAATAATTGAATTTAGTACATTAGATAATTGGATTCGCACGTTTCATTCATATGTATACAAGCACAAACCATATATATCAACTAACAAACATCTCAATTTGATTAAAATACAAATTTTACGAAGAAAAGGTTATAAAAGAATGGCGCAAAAAGAGTGTATGATGATGATGATGATGATGGTATTGATCATGGTAGGATGCCATCTAAAGGCAAGCAATGGAATTGAAACTATCTCAAAGGAAGACACTCACACACCATCTCTTTCACCGTACGTAACTAACGCTCACAAACCTTTTGCTTTCCTTTTAACTACGTCCATATCATCAGTATGTGTGCACGTGTGTGATTATTTTAACATATATGTACTTGTAATTTGTGGTTGTATGCACTATGCAGGATGGAAATGATAACAAGATTTACAATATATGGCTTTTATTTCAATCACTCAACCAATACAAGTAGCAGTTATTGGTTTTCACATGTTTTCAATTTATTATAACCAAACTTAGATTGATATGTTAAGACTTAAGAATTTGTAGATCTTTTTGGTAGGTTGAAATCCAAGAATCAATTATATTAATTTCTTCCTCTCGTTGCATCACAAGCCACTCCGGATCTCCTTTGCTCTTCAACCCAATGTCTTGACAATGTGAACCTGCTCATGTATTAAAATTTATGGAAATTCTGTGAGTGTGTTCATATTTTCTTAAATGACTTGTTAAATAAATGCTTAATCTTATATATATAAAGTTGATGCTCCTCTATAATTTCATGTTGCCACCTCAGCAAATATACTCTAAAAATTGACATATCATCATCTTATTTGTTAATTTTTAAATTGTTTAATTAATTTATTATGTTTTTATTGTTAACCTTTAATTTTCATAATAATTACTCTATTATATTAATTAAATAGGTTAAGCTAGAATTTGAGAAGACACTTTTTATAAAAGATAACTTATATATTTATTCATCTTAAGTAAACTATAATATTTATGAAAATATTTATTTACATCAAATGGGTAAAATTGGATAAAATGTAACATAATATTCGAATAAAAAATGAATAAAGTCTGATTCTAGATCCCCAATGGGATCTGCATTGTACTGTCACTTATATACTCATATTGTACAGCATATTCTACAAATCAACTTGCGTGACTTAGGAATAGTTATGATTTAGGAGTAGTTTAGCTTAAATTATTGAAATGGTTTAGAGCTTCTTTTTGCTTATATTTTCTTTATGTTTTGCTTATATTTTGCTTATCTTTTGCTTATATTTTGTTAATTTTTTGAAAATGTAATTTTTAAGAATATCATTTCAATAAAGTAAACATTATTAATTTGACTTATTCTATTCTTTTTATTATACTTTAATTGTCATAATAATTATCATGTATTAATATATTTTAGTAATATCAATGTAAAATTTTGCGCGAAGAGCGGATCATCCTTAATAATACACTAAAAGTCTTACCATTTTTTGTCATCATGGCGACTAAAGTATCTGAAATATCCTCTAAGACTCTGGAAATGTAGGAAAAATCCATAAAACCATGTATAAATTGATTATAGATACACTAATAAGACAATAATCTATTCAAACAGTTATATGAACAAAAAAATATTTTTAGTTACCCGCCAACGCTGTAAGGATCTGACAATCCATTAGAGAAAATGATGTTGCTCCCAAATCTTCGAAGAATTAACTTGACATCCTGCAATATATATAACATGTAACAGTAAGTTCTAGCTACTTAATTTTATCAAACTATTAATAATATACGACTTCAAATTAATTAATTAATATATATACCTGAATGCCAAAGTACGTCGTGATCCAATGTGGCCGAGGAGGGACACCATAGTAAGATTCACAGCCGTCAATAAAACTGGTCATATTAAACGGCGACGTTGGGAACATCGTGTCTTGTTTGTCATATCCTATCGGCATTACTATCTCGCTGCAGCTCTACATAAAGATCGTCCGTGTAATATATAAGTCATATATCCATTAGACCAATAAATAATAAATAAGATATTTTCGGAATATAATTTATACATCGATTTTCAATATGTGTTTTAGTTGTACATACCTGCCATCTCCATGCAATGTTATTGTTTGTAGGCTGCGCAAACATATTGGTATCATAGCAAGATCGGTTGCCTACTAAAGCGACAACACCTGCGGAAATCCGGTCGAGTAAATCAATTTTACGGTTTGGTGGGTTGGCGTTGATTGCGTTACACACGCTGGTCACCCAATAACTTGGACCCCGGTTGTATTGAACAGCTTCCGCGTATATTGAATCCATGAAGTCTTTGATATTGAAGCTTCCGTTCAATGGACTAACAAATAAATTGAAAGAACGTACGAGTATGAAATTGGAAAAAAAAAAGTACAAATTTAAGATATTTCTTTGATCTTACGCGCAAGTTTTGAATTTTTTGCTGAGGATCAAGAGACCGTTGGGTGTGGCAGCAACTCTATCGATTTCTTGCCAAGATCTACGGATTGTGTTATAACATCTCTCACTCGTTTTCTTTACGTAATAGTAAATGTAAGAAAAATAAAAAGAAAGATGCAATTAGTTATACAGTTAATTAGAACCATCTAACAACAAAAATTAGTCAAGAACGGAGTAGTTGAAATATGGATTAATTGTGATAGAAAACAAAACCTCTTTATGCATGTATTGATATGGTTTCGTAATTGAATAATTCTTAATTATTACCTTGAAAACATTGGTTACAATATAATAATAACCAACTTTAGGACGAATATCTTCAAAGTAGAGAAGAGGAGCTGAAGATGCTAAAGCTCCGAGTGCTATGTGCGGGTATTTTAGCCTGAACCATGCCGCTAACACTTTTGTGTTATACCATGCATGAAAACAAAGCAAATGATTATTCCAAATGTAACCTTTTAGAATATAATGGTGAAGATATGGACTTACTTCCACCATATGATCCTCCTATGACAATGATAGGGCTGTGTTTGGTTGAGTACTTCTCCTTAACGTGCAAGAGAATCGCGGCATAGTCTGCTAGGGCTTGTTCTGCGTTTAAATACCCCAACGTACTCGCGTTCTTCAATGCTTCTTCTGCCGATCCAAATGGCATACTCTTTCCATAATACCTATGCTGCATTTTATATCGTGTGCATTTTTATACAAACAAAATAAAAGATATTAGCAAATCACACACTTAATATTAAATATAGGCACACACACACACCTCTATGTAGACGAGGAGCGCTTTAAAACGAGGACCGTTGTCACGAAGAAAACCGATGGCAGACAAATCGGAGTCCAAGGACGACTCTTCTCCAAGAAACGCTAAGATTGGTGCGTTTGCTTTAGCACCACCCCAGTGCTTGGAATCGATGGCGTATCTTTGTTGAAATGTCATGTAGCTTTTCGGTGTGAAAGTGAAGTGATCGAGATTCTGATTAAAGTATAACATTTCAAGATCAGACTCATTTACTTTTTGCGTCGGTGCATCGGGTGCATTCTTTAGCAGTTTGGGAGAAACCCCAAGTTGTGCGATTTTGGAGTGTGCGAGAGAAATGAAATAAGATGATGATGTTGACAAGATCAATATAAGGAGAAATGTAAATGGAAGAGACATTTTGTAGAGGGTTTTGTTTTATCTCCTTGTAACTTAGTGTGGTATACTAAGTGTTCACTGAGTTGGATTTTCCAAGCTCATGCAACACAACCTTTATATAGATCCCAAAAGTAATAACGCACTATACTATACAACAAATACCAGATGAGTTTCCGCCTTTTCTGCTAATTATTTTATATATAAGTCAAATATGTGTGTGTCTAATATCTATGCATGTAAAATATATTTAA
The DNA here is from genome assembly GCA_902728155.2 of Microthlaspi erraticum. NCBI lineage: Eukaryota > Viridiplantae > Streptophyta > Magnoliopsida > Brassicales > Brassicaceae > Microthlaspi > Microthlaspi erraticum. The sequence goes on from CACVBM020001060.1 coordinate 157,365, forward strand.
ATAGTTAGTGAATATTAATTACTAGTGTTAGTTAAATAGTAATATGATTAAAAATCTGTTTATGAGATATATGATTTACATCTTATCATAAGGTTTTAGGCTCGATATTAGCAACTAAAGGTCCTATTCGCAGTGTAAATTTCATTTAAATTAACCCACTACACGAGATCATACATTCCTAGTTCTTGGATGTTTCTTGTTATTTTTTAATGAATCTGTGTAGCCTATCTCCATATACATAATACATCCAGCACAACTTATGTATTCGTTTTCACGTAAATTGTAAACATTTTACTACTACAAGTCTACAAATGAAATGAAGAGTGAGAACAAAGTATGCGGGAGAATGGTGTCAAAAATAGACTAGAAATGGATGTTGTATTCAAGTAACAAAAAAAAGTAGCATCTCATATTAATGTTGTCATGCTGGTAAAGGTTGTGCGTGCAAAGTGATGGGCACACGTTCATTGTTCATTTGGAAATTGGCACCACAAATATACATGCTTGCTTCATGAATCTGCTATCACTTATTTCTTTTACACTTATAAACAGTATATCTACATTATCATATAATAGTGCCTTTGGCCCAGACTTTCACTTTCTGTTTTCTTTATTAATAATCGAATCTTCAACTTAATTTTTTTATAGAGACCATATAGACCAACTATTAACAATAGTGATGAATCAAAACACACACACACACACACACACAAAACTTCTTTTCTCCAGACAATTCCATAATCAGAGTTAAGTCCTTTGAGAATGAATCAGTCTCCTTTCTAACAAATATCTGTGTAGTTTCAGGCCATGACATTCAAGCCTAAGGGTATATATATTACAATGAATATTCGAACAATGCACTCGTATAAAAAAAAACATATATAACGTTTGCTAAAAGTAATCAAACATTCAATCATATATCTTTATGATTCTTATTCGCGTGGGAACAGCTTGCAACCTCTTTGCTTGTAATGGATGCAACCTATTTTGTTCAACAATATTCATTTCTTATTTTTGGAAAACAATAATGAAACTATATTCTTTCAGTAATGTTCTTCACACTTCCCAGTATAATGTTCAGTCGAGCTAGTCAGTGTTCACATGATTATTTTTCTGTTTCTTTCATGCGAACACTTTTTATCAGAATGAGCTAGCTACGTACTGTATTCACGAAGATTTGACTGAAGATTAAATATGCTTTTGTCAGTATTTAATACTCCCTCTGTTTCAAATTAGTTGTCATTTTGGGAAAATGTATCTATAATTATTTGGATGTATCTGCTATGCAAAACACGTCCAGATACGTCCAAATATTTACAGATACATTTTGCCAAAACGACAACTAATTTGAAACGGAAGGAGTATTGCTTTAATTTATTCCATGATGTCATGGTGTTATTTAGGGATCATTAATCAGGTCAGAAGATAACGAACATAGATTTCTCATTTCTCTTTGCAAAAAAGTTCACATATCATTGTTTTTCGTTTCGTTCAATAATTTACAACTATACATCTGCAACTGCAACTACAGTTCCATGCCCATAAAAAAAAACATTCTGCGATCCTAAAACTAGATTTTGGGACATTAATCTATAAAATGTTGAAATATGTAAAGCCCATGATGACCGATAATGACGTCATCTTGATGTCATTTGGTCCTTTGATTTAAATGTTGTTTCATATATCAACGTTAGAACGAATTTACGGTTTGCAAACATATCCATAAATCAAATTTTCATCATTAAATTCATCTACATTTCCCATAATAATGTTAATATTTTCACAAGGTAGGACCGTCACTCCCTATATGTATTTTCTTTTGCAAAAACAAAATGTAATCTTAAATGTCAGAAGTGGGGTTTGAACCCACGCCCTCGTCACGAGGACCAGAACTTAAGTCTGGCGCCTTAGACCACTCGGCCATCCTGACTTATTTGCTGTCTATATTGTCACCTAAATAGCTTTACATTTGTTTATGGTATTTTTTTTTTTTTTTTTCAAAATACATTTGTTTATGGTTATTTACTTATTTTTGCTGCTGTTATATGAACACTTAAATTTTGTTGGAGGTGAAAATGAATATATTCTCATTACAAGACGATTATTATTGTGAAAATACAAAGTACTTACTATCAAATATCAGCATCGCATGAACTATTTTGAGATTTATTTAAACGTGACAAAGAGACCGTGACAGGAGAACACTCAATTTTCGCCGTACGACGTGCTGACTTCCATATACCGACTTTAAACCTAACCCTCGCTTTAACATACACTTCAAGATCAAGCTTTCCCAAAGCAGTTTGAGCCCTCAAATCCTTACCATTGGATTTCGAAACCGCAACGTTCTGCGCGACCAACGTTTCATCAATCCTCGTAATGTTCATCCGCGGTTGGTGAAACGGCTCCATCGTGTCGAAGGCGAGCGTCTGGTCTTTAAATTTCACGAATATCTCGACGGAATTGTAGTAGACCGAGATTCTGTGGTTAGGGTTCTGCGACCGGATGGTGAGTTTGAATGTAGCGGACATGTGATTGTCGTCGGTGAGGTTAAATTTTTGGACCGACGCGTCGACACTGTAATGAAGTTTCATGGGTTTGGTAACAACCCATGTAATGAGAAAACATACAGCTGCGAAGAAGAGTAGTGTTAGTATGGCGAGGAAAACGTAGCAGGCAAAGGAACGGCGGCGGTGTAGCGGCTGAGCTGGAGAAATTATCGGCGGCATTGGTTCTAGCTAGGGCTTGGGGTCAAACATTGGGTTATTTGTATGTTTGTATATATGAAGTAGATACTTGTGATACAAGAAACCTGGAAAGTGCCTTGGATTCTCATGTTCTTTGCTTCAGCTGCAGAGAGATGCGTTTTTTTATTATATCTTTGGAACATTTAGTAGGACCGACCTTTGGACGTCATTTTTCTATAAGAAAGGCTAGCCTTAAGGTCCCTTCTACTTTGCTTTAACAATTTTATGTTTTAGCAAACACACAAAAAAAGAAGACAATTTCTAAGGATAAATCTGTTCACAATATAATTCATTATCTAAATGAGTTCTCTAAAACAGTTGAAGTTCTTTGTGAATTATAGGAGTATATAAGTATAGTGTTTTCAGTGATTTTCCTTTGAAACTTTCATAGAATCCAAGTTTGTCAAACAATTTTGTACCTGGTCTAGTAATTGATCTCAAAATGGGCCTAAGTATTAGGCCCATTTTAGCTGTCTCCAGCCCAATATCAATTTCCTGTATTGCCATGTCCAAATCGCCGTTGAAGCACCTCCGCGACTCGGTGCACTAAACCCAATCCCAAATTCCCAGATATTTCACTGAGTCGACTCGACCGCCTCATAACCCAAGTGAGATCTTCTTCTTCTTTATCCATTTGGCTCGTGATTTTTTATCTTGCAATATGTTCTCATTCAGTTATGATTCGCTTCCTCCTCTTATCGCGAAAGGTTTTGCTCGAATTGATTGGTTGAAATCATTGTTAAATCCGGATTTTTTGGATTCAGGAACTCTAATTTCGATTTGCTCTTCACGTGATTCTGAGCATCGCCTGAGTAATATGAGTTAGAATGTTAATTGGCTGAAATTATAGTTAAATTCTGAATTTTGGTCCCGGAAATTGAATCTCGATTTCCTCTTCACTTGATCCTTAACATCTCGATTTATCGTAAAAATGTAATTTTTTTTTTGTCTATTTTCGTGTTTGGCATCACTTTAGATGAAAAATTACCCATTTCAGTTTCGGGAAATATCTGACTCTGGCCCATGTCTTGAATTAAGCAACTAAGACTAATTGATTAGTCTATCTTAACTGGTATTGAAATTGATGTTGCAAAGCTTGGGCTAATCTGTAAAACAAGCTAAAATCTCGTGTTTCCATGTAAATTGAGTATGAAGAGCAATCTAGATGCTGACACAGAATTATAATGTCTACTTCTACAGATATTTTTTTTTATTTTTGCTCTTACTTCTTGTTTTATTGCATATGCGCTGAGATATAAAGCTTGGAGTTACATTAATCATTGTATATCTCTCTCTGTCTCTGTTTCTTATGGTCTGAAACTGATTCGTATTTTGTTTTTCAGTTTTCTCTCAAGAATCTATCTTTTGGGTTACAAAGCGATAGGCTAGTTGCAATGGCACCATCACGTAACATCATTGTAGCAACTGGTCTGGTTGTTTTCGCGTCTGCAGGCTTAGCGTTCCCCTTTTACATGGCGTAAGAAAGAACCTGCTTTTTCTCTCAAACTGTTAACTCTTTTCTGATCTTGCGGTATATGGCATTTGCTTTTTCCTCACTCGTTTGGTTTTGCAGATCGTCGAAAAGGCCAGTGATAGATCCAACAAAACCGTTGCCTCCACAAGCAACTTTTAGAGGGCCTTACATTAACACTGGTTCACGGGATGTTGGACCTGACCATCGCACTTACCCAAAGAAATGATCCCAATTGCCAACAAGTCAAGACAATCGCTACACAAACTGTAAGCAAGAATCTCCAATGTGAGAGCTGTAGTATACATTCATAAATTTATTCTCCTAAAACAATATCATTTTGGAATTTATTAAGAAGTTTGTAATCCAATCCATCCAAGTCGTTATGCTCATGTAACTATTTGAAGACCTATAAACTTGTCAAACTCAACCACTGAATGTAACTAACAATGGATTTCTTGGTAAATTGTCAAAAGATTACTGTTCAGTACTCCTTTCAAACATTAGTATGTAAAACTTCCGAATTAGAGTCGATTTCTAAGCAATTTGATTATTGTTATATATCAAACAGCATAAACACCAAGTTTCAATATGTGATTAACTTGAACAAATTTCTAAAACTACAGACAATGTTCTGAGATTTTTCTCAGTTGCAAAGTTTAGTTTTATAATCGAGAAACTTATATTCATTTTACCCATTAATCCAAATTTCAGAGACCAGTTATTTTGCACATCAAATGAAAATCAACGTTGTTGGGCACATGGAAATGAAATTACCAAAAGAAATATATTAATTAAGTAGAATTTCAAAAGATTCTTACAAAATAAGAAACTCTAAATCCCAAATCACATAACCATTAAGAGAACCCAAAAGCTGAAACCTATTTCACATCCGATTACTACTAGTACTACTACTTCGAACCACTGCAAATCATTCCAGATCTAAGAACTCGTGAACTTCGTCACCGCCTTGGTGCCTTCAGAAACGGCATGCTTCGCCAGCTCTCCGGGCAACACGAGTCTCACCGCCGTCTGGATCTCCCGGGAAGTAATCGTCGGCTTCTTGTTGTACCTCGCAAGCTTAGAGGACTCGCCGGCAAGCTTCTCGAAGATGTCGTTGATGAAGCTGTTCATGATTCCCATGGCCTTGCTCGAGATCCCGATGTCTGGGTGCACCTGCTTCAGCACCTTGAAAATGTAGATCTTGTAGGTCTCGACGTTCTTCTTCGACCGCTTCTTCTTCTTGTCTCCGGCGACGGCGGATTCCTTCGGGAGCTTCTTCCCGGCTTTTGGCTTCTTCTCGGCGGCCGCCGCGAGCTCTGCTGCCGGAGTTTTCTCCGCCGGCTTCTTCTCTGCTGGTTTCTTATCAGCCTTGGCCATTGCGATGCTAGTTAGTTTATATCTTTTTGAGTGATTGAGAGAATCTGAGATTTTGGTGGGATGATTTGATAATTTCTTTCGTCTAATCGTTTACTTTATATAGGACAAGAGAAAGAGATCTTATTGGTCGAGTTGAGAAACGCGGATTAGTGACGTGGCGCTTATATTGCTGTTCGATGGGGAAGACCTTTTTTAAATGGATGGATCAGATCTATTTACACTTTAAAGCGCGAGCATTTTAAAAAACAATTTTCTAATTATCGAAATTCAAAACATTTCGCTTGCGCCTTTTCGTTATCCGCGCCATAACCATGCGCGCCAATGTAAAAGTTCCAAAATTTTGGCGTGGATAGGTGACGTGGCTATCTTCGATCTGTCCGAACAGTCTACGGCTACGATTACGTCGCTACTAAATTGCAAACCATATGTGGTCCCCATCTAAACCGCACTATAAAAATTGGCGGCATCATTTTAGTAGTTAGTTGTTTTCTACTTTTCTCAACATTTTAGACATTATTCAGAACATAGGGATAACAAAATTTCTCACCGATAACAAAATAATTTGTAACATTAACGTTAATGCACAATTCATTTTGACAATACGTCTTGGTATATCATCATAGTAACATTAATCTAGGGAGGGACTATAGAAAATAGAGATAAAGAAAAAATGTCGAAGGGACAACGTCTTTTAATTCTCTTGCGAACTCGAATTTAGGCCTTGATCTTGCATTAGTTGGTGACCATCGGCGGCTGCAGCTGCGACGCCCCATGAACCGGTGAGTGGCCCAAGAACAAAGAAACGTGACTCGCGAGCTTGTCTTTCCTAGAGAAGCTAGTCCCACAAGAGCAAACCCACTTGATATCCCCACAATGCTTCTCGTGCGTCCTAAGATCGGACAGAACCGAGAAGTGCTTCACGCTGCATCTCCTGCACATGTACATTTTAGGGCAATGACTCCTCTTGTAATGATTCTTGGCGCAAATCACGGACTTCAGCGGTTGAAACTTCTCGTGCCTCTGGTTCCATCTACACCCTTGTTGAGGGCACGAGTAGTAATGTTTCTTCAACGAGTGTTCGACTTTCTTGTCATGGCTCGTAGGGCTGATCAAGGCCTCACGTGTCTTGTACTCGTCTCCGTGTGCTCTCATGTGCATCCTTAGATTCGCGTCTCTCTTGAACCCTTTCCCGCAAATCTTGCAGTAATGCGTGTATTTTGCTAGTAGATCCGCTACGTCTAACTCCAGTATCTCGTAGATCCCGGATCTTGGTTTAGAACGCTGGTGACCTTTTGTAGGGTTTAGGGTTTGGGTACCGTACCACTCAAGGTTTTGTGTAGTCTGGTCGAGAAACGAGATCTGCCCTCTTTCTTGGATACCGAGAAAGTTAGTTGACGACTCTTGCAAGAAATCATGATCCAGGTCGATTTCTTGTCCGGAAAACTCCATAACCATTGCATCTACGGTTTGAACGTTAGATGAGATGTGGAGTTGTTGGCAAGTGGACATCATTGAAGAAGCCGCCGTGATGATCTCTTGAACCAAACTTCCGATGTTAGCCACGGCCAAAGAGGACGTTGACCCCAAGGATTGGTTATTGTTATTAGCAGAGATCATGAAGAAGCTGACCAGAGATTGGATCTGATGGAATTTGTCTTGAATGGTGGAGAGATTGTATAGAAGAGAGAGTGAAACGTCGTCATTTTCCGATGATGTCGTCTTGGCCGTCATGGGATTAATGTAGATTGATTTTGAGGAAGTAGTAGTGGTCGTCTCGGAGAAGCAAGACATTGATCGTTCTCCTTTCTTCATAATATGCTCTTCTTGATTCATATATTATGTATATGAAGAATCTTACTTGAGTTTTGTTCTTACGTTTTTCTTTTTGATTATGTTGACTCTTTAAATTCTGTGTGGTATATTTGTTTCATATATATGACAGAAGGTTTAGAGGGATGGCTTGAAGAAGACACCCTACCCTCTACCGTATAAAATACTTGTGAGTTGTGCATACATATTCATACACACAGAAAAATACGTGTCACATTACTATTGTTTTGTATCATTTAAAACCTCATAAAATGTACCCTAATAAGTGTAGAGAAACTCCCATCATGTCCGATGAAAGCCTAGCCATGCTTATTGCACTTGGCTATTGACTTAAAAGACGAATAGACATTAATCTGTAAAACATCCATAAGAGAAGATTTCAACTTGTCAATTATCACCTATAATTTAAAACAGTTTATTCTTGAATATCTAGATTCTATATTCTGTCAGAAAACAATGTTTTAGATCGTCCATTACACATTTTCATATATCTTAATAAATCCTTTAACCCCTTAATCAACAACTGACGATAAAAAGATATTGAGTTGTATGGACAGCATGACATATACAGCTACATACAATACATCATGAATGATGTTTTTCTCTTCAAAATGCATCCGTCATGTATGGATAATTTACATAAAGTTAAAAACGGATTAACAAAATGTGATGTGATTAATATAAACTCGTAAGTCAACTAGAGAGCAAAAAAGGCCATCCCCACCTAAGACCTCCCTCACATAAAACCTTATCAAGAGTTTGTCAGCTATATCTTAAAATATACTAAGAAGGTCAATCCCAGTTTAATTAATTATGATTAACCTAAGTCAAGTGTTTAGTGTTTTTCATGGCTTTTTCTTCATGTATTATTTGAAATTACATTCATATAACTGTCAATCTCACATAGTATCTTACGTCACATCTATGTCCAGTCCATTAAGAAAAACTACTTCTACTTTCAATTATCTGCTTACATGCGCAGTGTAAATGCGTTCTTATAGGATTGGATCTCACTGGAAATTTTAATAATGTGGCCATCGGCATGAGTTGCAACTTTTGGTATTATAAACTGAAATACTTGTTTATGCATATTCATTTGATATTCGGAAGCAAACTGGATAAATTCCTTTTACATGCTTTTACCGGTTGTACACTTTCGTTACAAACTTTTTTCGCTTATAACCGCTATTCTACATAGTTGTCTTGTGTTTCTGTAATGTCTTTTAACTTATAACCACTTAATTTGCTACTTGTTGCAACAGTACTGTCTTTTTAAATCTATTTCTATTATTTTGGACATCTTTTAATCCTTCATTTTGAAGTGTAAAAGATTTAAGAATAAGCAGTCGACAACAAAAGTAATGCAATGATTTATTTTTTTCCCCATCTAAAATACTTGTTCATTAACCATGGAACAATCGTTTGTTACAGCAGTATACAGAAATTATGGGCATGTGTGATACCTTTGCCACTGAGAATTACATATTAATGCCCTCTTAGCTAACAAATCGTAATGCAGTGAATTAAATTCTGATTTAACGTTTTTTGTTTAAATCCCAAGGAAGTTACATTGATTACATTTCATTTTTGGGCTAAAGGTAGTACCTTTTAAGGTACCTTTACAAATTTAAACTTCTCGTATTGAAGAGTTGTGAACTTGTGATTGTTAACCAATCTTTCGAGATTGTGAATATGCATTAAAAAATATTCTCGCGATGACAGAGATCATCATGAACCGTAAGAACATTTTACCTAAGAACTTAAGTTGGTTCCTAATTCTTACCATCGATGCAATTTTTGCATTACCTGTAACAGTTGGTTGGGTGAGTACTCATACCAGAATTAAGCTGTAATCTAACAGTAAGCAGAATCCTTTTAAGATCCTGTTTCTCGTTGGTCTTGCCCATTCACGATTTACTATTCTTAGGGTTTTTAAACCCAAACCAAAAAATTACGTTTAATTTCCACTTTGTTTCTGGTACCAAACAGTCAAAAGGTTTCAATAAACTCATTTATCTATTTGTACAAAACAAAATCTATGTAATCGTCTCTCCAATCATATTGCTCCTGCAATTTTTTTTTTTTTAATCCATGCAGGAGGGTTTTTCACCAATGGAGTTTGGAGATAACAAAATGCTTTACCTGAGAGACACATGGAGAGAATCAAACAGGATCTGCGACGTCATGCCTCTCAATCCTAGCTCCAATGGCGTTTGGCCTTCACAGAAACTCCCAGATCCTATCGTCAACGTTGATTTCTGGCTTTCTCCATTTCCACACTTGCAGATGATTTTCATCGTCATCTCTTTCATCTGGCAATTCTTGCTTGCACTTCTTCCTTCAACGTCTCGGCATGATTCGTTTCACGTCCCAAATGCTTGTAAGTTATTCGAAATCTGTCAAAAAAAAACTCTTCCTCAAGGAATCTTGTCAAGATTGTGTTATCTTTTTTCAGACTGGTGTTCTCTTGAGCAAGACGTTTCTAAGAGAGAACACAGCAGCGAGGAGATTCTTCTCTACAGAAGATTACAAAGAGATTGTGTTTAGTCTTATCTCTGCCCTCTCCTACATGATGTTTTGGTTCTTGATGGGAGTTAAAATGGACATGGGTTTGATCCGAACCACTGGGAAAAAAGCTATCACCATTGGGATCTCCTCCGTTTTGCTCTCTACTATGGTTTGCTCTGTTATCTTCTTCGGAAATCTAAAAGACGTAGGAAAGAATAACTCGGCTGCTACTCTAAATTCGTTAGAATCCATCGTGGTTTACTCAATCCAATGCCTTTCTTCTTTCCCAGTTGTTGGAAACCTTCTCTTCGAGCTCAGGCTACAGAACTCAGAGCTCGGTCGTCTAGCGATATCTTCCGCTGTGATAAGCGATTTCAGCACCTCTGTTCTTGCTTCAGTTCTCATCTTCATGAAAGAGCTCAAAGACGAGCAGACGCGGCTCGGGAGCGTGTTTGTAGGAGACGTGATCGCTGGTGATCGTCCATTTCAGCGAGCAGGGATTGTGGTACTCTTCGTTTGTGCTGCCATCTACGTTTTCAGACCGTTGATGTTCTACATTATCAAACAAACACCTTCTGGTCATCCCGTGAAGCCGGTTTATCTTAGCGCAATCATCGTTTTGGTCTCTGGATCAGCCATGCTTGCGAACTGGTGCAAGCAATCTATCTTCATGGGACCTTTCATATTAGGTCTCGCTGTTCCGCATGGACCTCCTTTAGGCTCTGCGATCATTGAGAAGTTTGAGTCGGCTATATTTGGAACTTTTCTTCCGTTTTTCGTCGCTTCGTCTATCACGGAGCTCGACGTTTGGTCTTTGCTTGGCTGGAAAGATCTCAATGGTGTTATATTCATCATGGTAACATCTTTCGTCGTCAAGTTTATCTTGACCACTCTTCCTGCTTTGTACTACGGTATGCCTATGGAAGATAGCTTCGCTATCTCTTTGATCATGTCTTCTAAAGGCATCTTCGAGCTCGGTGCCTACGCCTTGGCCTTCCAAAGAGGGGTATGTAATATGTATACACACACATATGCCTTCGCTAGTTTTTTTTTTCCATTCCTACCATAAACTTTAAAAGGAGTTTATATAATTTAATATTTTGGTTTAGTTTTGCTATTTAGAAAATTTAGGGTTTAGTTTTGAAGGTTTAAAGTTAGTTTTAGCTATGTACTCATTGTCTAACTATGATTTGGAAATTTTGCAGTCTGTTCGTCCGGAGACCTTCACTGTGGCGTGTCTTTACATAATGTTGAATTCCGCGATTATACCTCCGATCTTGAGGTACTTATACGACCCTTCGAGGATGTACGCCGGGTACGAGAAGAGGAACATGCAGCACTTGAAACCAAACTCTGAGCTAAGGATCTTATCTTGCATTTACAGAACCGATGACTTAAGTCCCATGATCAATCTTCTCGAAGCTACTTGTCCTTCTAAAGAATCACATATAGCTGCCTACGTGCTCCACTTGATGGAGCTCGTGGGACGAGCACATCCGGTCTTCATCTCCCACAAGTTGCAGACTCTCAGAACAGAGGGAACGTGTTACTCAAACAATGTAGTTCTCTCGTTTGAAAAATTCGGCAAAGATTTCTTTGGATCGGTCTCTGTAAGCACATACACGGCCTTGTCTATGCCCGATACGATGCATGGAGACATATGCATGCTTGCTCTCAACAACACTACGTCTCTCATAATTCTTCCATTTCACCAGACTTGGTCTGAGGATGGATCATCTATCGTCTCGGACAGCAACATGATCAAGAACCTAAACAAGAGCGTTCTCAAAGTGTCGCCATGTTCTGTCGGAATCTTTATCTACCGAAGCAGGAACGGACGGAAGAACATCAGTGAGGCGGTTTTAAGCTCATCTTCCTACGAAGTCTGTATGATTTTCCTAGGAGGTAAAGACGATAGAGAAGCGGTGACACTTGCAGCTAGAATGGCTCGTGACCCTCGAATCAACGTTACCGTGGTTCGAATGATAACAGAGGATGAGAAAGAAAGAGAAATCTCGGAGTGGGATAAAATGCTTGACGATGATCTGCTTAGGGGCTTGAAGAGCAACAAATTAGCTGAGATTTTCTACACTGAAAAATCGGTCAAAGACGCGACTGAGACATCGGGTGTGCTGAATTCGTTAGCGAGCAAATTTGATTTGTTCATTGTGGGAAGAGGAAATGGAAGGAAGAGTGTGTTCACAGATGGGCTTGAAGAATGGAGTGAGTTTAACGAGCTTGGTGTTATTGGAGATCTGTTGATTTCACAGGATATTAAGTGCCAGGGTTCTGTTTTGGTTATACAACAACAGCAACTTATGATTTAGGTCAAATACTCTTTTTTTAATTTCTTACCCTAGACAACTCACTTGTAATTTTACCATTGTTTTTATTTTTTTGTTCATTCTAGTCTTAGAAATTCAATAGTAAGAAGAATATTCTTTTGTAAATTTTCTACACAGGCCATTTAAATTTAACGTTTTGGAAATCCAGTTACTAATATATAAGACTAGTTTCAGATATAAATACACCATTTTTTTGGAAAACCTATAAAACTACAAAGTTTGACGAATACAAGAAAAGGTTACGTATAAGAATCCTCTTACGAAATCAAATTTGTAAATTTAATTTTGTGTGTCTTGGAATTTTAGGGTTCACAATTATTAGTTGGTAATAATTGATTGATATATACTATTTGAAAAGGGGAAATTGCCACTTGTGTACCCCAACATTTTTTTTTTTAAAACGGTATACCCCATATGACACATTTGACCAGCGGTGTACCCCAAGGGGTGTAGAATGACCCTTTTATCTTTTGCGAGCAAATAATAAACGAGTGCGACAATGACCATTTTACCCACTGTATTGAAGTCTACGGAAGAAGTATACGACAATTAGACTTCAACACGAAGTCTACAACACCTTGACATCTTAAATTTAAATTAGAAAATTAAAGAAAAATATATAAATCAAAAAAATTATACATAAAAGAGACCTTGATATTTGGCATCTTTTAAAAAGATTTTTTCTTGCAAATGAATTACTCTAATTATAGCAAAGGCAAAGCAACAACAAACCTAGAAATTTTGATTGCGAAGTCTACTTGCGATGTCTACAATCTTACACAAACCTTAATATTTAAAATTAAAATGTATAAAAAATAGTTTGCTAAAAAATTTTGGATAGTAATCAAAGTAAATACAATTGTCATCTATATAAAATACAGTTCATTAGAATGTAAAGGTTTATAAGTATCATGTATATTTGGTCCAACAAGGATAGAGTGTAAGGTTCAAGCATAGGGTTTAGTAGTATAAATTGTAAGGGTTTAGAAAAATATTTGTTGGAAACCAGGTTTTCACGATGTGTAATCATTTATGGCTCAAATCTCTGTTGATCATAATGTAATTTGTGTATATGCAACGAAAACTAACTTATGCTATACCTTTGTTTGTGTGAAATAGTCGGTTTAGTGTTTAGGGTATGGAAGACTTCTAGTGTAGACTTGCTGAGAAGACATGGACATGAAGTATAAATAACCGGAATCTTAAATTTAACCGGATGATCCCCTTTCATATAAATAGAGAGCGAAACCCTAATTTTGGTTAATCCATTGAAACGATTCTCTCTCTTGGCCACACGGCGCAGCTTCTCGTATCTGGTCCCCTCCTACAGTGTCCCGTACTTGTGGTAAGCGATGCACGTCTTCTTGTTACTTAAGCGTAATCATGTTCTTCTTCTATACACAGACTAATTACCTGTCGTCTTGTTTGTGGAAGGGTTTGTTGGGCCTATCTCTCATACTTTCGTGTCCAGATCTGTGCCAGAAACCGCTATCAGGTGAGCTTTATGAGGACATAATTATATTTTCTGTTAGTATAGGCATGTGTAGCTAATTTGGACCTCTTATGGTAGACAGGAATGGGGCGATACAGCTACAGTCAACCATCAAGTAGCTCTGTGAGGTTGTGCAGCCCGGACGAAGCAGATGTGAGCTCCACCAGTCGACACTATGGAATTCCTAATCTATGCTATTGTGGGTTGCCGACGATGATGAAAACAATGGACAACACAGATGAATATCCGGGTAGAATGTTCTTTGGATGCAAAGATTACAAGGTCAATCGAATGGTGGTAAGTTCCATAGTCTTTGTTATGTTTTGTTTTATGTCTACGCATCTCTATGTATCGTGAGTTCCATATGGCGTTTGTATAGGGTTGTGACCTCCATCTAGTAAAGTGGTGGGATGAGGCTATGATGGAGGAATTCGTTCTCCTGCGACGTGCTACTGACAACCAAGGAGATTGCGTTCGTGTCCTGAGAGTTGCTGATCGGATTGAGGCAGAGCTAGGTGAACTGAAACGCCTAGCTCTTACGGAGAACAAGCGTCACAGGGGAGTGGAACTGAACATCGTAATCGCGCTTGTCGTCCTCCTCGCAGGCTTCATCATAGCCTGCGGATGCATGATTATGTTTTAGAAAAGTTTGCATGGTTGTTTGAGGAGAGCTGTATAATATTTGTTGTATTTTCCGTGTTTTAGTAGACATCTAATGTAGACGTGAACGGTAGACTTTAAAAGTAGACTTCCTTATCGTTTTAAAGTATATGTTAAAAAATAATTACCAGAAAATTGGCTACATATTTATTGGTAACCCTAAAACCTTCATCATATGTTAGTCATGATGTTGACTACTGTAAAATTACCAATGTCAATTGCAATGTAAATGTAATTAGTCGAGTAGGAACGATATTAAGAAGACTTAATATTTTTAACTTCATGTGTAGACGACGAGGAGAAGTATACAATTAAACATTATTAGCGCGGGAAAATTCGCGGGCTTTTTTACTAGGGCATTCGAAATAATGACTTCATCTGTAGACATCATTAGAAAAGTACGTTTTTTCATAACTTCAATTGAACCAACTTGAATTTACAATAATTAGACCGAAAACCGCTCCGATTACCACGGGTATATCGATAACCGCTCCAATAACCGCTCCGACCGTGCGAGAGTTTACCTAATCTCCCCATTTGGTAAAGTTTCATTTTTCCCAAACGAAAGTTAAAATTTGTCACGAAAGGGCGATTTCCGACGTTTCGAACGCCGCCGGCGATTTCCTCTCACTTATATCTCCGCCGCCTGTGGATAATTCGTATAATCGTCGCTGCTGTAAAAATCTCCAAGTTCATCTCTCATCTCCCGTCCCGCTAGTAACGACCGTAAGCTATTTCCCTCTTGTATCAACTTTTGCAGATTCCAGTGTTCCACTTCACCGTACTAACGAATTAGCCTTCGTCTTGATATCCTCCGCCACCTATACTCCATTGTCGTTGATGTACTTCAGCATATCGTCGTTGCCATACTTCCTCCATCATCTTCACCATACCCCGGCGTGGTACCGAGTATAGCGGTAAACTAGGGTCAGTAAACTACCCAATCTTTCGATTAATGTTGTTTGTCGTTCGCCGTATATTAGGGTTTGGTGATAGACTTCGTATTAAGGCTTGGTATGTAGACTTCGTATTATGTCTTCGTATGTAGACTTCATATTTGGACTTCGTATTTAGACTTCGTATGTAGACTTCATAGTTCGACATCCGATGTTGACTTATACTGTAAACTTTAAAGTTATACTTCAATTTGTTATATACTAGTAATAGTGATCTTTTCGTTTCTTGCTATTGCATCAGGATGGAAAAGCCTACATTTCCTAGGAGGTTTTTCACCAAAGGTTCAGATCCTGAAAGCGACAAAAGCATCGGGTATTACAGCAACAACACGAAGTTGTTCGCAGCTCTCACCACACTCTTGACCGATGATGAATGGGCTGAGCTCGAGGAATCTCCGCTCGGGGTATTCTTCAGGTTCGTGAACAGCAAATTCTCATGGGCTTCAATGATTGTGAAGTGTATGCTCAATATGCAAATAGTGTGCAAGAAGCCCTTCGAGATTTGGAGTGTGGTTGGCTCAAATCCTGTAAGGTTTTCGTTGCACGAGTTTGAACACATTACCGGTCTTAACTGCGAATACAGAGAGAATCTCAAGGCACCTCTGACTGCGGACATAGATGAGAATGAATTTTCTGAGTTTTGGGAGAAACTTGGTGTTCATACCAAGTTTGGGCCTTCAGTTGATAACCTCACCCGAGCATGTGGGTGGGCCCAAGACTGGTCGAAAGAGGACAGAAAGAGGCTGGCTTATTTAGCCGTCTATGCTGGTTTCATTGTTGGCGAGAGGCAAACTATTGCCACACCGGTCGAGATGGCAAAGCTAGTAATGGATCTTGAAGAGTTTGAAGGTTATCCTTGGGGGAGAGTAGCTTTCTTGAATCTCATTGAATCTGTAAAATCTGCCAACCTCACCAAACACTACTACATTAACAGGTTTGTCGAAGTGCTACAAGTGTGGTCGTACTACGCAATGCCTAGCTTCGGTCAGGACTTCGGTGAGCCTGTAGTGGGTAGGGTATCTCCGACTATGATGGCCTTCAAAGGAATGAAAGGGCGCAAAAATATAATGCAGACTCTTCTTGCGCAGGTAAGTGACGTTTATCAATCCAATATGTGTGTCAATACTTGTACAATGACTGAATGAAACATATTACATGCAGGTTAATTTCAACCATATGATCATGGTGGACAGGGATAATGCTTACCCTAGGTGGGACAACGACGTCGACGATGAACACATCGAGAATGTGATGAAGGCTTTTTACGGAGAGCTCGGAGGGACCTGGAGATGGAAGCCTTCCGACTGGATATCCGAAGGAGTAATCGTCTTGGATAAGGTGAAGGAAGAGAAGGGAATTGACAAGAAGAGGCATCTGGATTCGGGTCTAGGGCCGTCAAAGAGACCATGCCCTGCCTACGGGATCGATGGACATACCTCGGGAGCTAGTTGGGATACATTCCAGTCCACTGTGGCTGCAATGTTTGAACAGTTCAGTAAGCAGCAGACAGGTGAGATCGGTCTCCGTTTCGATAGACTTGATGAGAAGGTTGAGGTCCTTACAAGCAAAATTAGTTGTATGGAGTCGACCATCGAGAAGCTTCAAATTGTCATGTCGGAGGAGGAGAGAGAAGCGAAGGACCGTGTTAAGCCCGACAATGGTCCTGCGTTTTCTCCAGACGGGAAGCTTCCCGACGAGTCCGAAGCTGCAAAGGAGCATGACACGTCGAACGCTGCGAAGGAGCCTGACAATAACAATCCTGCTGGCCCGGTTAGTACAGATAACTCTCGCAAATTCTCTGCTCGTATTGCTGCAAAACAAACAATGGATGAATCTGATAAGCTTGAGAATCCTAAACTCCCTCCCAGTAAGAAGAGTAAAAGTACTAAGACCAAGCGGAAGTAGTCTTGAAGACATCACTTCCACCAATCTGCCTTTACTGTTTGTTTGTTATTTTTCAAATAACTTTGGTTGTAGATTTCATGTCATCCGCCTACACTTTACTCAAAACATTTTTTTCAATCCATTTGGGACACACACACATTTAATAAGCAGTCTAACTTTGCTATTCTCTATCACTCGGTGTAGAACAAAACAGTTGCGTCCTCTGAGAGTGAGAGTGAGACTCCTGAGGAAGAGAGTTGCGAGCTTCTGAGAGAATACTTCCCCACCAAGGAAGAGAAGATTGCTGACCTCAAAAGAAGGCAACCGAAGGACACCGCAAAGGTTATTGACGCGAAGGCAAGAAAGACAGAAAGACTGAGGACACTTGCACAGACGCAAAATGGTATATATGTGGGCAGCAGCACGGTCAAGCGAATGTTCAGTAACAAAGAACCTAGAGGTCGTGGTTATGATCCCTTTCGGAAGGCGGATAAGCAGATGAAGGAGGTCGTCTTGGATCATTACAAGAGTTGTCCGTAAGTTCATTTCACCTTTATTCTTCAAATGTATACTTCGCATGATTTATTTTACCGAAACATAGTAACTAACTACCAATTCTTTGGTTCTCAGTGGACTAGGAAAAAAGAAGACCATTAAGACCGTTCATGACTATCCACTACGCTTTTGGTGGTATGACCTCCTAAATCAGAACGAGTGGCTCATTGACACGGTGAGAATAATATAATTTTATGAAATATTCATGTTCATTTCCATAGAATGGGTTAAGTGAGTGTTTTAGATGTTCGTTGTGCACATATGTTTATTTCGTACGTAGACTTCCTATGTAGATTTCGTTACTAATAATTTTTGGTTAAAAACGCAGCACATGAACGCTGCTGTCTACTTGCTGAGGACACGATTGTTGGATCACCCCGAATGGTTTAGAAGTGACAGGTTTTGTTTGGTTGACACCACATTTGGGCAATATTGGACGGCGAAGTACGACGAATTCAAGATGATAGAGCCCAACGAACTTGGTGAAGGAAGACCACTGCCAACGCTATCGTACGATTACTACAAAGGTGTCTTACCAGAGCCTCGACCGACAAACAAGATCTGGGGCGTCGACATCGATGAATTGTACATACCTTTCAACCTGAATGGTGACCATTGGGTTGCTCTATTCGTTTCCTTGCCAAAGAGGCACATCACCATATACGATAGTAAACCTAGTCACGTGAAGCCGGGTCTTTTGGCTTCTCTAATAGAACCTGTGACAGTGATGTTTCCATATCTGATGAGGCAGTTGGCGGATGAAGACAAAAAGTACGAGTGGACTCTCGAACCGTTCACCTACGACCGTCCTATCGACCAAGCTTCCGTGCCACAGCAGGCTAATGGCAGTGACTGTGGAGTGTTCACACTAAAGTTTATCGAGTGTCACGCCCTTGGTATTGAGTTTCCTCAGACCTTGTGCCATAAGAACATACCAAGCCTTAGGCTGAGGCTTGCATATGACCTATTCGAGGAGACAGGGGTCCGGGGACCAAAGGAGCGAGACTGGTCCGAGTTGGATTAATGCCAGCCAGTGGTTTAGGGAGGGTTTAGGAGGCGAGGACGTTTGTATTAGACTTTTTTGGGATCCGTTGAAAGGGTTACGCGGTATATTTTTTGGCATAACCTATCATTGGCATCGGTGTAAACTTCTACTGTATATAGCGGTAGACTTATTTTGTAAACTTCTATTGTAGATATCGGTATGACGTCTACTAGTTATAATATGTAAGACGTGGTCAGAACCAGTTAATGTATTAGATTGTATTTTAAATTCGAATCTATAGACTTCGATTGTGGACGTCATTAGCAGTTAATGTATTATAGTGTATTTTAAATAAAATCCACAAACATAAACGGTGTTCCAAGCATAGATAGTAATAGCCACTTAACAGTTAAACGAAAAAAATCAATGGATATAGTACGATAACATCATCCGTTGACGTCGGTTGTAGACTTCAGTCGTCAGCAGTCTTCAACCGGAAAAATATACGATTTGGACCGTTACTATAAGTTTTTTGAAAATTTATGTACCAGGATGAATAGAGAAGTGGTTTCACTTACGCATTTTGGACGAGTATGACCTGGTAATCTACACTTAGAGCATGTGTACGCTTTTGGCATCTTCCTCGGTTTATGCTTCCTCTTTCTTGCCATTTCTAACCAGCTTTGCCACCTAGATTTCTTTTTCCTACCAGGAGTGGGTTTTTCTTTAGGAGGACGGCAACGTTCCTTCTTCACGGAGGAGAATCTGGAAGGAGGAGGAAAAAGTGGATGCGCGTACGTTGAGTGACAGGTGTTCCTCTTGTAAGCCGGACTCACATAATCGGAGACTGACAATCCAGCCATTGTAATTGCAGCAATGACGTGCGAACATGGTATCTTTTCAATATCAAACACACCACAAGAGCACGTTCGGAGCTCAAGATCGACGTTATAGTATCCTGATGTAGACTTAACTTGGAAATGCCAATCATCTATGCGCTCCACGTCCATAAAACCTGCATAGTACTCACGAATAGACAACAAGTATTCAACTCCTTTGCTATGATCGGTGGTGAGACCTAGAGCATTTTCACGCCTCTTGAGGAACCAGTGGCTCAACCTCTCTCTGATAAACTCTAAGAGAAAAGGTATTGGAAAATCTTTGGCTTTCTTCACCATGGCGTTAATCGACTCCGCGATATTGCTAGTCTTTAGGTTGTATCTTTCTCCTGGGCAGTGAACTCGTGACCACAAGCTCGGATCGGCTCCCTCCAAGTACGTTGCAAGCGCCGGTTTTGCAGCTCGTATTTGATCCATATACCAGTTGTAAGTGTCCACCGTGTGCGCATATGCAGCACCTTTGACCATATACATGATTTCTTTCGCGTGGTAAGTTCCAATTATGTTATTTTGCATATGATAGTAGCATATACCTCTTGTTGCCCATGGCAGGACACTTTCAATTGCATTGGCGATAGCTGGGTGTCTATCAGAGACTATGACCAGTGGGAAATCCTCAGTGAAGCAACTTTTCAACTTGTTGAAAAACCACCCCCAAGACTCATTATTCTCTGCATCTACAACAGCAACAGCCAAGGGGAAGACTTGGAAGTTGCCATCCTGACCAGCTGCGACAAGAAGAACTCCACCATACTTCCCAGTCAGATGTGTACCATCAACAACAATCACTCGCCTTACGTACTGAAAACCTACTATTGAAGCTCTAAACGATACGAAACAGTACATGAATCGATCCATCCCATCTCGCACAAGGTCAGTAATAGTTCCTGGGTTTGCTTCTTTGATTCTTTGCAAATATGAAGCCAAGTTCGCATATCCCTCTTCCGCTGTCCCTCGAACGTATTCTTGAGCAGCTTTCAAAGCCCTATATGACGAGGTATAACTGAGTTTCAAACCAAACATCACTTTCATAGATATAGCAATGTGTTGAGGCACTATTCCCTCAATAATGCCAACCCTCTCCATGAATAAAGCTCCGATATATTTTGCTGTACAGCTCCTACGGTGAGCTATACGGTCTACAACGGAACAAGTATGAGTGTCTACGTACTTTGTGACCCAAAACGCGGTTGGTTCGTTCTTCACAGCCGCCCTGACTCGCCAGGCACAACCTTGGACGTTGCAAATGGCAACAAATAGTTCTGGAGTAGACTTGAAGACATGGAAAGAGAATCTGTGAACCAGAGCCATCAATCGCAACATGCAAAGAAGTTCTTCTTTGTCTCCAAAACGCTGTCCAACGATAATGACGGCGTCCTTATGCTTATCAAAACGACCTCCTTCATTATAGCAACGCCCTTTAAGCCGGATATCGTCGAGAGGAACCTTTTNTTTCATTTTTCCCAAACGAAAGTTAAAATTTGTCACGAAAGGGCGATTTCCGACGTTTCGAACGCCGCCGGCGATTTCCTCTCACTTATATCTCCGCCGCCTGTGGATAATTCGTATAATCGTCGCTGCTGTAAAAATCTCCAAGTTCATCTCTCATCTCCCGTCCCGCTAGTAACGACCGTAAGCTATTTCCCTCTTGTATCAACTTTTGCAGATTCCAGTGTTCCACTTCACCGTACTAACGAATTAGCCTTCGTCTTGATATCCTCCGCCACCTATACTCCATTGTCGTTGATGTACTTCAGCATATCGTCGTTGCCATACTTCCTCCATCATCTTCACCATACCCCGGCGTGGTACCGAGTATAGCGGTAAACTAGGGTCAGTAAACTACCCAATCTTTCGATTAATGTTGTTTGTCGTTCGCCGTATATTAGGGTTTGGTGATAGACTTCGTATTAAGGCTTGGTATGTAGACTTCGTATTATGTCTTCGTATGTAGACTTCATATTTGGACTTCGTATTTAGACTTCGTATGTAGACTTCATAGTTCGACATCCGATGTTGACTTATACTGTAAACTTTAAAGTTATACTTCAATTTGTTATATACTAGTAATAGTGATCTTTTCGTTTCTTGCTATTGCATCAGGATGGAAAAGCCTACATTTCCTAGGAGGTTTTTCACCAAAGGTTCAGATCCTGAAAGCGACAAAAGCATCGGGTATTACAGCAACAACACGAAGTTGTTCGCAGCTCTCACCACACTCTTGACCGATGATGAATGGGCTGAGCTCGAGGAATCTCCGCTCGGGGTATTCTTCAGATTCGTGAACAGCAAATTCTCATGGGCTTCAATGATTGTGAAGTGTATGCTCAATATGCAAATAGTGTGCAAGAAGCCCTTCGAGATTTGGAGTGTGGTTGGCTCAAATCCTGTAAGGTTTTCGTTGCACGAGTTTGAACACATTACCGGTCTTAACTGCGAATACAGAGAGAATCTCAAGGCACCTCTGACTGCGGACATAGATGAGAATGAATTTTCTGAGTTTTGGGAGAAACTTGGTGTTCATACCAAGTTTGGGCCTTCAGTTGATAACCTCACCCGAGCATGTGGGTGGGCCCAAGACTGGTCGAAAGAGGACAGAAAGAGGCTGGCTTATTTAGCCGTCTATGCTGGTTTCATTGTTGGCGAGAGGCAAACTATTGCCACACCGGTCGAGATGGCAAAGCTAGTAATGGATCTTGAAGAGTTTGAAGGTTATCCTTGGGGGAGAGTAGCTTTCTTGAATCTCATTGAATCTGTAAAATCTGCCAACCTCACCAAACACTACTACATTAACAGGTTTGTCGAAGTGCTACAAGTGTGGTCGTACTACGCAATGCCTAGCTTCGGTCAGGACTTCGGTGAGCCTGTAGTGGGTAGGGTATCTCCGACTATGATGGCCTTCAAAGGAATGAAAGGGCGCAAAAATATAATGCAGACTCTTCTTGCGCAGGTAAGTGACGTTTATCAATCCAATATGTGTGTCAATACTTGTACAATGACTGAATGAAACATATTACATGCAGGTTAATTTCAACCATATGATCATGGTGGACAGGGATAATGCTTACCCTAGGTGGGACAACGACGTCGACGATGAACACATCGAGAATGTGATGAAGGCTTTTTACGGAGAGCTCGGAGGGACCTGGAGATGGAAGCCTTCCGACTGGATATCCGAAGGAGTAATCGTCTTGGATAAGGTGAAGGAAGAGAAGGAATTGACAAGAAGAGGCATCTGGATTCGGGTCTAGGGCCGTCAAAGAGACCATGCCCTGCCTACGGGATCGATGGACATACCTCGGGAGCTAGTTGGGATACATTCCAGTCCACTGTGGCTGCAATGTTTGAACAGTTCAGTAAGCAGCAGACAGGTGAGATCGGTCTCGTTTCGATAGACTTGATGAGAAGGTTGAGGTCCTTACAAGCAAAATTAGTTGTATGGAGTCGACCATCGAGAAGCTTCAAATTGTCATGTCGGAGGAGGAGAGAGAAGCGAAGGACCGTGTTAAGCCCGACAATGGTCCTGCGTTTTCTCCAGACGGGAAGCTTCCCGACGAGTCCGAAGCTGCAAAGGAGCATGACACGTCGAACGCTGCGAAGGAGCCTGACAATAACAATCCTGCTGGCCCGGTTAGTACAGATAACTCTCGCAAATTCTCTGCTCGTATTGCTGCAAAACAAACAATGGATGAATCTGATAAGCTTGAGAATCCTAAACTCCCTCCCAGTAAGAAGAGTAAAAGTACTAAGACCAAGCGGAAGTAGTCTTGAAGACATCACTTCCACCAATCTGCCTTTACTGTTTGTTTGTTATTTTTCAAATAACTTTGGTTGTAGATTTCATGTCATCCGCCTACACTTTACTCAAAACATTTTTTTCAATCCATTTGGGACACACACACATTTAATAAGCAGTCTAACTTTGCTATTCTCTATCACTCGGTGTAGAACAAAACAGTTGCGTCCTCTGAGAGTGAGAGTGAGACTCCTGAGGAAGAGAGTTGCGAGCTTCTGAGAGAATACTTCCCCACCAAGGAAGAGAAGATTGCTGACCTCAAAAGAAGGCAACCGAAGGACACCGCAAAGGTTATTGACGCGAAGGCAAGAAAGACAGAAAGACTGAGGACACTTGCACAGACGCAAAATGGTATATATGTGGGCAGCAGCACGGTCAAGCGAATGTTCAGTAACAAAGAACCTAGAGGTCGTGGTTATGATCCCTTTCGGAAGGCGGATAAGCAGA
This sequence comes from Microthlaspi erraticum, assembly GCA_902728155.2. Taxonomy (NCBI): domain Eukaryota; kingdom Viridiplantae; phylum Streptophyta; class Magnoliopsida; order Brassicales; family Brassicaceae; genus Microthlaspi; species Microthlaspi erraticum. Next base: position 181,320 of record CACVBM020001060.1, read on the forward strand.
TGAAGGAGGTCGTCTTGGATCATTACAAGAGTTGTCCGTAAGTTCATTTCACCTTTATTCTTCAAATGTATACTTCGCATGATTTATTTTACCGAAACATAGTAACTAACTACCAATTCTTTGGTTCTCAGTGGACTAGGAAAAAAGAAGACCATTAAGACCGTTCATGACTATCCACTACGCTTTTGGTGGTATGACCTCCTAAATCAGAACGAGTGGCTCATTGACACGGTGAGAATAATATAATTTTATGAAATATTCATGTTCATTTCCATAGAATGGGTTAAGTGAGTGTTTTAGATGTTCGTTGTGCACATATGTTTATTTCGTACGTAGACTTCCTATGTAGATTTCGTTACTAATAATTTTTGGTTAAAAACGCAGCACATGAACGCTGCTGTCTACTTGCTGAGGACACGATTGTTGGATCACCCCGAATGGTTTAGAAGTGACAGGTTTTGTTTGGTTGACACCACATTTGGGCAATATTGGACGGCGAAGTACGACGAATTCAAGATGATAGAGCCCAACGAACTTGGTGAAGGAAGACCACTGCCAACGCTATCGTACGATTACTACAAAGGTGTCTTACCAGAGCCTCGACCGACAAACAAGATCTGGGGCGTCGACATCGATGAATTGTACATACCTTTCAACCTGAATGGTGACCATTGGGTTGCTCTATTCGTTTCCTTGCCAAAGAGGCACATCACCATATACGATAGTAAACCTAGTCACGTGAAGCCGGGTCTTTTGGCTTCTCTAATAGAACCTGTGACAGTGATGTTTCCATATCTGATGAGGCAGTTGGCGGATGAAGACAAAAAGTACGAGTGGACTCTCGAACCGTTCACCTACGACCGTCCTATCGACCAAGCTTCCGTGCCACAGCAGGCTAATGGCAGTGACTGTGGAGTGTTCACACTAAAGTTTATCGAGTGTCACGCCCTTGGTATTGAGTTTCCTCAGACCTTGTGCCATAAGAACATACCAAGCCTTAGGCTGAGGCTTGCATATGACCTATTCGAGGAGACAGGGGTCCGGGGACCAAAGGAGCGAGACTGGTCCGAGTTGGATTAATGCCAGCCAGTGGTTTAGGGAGGGTTTAGGAGGCGAGGACGTTTGTATTAGACTTTTTTGGGATCCGTTGAAAGGGTTACGCGGTATATTTTTTGGCATAACCTATCATTGGCATCGGTGTAAACTTCTACTGTATATAGCGGTAGACTTATTTTGTAAACTTCTATTGTAGATATCGGTATGACGTCTACTAGTTATAATATGTAAGACGTGGTCAGAACCAGTTAATGTATTAGATTGTATTTTAAATTCGAATCTATAGACTTCGATTGTGGACGTCATTAGCAGTTAATGTATTATAGTGTATTTTAAATAAAATCCACAAACATAAACGGTGTTCCAAGCATAGATAGTAATAGCCACTTAACAGTTAAACGAAAAAAATCAATGGATATAGTACGATAACATCATCCGTTGACGTCGGTTGTAGACTTCAGTCGTCAGCAGTCTTCAACCGGAAAAATATACGATTTGGACCGTTACTATAAGTTTTTTGAAAATTTATGTACCAGGATGAATAGAGAAGTGGTTTCACTTACGCATTTTGGACGAGTATGACCTGGTAATCTACACTTAGAGCATGTGTACGCTTTTGGCATCTTCCTCGGTTTATGCTTCCTCTTTCTTGCCATTTCTAACCAGCTTTGCCACCTAGATTTCTTTTTCCTACCAGGAGTGGGTTTTTCTTTAGGAGGACGGCAACGTTCCTTCTTCACGGAGGAGAATCTGGAAGGAGGAGGAAAAAGTGGATGCGCGTACGTTGAGTGACAGGTGTTCCTCTTGTAAGCCGGACTCACATAATCGGAGACTGACAATCCAGCCATTGTAATTGCAGCAATGACGTGCGAACATGGTATCTTTTCAATATCAAACACACCACAAGAGCACGTTCGGAGCTCAAGATCGACGTTATAGTATCCTGATGTAGACTTCACTTGGAAATGCCAATCATCTATGCGCTCCACGTCCATAAAACCTGCATAGTACTCACGAATAGACAACAAGTATTCAACTCCTTTGCTATGATCGGTGGTGAGACCTAGAGCATTTTCACGCCTCTTGAGGAACCAGTGGCTCAACCTCTCTCTGATAAACTCTAAGAGAAAAGGTATTGGAAAATCTTTGGCTTTCTTCACCATGGCGTTAATCGACTCCGCGATATTGCTAGTCTTTAGGTTGTATCTTTCTCCTGGGCAGTGAACTCGTGACCACAAGCTCGGATCGGCTCCCTCCAAGTACGTTGCAAGCGCCGGTTTTGCAGCTCGTATTTGATCCATATACCAGTTGTAAGTGTCCACCGTGTGCGCATATGCAGCACCTTTGACCATATACATGATTTCTTTCGCGTGGTAAGTTCCAATTATGTTATTTTGCATATGATAGTAGCATATACCTCTTGTTGCCCATGGCAGGACACTTTCAATTGCATTGGCGATAGCTGGGTGTCTATCAGAGACTATGACCAGTGGGAAATCCTCAGTGAAGCAACTTTTCAACTTGTTGAAAAACCACCCCCAAGACTCATTATTCTCTGCATCTACAACAGCAACAGCCAAGGGGAAGACTTGGAAGTTGCCATCCTGACCAGCTGCGACAAGAAGAACTCCACCATACTTCCCAGTCAGATGTGTACCATCAACAACAATCACTCGCCTTACGTACTGAAAACCTACTATTGAAGCTCTAAACGATACGAAACAGTACATGAATCGATCCATCCCATCTCGCACAAGGTCAGTAATAGTTCCTGGGTTTGCTTCTTTGATTCTTTGCAAATATGAAGCCAAGTTCGCATATCCCTCTTCCGCTGTCCCTCGAACGTATTCTTGAGCAGCTTTCAAAGCCCTATATGACGAGGTATAACTGAGTTTCAAACCAAACATCACTTTCATAGATATAGCAATGTGTTGAGGCACTATTCCCTCAATAATGCCAACCCTCTCCATGAATAAAGCTCCGATATATTTTGCTGTACAGCTCCTACGGTGAGCTATACGGTCTACAACGGAACAAGTATGAGTGTCTACGTACTTTGTGACCCAAAACGCGGTTGGTTCGTTCTTCACAGCCGCCCTGACTCGCCAGGCACAACCTTGGACGTTGCAAATGGCAACAAATAGTTCTGGAGTAGACTTGAAGACATGGAAAGAGAATCTGTGAACCAGAGCCATCAATCGCAACATGCAAAGAAGTTCTTCTTTGTCTCCAAAACGCTGTCCAACGATAATGACGGCGTCCTTATGCTTATCAAAACGACCTCCTTCATTATAGCAACGCCCTTTAAGCCGGATATCGTCGAGAGGAACCTTTTTCTCACGCACCTCTTCGTCTACGACTCTCCCATACACACTGTAATCAGCTTCTGTTTCATCAATATCCCCCTTACTCCAATCTGTTGGTGGATTTGGTGGAATTGGATCATCTTCCCATTCCTCTTCCGCCTCATTATCTTCGTGTGAATGTACATCCCAGTCCTCATCATCGGAAGACAAACCCCACTCACTATCATGTTCTACATTATCAGCAACAGGTACATCGTCTTTCATATGATTCCTTTGCTGGCTCGAAACACAGAGGCGTAGTACGTACGTTCTACTAAGCTCAATCAGACTTTGAACTTGCCTATCAGTCGTTACAAACGTAGGAGGAGAATCAATGGGCAGCTGCTGGAGCATAATGTCTGGAAGTGGGTATCCTATCTGTAAAAGCTCAGCATTCTTATCAACCCCATAATCATCTTTCGCCATGTCAACGAGCTCGACATATGTACAACCATCTCTCAGTGAGAAAAGTCTTCCTCCCTTGTCGTCATCCACCTCAAAGAACCAGGTCCCTTTGTCTCTCCTATCCCATTTTCCATAAACAGCAGCTATGTACACCATCTTCTGCAAATATAAGAGAAAGAAGAAGTAAATATTAGTGGGGTAATAGAGTAAGTAGACTTCATGATGAAGTCTACAACATTATCAGCTACTGCCCAAAAAAGCTAAGAACTTTGATTTTCTGAAACATATAATGATTAAGCACGCCAAAATGATACACAGGAAATTAAACAGATTAAAACAACTCATTGTCAAAGAAAATCTTGAAAATTAGTAGGTCATAATGCTCAAATATCGAATTAAAAAAACATACACAAAGTAGACTTCATAGTGAAGTGTAACGGTAAACATCAGAGTGAAGTATACTTTATTATACCTACTGTCCAACAAAATTGAAAACAACGATTTACTTCAAAATATAATGATTAAGCACGTCAAAATGATACACAGGCAAGTAAACATACTACTACAGCTTATTGCCAAAGAAAATCTTAAAAATTTTAATGTCATAACGCACAAAAATAGAATTTCATTTTCAGTCACAATGTAGACTTCATCGTGCCCTCTACATGTAGCTATCAATGAGAAGTCTACCAAGGGGTACACCAAATGCAATTGACCAAATCACGACTTTTTTACGAAGTCTACATTGGAAGTCTACACATACAGGGGTATACTTTTGCAATTGACCAAATCACGACTTTTTGAATTAGACTTCATATTGAAGTCTACTACCATAAGTAGACTTCACAATGAAGTCTCCACGTAAAGTAGACTTCATATTGAAGTCTACTAGCAAAAGTTGACTTCAATATAAAGTCTACTCCCTTATTAGGACTTCATATTGCATGACACCATCCGTGGTACTATTCATTCGTTGACCGGTAGACTTCATTTCGTAGCAGTAGACTTCATACAGAAGTATACACGTCAAAGTTGACTTCAATATGAAGTCTACACGTCAATCTTCCGAATTTTTCGAAAACGTAGACTTCAAATTGAAGTCTACCTCGCGCCGAAGGTTTGAAATTCACGAAAATCGAACGAAAAATCACCTTGAATAGCTGTTTGGTGTAGTGGACGGCGGATTGCGTCGATTTAAACCTTTAATAGAGAAACCCAGCCGTTTCCGTGAGCTTGGTGACCGGAAAAGGCATCATAGAAGAAGTTGGATGTGGAAGAGATGCATTTTCGAGTTTTTGTGATGAAAATGAAGAAAATAAGTGAGAGAAGAAGGTTAGAAGAGAATAGAGTGAGATTTCGGTGGTGTAAATGGGGAGAAGAAGCATTGAAAGCTTCAATATGGTTGAAAATGGTAGTTGGATGAACTGAATTGGATGGCATTTTGGTGAATAAGTGTAGGAGATGAGGTTGTTTTGGACATTATTGTTTTCGAAATAAATCGAAAAATTATAAAAGCTGATGACATTTCTGTAGATATGTTGAGAGGGTAAGGATAATATAGAGTAAGATGGGTGTAAGTATTACAGGGGTATACTTTTGCATTTGACCAAAACATGGGGTATACTTTTGCAATGATCCCATTTGAAAACTTGTGAACTTCCAACTTCCAGCTCAACTCAGCCAAGGAGTATGTCATTATAATCTACAATGTGAATACAATTTAATTTCATTTTTTTTGGCTGAGATATTGAGTTACACTCATGCATGTTGTTGCTGTTGTTGAACTACTAAAACAGAAACCCTAGTTATTAGATCTTTAGACGCAAGTAAATCTCCGATGACTCCTAACTCCGGAAGCTCCATCCACTCCGCCAATCCCGAGAAATCCAGTGAATCATCGTCGTGATCTCTCCCTACAATCATCAAATCAAAGTCTTCCGCCGTCAACTTGACGGTGGTGGCCACCGCGGGACCACCGTAGACTATCTTCTCCCTATAGGCGAAGTTTTCGGCGTTGGAATATGTCTCTTTCAAATCATTCAAGACCTCGTTATCAACAAGGTGATCCCAATTCTTGGACTTGTCTGGTTCTTTACCAGACAAAAACCGGACCACCGTGAGACGCACTCTCGGGTTCTGTCTCATCCATTTGGCAAGCGAGATGGCCTCGCGATCATCTTTACCGCCAATGAAGATCACACCGACGCTAATGGTACCATTAGTCCTTTTCTTGTTCTTCATGTTACGGTAGCCTCGGTCATTGAGTACGCCGATAGAACAGGGAGCGATGTCGAGGAGAGAAGCGTTGAGACGTCTGATCATAATATCATCCGATTCATATATTCCATCGGGTGACCATTTTCGTCCAGAAGGGATGATGATCAACGATGTGAGCTGGTCTAAAGCGAGATTGCAAATGTCTTGATCCATTAGATGTTCAATAGAGTAAGCTGTGAAGGAACTAACAGTCGTAGATCCCGAATTGTCTTGTTGAAACTCGCTGAAAGCGAGCATCATTGTTTGGATGTAAGAGTTTTGAAGCAACCGCGGTTTAGACCGCTTGTCGTGCGGTATTAAGATGGGAAACGCACGTCCGGCCAGTTTCACGAGGTGTAACGCTGTGACCGCGATGACTCCTCTCTCTTTGTCCTCGTTGTTCTGCGGCGAAGTAAGCAACTGAAGAAGAGATATCGCGCCTGAGATGTTGTCCGGTTTGTGCAAACAAGTTAGAATCTTGAGATCTGAGTTTGATTTCAGATGCATAATGTCTCTCTTGACGTATCCAATATACTTCCTCTTTGGATCGTATAGTGCTTTCACTATAGTAGGCAAAATCCCCGCGTTCAATAGCACGTAAATCATCAAGAACGTGTTCGTTGCACGCGACAGATTCTGTATAAAAAAAAAAAAAAAAAAAACATTCACCCATTAATCAGAAATTATATATGATGGTAAATTAAGATACATGTAGAGTGAGTCAGGGTTCTGATAAAAGTTTATTACCCCTTTCTTAACAGCGCCTTCGAAGAAGCATAAGTCAACAAAACCCTTGTAGTTCATGATAAGGGCGAGGATAATGGATTCTCTAGTAGGTATCTTGAAGATCAAGCAAGGTACGAAAGAGGCAGTCCATTTCACGACAAATGTAAAAAAAACCAGGAATATATTAACGGATATGTCATCGAACGCATACAATGCCTTCATAACGTCACCTTTCATGGTTATGACCGCGACTGAAACGGGGAAATATAGATTAGTAACCAATCTTTCGAACTTGGCCTCTAACGCTGATCCCAAAGGCGGACCATCGGGGATCGCCATCCCAACCAATAAAGCTCCTACAACGTTGATTTGGTTGAAATACGATGTGTACATGCTCGCGGCGATTGCGGTCATGATTGTTCCGTACAAGTAGAGTTTACGTACAGGCTTGCCTTCCGGAGTAATGTCGACTATCCGTTGAGCCGTAGGCTTTATGATGAATAGGGTCACTAGAACTAAGATGATCATTGCCACTGCGTCGCGGTTGGCTGTTGCAGGTGATACGTACCTGCATGACCGTTTGTTTCATCAGAACTATTATAACAAATGTTCAAATAGTCGTTATATACTAATCTGGCACTAGCGTGTCGTCTGTCATTTAAGTGTATATAGCCTTTTCATATAAATTTTTAACTCTTTCTAAATACATATCATGTGATGATGTGATCATCTAGACCGATTAATCTGTCATCTAAATGTTAAACATAAATGGATAACTTTTTGTTGACTCTTTCTCAAACAACAAACAAAAAAAAAGAAAAATTTGTTAGACCACTTTTTTAGCCAATTTATCAAACCAGAGCATTTATGTTGTTTTGACTGCCTAAGATTCGGATTTTTTTTTTCCAGTGTTTCAAATTTTAGAAAACGAATTTTAATTTGTATACTTCTAAGTTCTCGTAACCATGTCATATAACCAAGTGGTATGTATTAAACTATTTATGTATGCGATTGCACCAATTAAAACGACGTCATGCATACCTGTATGTTCCTATGTAGGAGACGCACGCCAGATTGATAAATCCGAGGAGATCATTGATGGAGGCGATAGATATGGCGAGGCGGCCGAGCTCCGAGTTTGGAATCTTGAGCTCATATACGAGGTGCGTCACGACCGGTAGCAGCGTTAACGCTTGAACCGCTGCAATCACGGTGCGTTCTGTTGGGGCCAGCCTCAGAGGCATATAGAGAGGATCGATCTTGTCTAGACGGAAATTTCTGAAGGATACTCCGCTGACCATTGTCACGACAAAAGACGAAACCGCGATGGTAACCGTCCGTTTATTGATTTGAAACGCCGCTCTTTTGTTGGTCTTGACGCCCATCAAGAACGTGAACATTATGAGCCCGAACTTGGCCACACATTCCAACGCCACGTTTCCGTCCAACGCAGCATCTAACGATAACCGGTCGGAAGAAAACTCCAGTAAATCAAGCAGGTGAGGTCCCAGAAGTAATCCGGCCTAGTAAAAAAAACATAAACAAGGACTCGTTACTTACGTTGCGAGAAAACAAGTAACTTACGAGCTTGTTACTTGTGAACCAAGAAAACGAGTTGGTAGGGTTTTTACTTACGAGCATGTAAGATATGAACTGTGGTATGCCAATAATTTTAAGGAAAATTTGGGACAATTCGACTAAAACGAAGATGAGAAGGATTTGCATCTCAAGAAGAGGCAATGCGTATCCGAAGATGACACTCGGAGTTTCATAGCTTTCCAAGATTCCGTGAGAAGAGATGTTGAAAAATGCGGCACCGTAACAAACTTTGTCTTCGCTAATATGCGCTGAATAATCGGTCATGACGATGGTGATAAAGTAAAATGACGGAGATTTTTTTTTGTAAAATGTGTTCAGATAAATTTTGGGTTTTATTTCCCCGCTAAGGAGGTTTAGTTTCTCTATTTGTCTTTTGTTTCGAACAGAAAAAAAAAAATTCAACAACGTAACTGCCTGTTTGAAAAGTAGTTGTTGACTCTCAACAGTTTAGCGCCATTCTTTGACCAAACGTTTTTCTTTCGTTTGAGCTGTACTTGTCGACAAATGCACACGTACACATATCAGCGGTACGCGAAACATACTGAACAAAAAAAAACTATATATATAACTATATAATTGAATAAGATCATTCCAAAATAATTATCTGTAAATGTTCCGCTTTTTTTACGCAATAATATTATTATCAATCATTGACCCCAAAATAGAAAGAAGACGTTGTTAGTAGATCCAACGATGCAGATAAGATGCGATGCGAGAGATATTGTGGTCCTATTCTCAATATGCGGCTAACCACACAATGTATAAGAATTGTAATGGGATTCTACCAACCCGGTTATGTTAAAGTTGGTGTTGTATATACCGATTTTAAACCGGTTCTTAGTTATTTTTAGGGTCCTAGCTTGAACCAAAAAAAAAAATTTAAGATGAAACTAGGATGAAATCGATGTTTAAATAAATTTATGTCTAATGTTGTTTTTAAACTTTGTTTTTCATCAATAATTTTTTTTAATATAAATTGGTTGGACCCTCTGTTAATATAGGCATATCTTGGATCTTGAATATAGAGATATGACTATGTGAGTGATGTTCGAATCGGATTCAAAGAAAGCGAAGGTCTTCAAAACCTATTTTAAGTTTTCTCTCCTCTTTAATCCTCGAATGTAATAGAGCCTAGTAGCTACAAGATAGCGCATCATGTTTAGACCTTACAGTCTTGTGATCTTATCACTTATGTTCCGTCCGTGGATGACAGTGTTCACTGTGGAGATTCCAGACGTGTGTGTGCGTGTGAGTTTTTTGAATAAAAGATATTTAGGTCACTATGCGCACATCATCTAGAGTAATAGTGTTTCTCATCAGTGGCGAGGATATTAAAAGAGTGGACCCATAATATGAGTCAGCGAAAGAAAGGATCCTATCCAATCCTATCTTGTTCTGCTTTTAAAAAGACAGGATATGACATTGACACACAACAAAACCAGGTTCTTAAATGGCGCGCCAACTGAATCAAATCCAACACCGACTGTTTGCTATGTCAATAATATATTATGACACACTCTTATTTATCTTGTAATTAATAACATTTGTTCTTGTCAACATACTATTTTCTTCCCACAATATCTGAAATATGAAGAACGACTTGGTTAACAAAAACAAAACAAGAATGGCTTGGTTTTTAGCAAAGCCCAAACGCGAATCTATCTGACTTCAAAGGGAAGTCGATCTACGCTAGTTCACTATACAATTTATTTTCAATTTTAATTTGTATTGTTTTCACTAATTTTTCTTAATAGCGTATATAAAATGGTTATTGTTAGTAAGTACACATTTATACTTTTTATTTCAGTAAAAATAGGTTTTTAGACAAAACTTAAAATTTTGAACTTTTTTCCGCCTATAGATTTATTCATATAAAACGATTACTATGACATTTTGAGCAAACAAAGTTTGAATACAATAGAAAAAAATCGAGATTAATGTTTAACATCTCTAGACTTCTACTCATGTAAGCCCAAAATTATCGGTTTTAACTTTCAATGTTTACATATGCCAAAAAGGATTTTTAATACTAATCTTTTTTCGTATGTCGGATTTTATATATGAAGTTAGTGTGTACTACAAAAAAATAGGTCACCCTCGAATTCGAAATTTGTATAGTTTGCAGATCATTTTGAATTTTCAACAAATTTAAAATATCCTCCAAAACCGAAATAAAAAAACAAATTTCCATAGTTTAGAAATTTTCCTTTCTTTTTAAATCGCATATGTTGATTAGGCATAGTTAAAAATCTGGCGTGTCGTCGAGTCATCATCTCCCTCATCTCATATATATAAATAAGAAAAATATCCACCTGATTTCTTTTCATCTCTGCAACTTCCCCTCAATCTGATTACCAAACCTCAAGGCATTATTCCAGATTACGTTTCATTTTTCTTCTTAATCTTTCGTTACTCTCGAGGAATTTTCAATTATTGGTCGTCACCGATTGGAGTTGATTTGAAGTAGGAAAAAAAATCAAAACTTGGAAGTATACATGGAGATGGGTTTCCATGAAAATGAGCTAATTCAAGAATCTGCGAATCTAATGGAGATTGGATCTGGGCATTACGGGTAAAGAACATTCATCGATTTCATTTTTTTTAATTTTCTGGGTTATTGAATTGAAGCTAAATTTTCCATCTTTTGTGAAAATTTGATATTTTTTGTTTCTCATTCAATCTAATTCATGTGTTTTGTTCAGGTGCTCGCATTATAGAAGACGATGCAAGATTAGAGCTCCATGTTGTGATGAAATTTTCGATTGCAGACATTGCCACAACGAAGCTAAGGTATAAACTATTATTAAAAGGAATCATCTTTATCTTTTGATTCTTTTCTTCACTTCCATTTGATAAAAAAATGTTACTTTTTACTTCATTTCCAACCAAATTCTACCTAATTTTCAAATTTTGATACCCACTTTGTAAATCAGTCAAAAAGGAACAAATTGTAAACAAGTTTGGGTTATAGAATGTGAAGATTACATAGAACTAACGTGTGTTGTTTGTTTCAACAGGATTCTCTTCAAACCGAACAGCTTCATAGACATGATCTTCCTCGACATGAAGTTTCAAAGGTTTTACAAACATCAGTATCTGCTAAAATTCTGAACATTTTGATTCGGTTTGTTCACTGTGGTAACATTTTTGGTCTTGATATCAGGTCGTATGCTCGCTGTGTGAGACAGAACAAGACGTGAGTTTCTCGACATGTTGACTTCTTCCAACATTTTGATAATGTGAACATATTTCTTGATGCTGACCTCTGATTGTGTTCTTCAGGTCCAACAAAACTGCTCCAACTGTGGTGTATGTATGGGGAAGTACTTCTGCTCAAAATGCAAATTCTTCGACGATGATGTAAGCTTTTTTAGTTTGAGTTATCTCCACTTTTCAGTAACCGGAATTTGTACCAATGAGACTCATTTTGATTGTTTCAGCTTTCCAAGAAGCAATATCACTGCGATGAGTGTGGCATTTGCAGGTACCTAATTTCAAACTGAAATTTGTGATTTGTGCCTTAGTAACTCAACAACAAAGTCTTGTGATTTGGTAACTAATTGTTGATGTGTTGGTTTAATAGGACCGGAGGAGAAGAAAACTTCTTCCACTGCAAAAGATGTCGTAAGAGAACAAAACCTTATTTGCTCGTTTCATGCTCATGTCTTTCTTTGGTTTGAGATCTTATTTTGGTTTTATTTGCATAGGATGTTGCTACTCCAAAGTTATGGAGGACAAACACAGATGCGTCGAAGGTGCAATGCATCACAATTGTCCAGTTTGTTTTGAGGTAAAAGATGATCAAATCCACCAATTTTGTTAAAATGTAAACTTAATGGTGTGCCTGATTTGTGGTTTTTTAATTTGTTCACAGTATCTGTTTGATTCCACAAGAGATATAACCGTCTTGCCATGTGGCCACACAATGCATTTAGAATGCACAAAAGATATGGGGCTACATAACCGGTAACAAAACTCTCAAATCTTTGATCCAACCGCTGTAGGAAGTTAGTTACTGATTAAACAAAAGATTGAAACTTTTCTTGATGGTTTGTTGTAGATACACATGCCCTGTATGCTCCAAATCCATATGTGACATGTCCAGTTTGTGGAAGAAACTTGATGAAGAGGTAAGGCTTGAGGCTTCATAATAAAAATGATAATCTTTTGTACAGTCTCTCTTTGTTTATTAAGTTTTTACACTCAATTTTTTTGCAGGTTGCTGCATATCCAATGCCAAAACTGTACGAAAACAAGATGGTAAGCGAGATTGAATTTGTGAGCGTGTGTGTTTGTGTATGCATTCTGGTATGGATTATGATGGTTTTGATGGATCAGGTATGGATTCTTTGCAATGACTGTGGCTCGAACACAAACGTTCGGTTTCATTTGATAGCGCATAAATGCAGTAGCTGTGGCTCCTACAACACTAGACAGACGCAGAGAAGCTCCTCTGATCATTCTTGCTCCTCTGGATTGCCTCAGGTTGTTGGTTCGACCGGTTAATCAATTACTACCTTAGCCGGAGCTGGTTCTGGTGTCTGAATTTCCCAAGGAAGATCATTTGTACTTTGTTAACAATCGTACCAGTCATTTCTGGTTTATTAATATCAGCACACAAATTCCAAAATGCATAATATGTCCAATTCACTGAGGCAGTTGGCCTGTCCCTGCATTGAGTCTGGAAGATATGCTCTGCTCTGGCACGATAATTTGGAATATAGACATCATCTCTGTTTAAAGCAACCAAGGAAAAGGATAAATCCTCTGTTTCTTGTTTAATTTTGTAAAAGCACATAGCTCGTTTGAAGTGAAACATTGTTCCAAATTGGGATAATGATTCGAAAGTTTCCTCAAATTTCCCATTTCCCTTTGCTTGTAGAAGCTACGACTCCAGCTACTTTTGTTTCTTGTTGTCTAGGAAATCTTAATTGCTATTCTTAGGTTATAACTGGGACATCAACGACAAGTCGTAGAAAAACAAACCTCTCACCGAACTCACATCTTAATTATTTCCAAAAATTCTCGTGAAAATACAGTTGGAGAAAACCCTAAATAAGATCTACACAACACAGCAGATCATAATTACTCGCTGACTAACTATTTGGATGTTCCTTAAAACATGTTTACATGGACAAGAAGATCCGGCTCTGGATCTTCGGGACCCACCCGAACCGACAGAGAAATGTTTTTTTGGACCTTTTGGTCCGTTGGGCCATACTTTCAAAGACTTCTTTCACCCATCACTCTAAGTAACAAAAAAACTTAATAAAATACCTCAAAGTTACAATTTATTCAAGCACACCCCCACAATTTACTATGACAACCAAATTTCAAGTACTACATAAAAACAAATTACATTATGAAGATAGGAACAGAACATCACATGAACACTAAAAAGGCTTTAATTTAACATAATATCAACCTCAACTTATGGTAGAGGGAAAAATCATTACACAAGAAGAAGAAAAAACAAGTTCACATCATGGAGCCAAAACATGAATGTGAAAATGGGTTTGAGATACAAAACCCAAAAAAGAGGGAAAACAAAAAAAACATCAAAGCATCTCCAGAGAAAGAAGTCAAATAGCAAACTCTCTCACTTAGTAAAACTAGGGGAGTTCTCTTTTTCTTTCTTTCCCATCACTCTAACTCTAAAGGTGGATCAGACTCTGTCTTCCACAATGGACCATAACTAAAAACCCTAGTATACAGAAGATCACTCTCACTTGAACCATAAGTGAGATTAATCCTGAACTTAACCTGTTAGTACTAACAGCTTGAGTAAAAATAAAAGATCAGTGGAGAAGAACTTTCTGATATTTAGTCTCTGAATATTGCCCATCTGAAAATGCTCTCTTCCTGTTGAACTTCCCACACCCAGAATTGTTGACAATTGGGCACTGAATAGTGACTGGAGGGATCTCAAAGGTCTTCAGAGGTGGTGGAGGGTAACGCCACTGAGGTAATTGTCCAGCTAAGAGCAGTGTCTGAAGCAGAGGCCCTGCCTTTATAACAGCTTGTAAGAGCTTACCTTTTTCAGGCAATGGCTTGTCTGGAAACAATGGATCCATAATCTCTGTTCTTGAGACTTCTTCAAGATGAGATGGTGGTTGATTCATGACATGATCAGTGGGTGACATGAAGCTCTCTTCGCAATCCGAGGATGAGAAGCTCTTGTTGGATCCTAGTTGCTGCAATGTTTCATATTCAATGCTTGAAGCTCCGGATAAAGGAGGGGTCATAAGCTTTTGCTGCTGCTGATGCGAGAGGTTATCGAACATGAGACGCTGACATTTCTCGAGAGCTTCGTCTCTTTCTTTGATGGTTTTGGTTAAGATTTCTTTGAGATGGATCAGTTGTTCATCTCTCTTCCTTATTTCCTCATGAGCAAACATCTTTGTTTGTTCGAGCTCTAGTGTTGTGTACAAAAGAGAGTGTCTTAATTCTTCTGTTGTCTGTAAAAGAAAACAGCAGAAGTAAGAAAGAAATATTTTCTTTAATTATGTTTAACAAGATTCGGTAATTATGTTTAAATTCAGAGAGAGGGTAAACAAAATGTTTTCTTTTTAGCTCTGGTTACTAACAAAGTCCTAAAACCCATCAAGGAATGAGTCATCTAGTTACAGATTAAGACCACCATTATGCAAAATAGTTCTAGATTTGGGGTTTATTAGATAGACCAAGAAGAAGAAAAACAAAACCTTCAAGATTTCTTGTTTTAGACAGACATTTTGTGCCAATTTAAGCAAGAAAACAACAAATTGAAAGAAAATGAAACCAAAAGCCAAAACCTTTCACTGCATACTAAAGAAACAGAGGAAACTCAAAATTTAGAAAGAAAAAACAAAATTTACCTTTCCATGAGAGTAGCAAGGCCAGCCAAGAAGAGCATTGCTTTGGTTATCCATAAATTCTACTAAATTAAGCTTAGGAGATATTTTGATTCTCTCAAAAAAATGTGTGAGAGATAGAGAGAAAGACAATGGAATTTAACTTAAAGGAGTGAAGGACTTATAAATAAGTAAGTCTCCTTAAAGCAGATCGAGCTTTTTCAGGTATGTAGCTTTCTTTCGAGATTTCAATAATTTATGAGTGATTTACAGTTATAGGCACTTTTGTCTTTTTTTTTACACTTATAGGCACTTTGTGCTCTTAGGTGACTTTGGAGTATTGTAATGACAAAACATTCTTGCTTCTTTTTTTTATTACAACTTTGTTAACTACTTGTTTTACTTTACTTTTTATTACTTATCTCCATTGTTTCACCTCCTTTCATATTTTAACTTTTTTCCAGAAAAACTTCTAACGACAAACAAAAAAACTCTAAAAACACCTCCATGATTTCTCTGCCGCTCCTCTCCCGGTAACACTGTGTATCAATTTTTTGTTTTAAGCTTCTCTTACCGACGAATTAGGTTGCCGTTGTTTCTCTGTATGAAGAATAGCTATTTTACAGGAACCCCGTCGCCTATTTGTGTGTAAAACAGATATATAGAAAAAGCTATGGAAGGTGATTCTAATCTCTCACTCTTCTTTTTATCAGAAGAATTGTAAATTGATAGGTTGTTAAATATGTAGAAAATCAACAATTTGAATATTCATTGCTAAGTTGTCTTCTAATTACTTACAGAAAGCGAGAGATTTAGTTCAGATCTGGGCCTTCCTAGCTTTGAGATATACATCCGTGTCCAGACTCACCCGTCCATATGAGTTTTTAGTGACATAGGGAGATGATCATGGATATGAAGAGATAGTTATGGATATACACCCCGTCCAAACTCACCCATCCACGTGACCACGCATGTGGGCGTACAGGAAGAAATTATGTTACCTGTTTTTCCCGAAATTCAACCCGTCCAGAGTCCCCAGTACACAGACATATCATTTCTTGGGAGAATGTGAAGGAGAACAAGAAATAGATTACATAACCTATACTCAATCTTTTATGTTTTCTCGCAAGAACCTATACTCATCCTTTTTTAGGTTGTCCACGATCCTTTATGTGAGGAATATCCTGATGAAGTTATTTGTGTACAGACGGATCAACTTGGTTAAGCGCGTAGGGATATGGACAATTCCGAAGGAGTTGCTGAGAAGCTTGTTATCCATCCACCGATCTAAATCAGCCATTAAACTGAATGTGCACGCATCCACCGTATCCTTACCAAGAAGACAATATAATCTGTACTACCCAACAATGACACAGCTACAAAATACTTTTCCTTTATTACGACCTAAGGGTCAAACACGTCTGCCCAACAATGCATGAACATCCATCTCTTAATTCAGTAACTCATAATTACATGTATTATGCGAGTCATTAACAGTAGAGAGCTACATATCCACTGTTGCTAATCCATGAAACTAAATCTCAAAATACAATAAGACCTCATGGTGGAAGATATGGGTCTTCCTAGTTGGTTGTTGAAAACCGATCACTTTCTAACCCCGTCCAAAGTCACCCGTCCATGTGAGTTTTTATTGACATGAGAAGATGGTCATGAATATATACACCCCTGTTTTTTTGTCATGGATATGAGGAGATAGTTATGGATATACACCATATCTAGACTCACCCGTCCACATGAGCACGCATGTGGGTGAAAGTGGTGTATAAGAAGAATTTATGTTACTTGTTTTGCTCGAAATTCAACCCCGTCCAGAGTCCTCAGTACACATACATACCCGTCCAGAATCCTCAGTACACATACAACTATACAAGACTTTATGGTAGAAGATATGGGTCTTCCTAATTGGTTGTTGAAAACCGATCACTTCTCTAGCCCCGTCCAGAGTTACCCATCCACGTGATATGAGGAGATGGTCATGAATATTCACCCCATTTTTTTATTAGTAAGTGGGTGATTGATTTATCCATGAAGTCGTAATCTAAAAGTTTATACGAGGAGATGATCATATGGACATTGATCTGAACCTGATCGTATAGACATATTGTATGGACATTGATCATATAAGACTCTCGAAACTTCCTAAACATACCAATTCGACGGTGAGATTTGAGTCATGCTATATCCATTCATATTTCAAAACAATTATCTAAGTAAAGACGTCCAAATGGACGCATTACGACGTGTACACGAACGGTGTGGACATGTATATGTGGACATAAGCATGAGTTAATCCAGATTCATCTTCTCCAAAACTTTAACGAACTGAAATTTTTCCAGATCGTCAATAAACTCAGATTCATATAATAGGAGCATAAATTTTTCCAGATCCATCAACTCCTCTTCTTAGCTTCGCAATGGTTTTCTTCCTTTGACTAAGACAAAAGTAGCTTTGTTTTAAAGACAAATCTTTCCTAGATCAAATATCTGTTATTCTTAATCTCTGTATTGTCTTCTTCCTCTGATATATGGCAAACTTAAATCCGACGAGTTCATCAGGTTTCAGATCGAAGAAAGTTACTGCGACATTTATGGTAAAAATCCTTCTTCAATTGTAAAAGAGGAAAAGGACGCAAACTTAATGAAAGGGTATCTGTGGAATTTTGCTTCTCTCATTTTTTGGCCAAAGTCACCTAGTAGTGAGAAGTGCCTTTGTGTGTAATTAGAAATTAGATGTAATTTTCTCATTATTTATCATCAAATAACTTAAAAAACTAAATTTAAAGGGGAAAAAATGATAGTAGCACATGATTGTATCATATCTTGCAACATTATCTCAACTAACGCCACTCCCACTTTAAAATTGTTTATCAGTGATATAAGATATATAACTATAATAATACAAATACAAAAAATAACCATATTTTAGGGTATTTCTCATCATCTATATAGTTGGTGAATACTTTTCTTAGTTTGTGAACAGTAGAATAAATCAACAATAGAATTTTAGGTAAAAGAAAATTCCCAAAACGTTCTGAAAAAGTTTGATAAATATTATATATTTATTATTGAGGACTCTTTGCAAATCATTCTTATACCTATTTACATGAAACGAGACTAAAATCATCTAAAGTGGGTGTAACTTTTTAAATATAATATTAGCCTAAAATTTGTTTTCACTTCTTTTTCGCCGTAAGTATTTGGTGGAAGACCAATATCGTAGTTTACTGACTTTGGTCTAACTCACTCACATAATAGTCTAAGATTTTAAAAAGTCTTTTGTTTTCTTCTTCGGTTTTTCTTGGGATACAACACGATTTCTTGTCTTTATCCAAGAAAAAGAATCGAGTGCACCGAAAAGAGCGGGAACGAAACGAATGCTTTTTTTTAACACCATTTTCTTTTTTCATTTTGTTTGTCTTATAAAGTATAGAGGTACAGTACGTATATATGTGTATAAACAAATTAAAGAAGCATGTAGTCAATGGGAAGTGGATTTCATGGTCAGCAAAAGAGGCAAGTAAACCAAACTTTTCCTACCAATATATTGAGAATGCATTTTTATGGAGTCCCATTTTCAATTATTAAACCTATCACTCACTTCTCGTAGAAAAAAGAAACCCTCACCCAACTCGCATCTCTGTTCCCAAATTTCACGTGAACAATACAGATTAAAACGTGGGAAAGACATTGGTGTTAAAATATACTTTCCCACCATTGTCTCGACAGCTATAATCGAGCGATTTTAATCAGAAAGAAAAATGAATTATGAAAAATCAATGCAATATATGCGAATATATATGATCAAATTTACAATACATATAATGCTACCATCTAGGTAAAGTTTTTGTTATCCGTTGGCTGTATTAATTAACCTAAGCTAAACCCAACTTTTGTGTTTATTTGATCCCGTATATATATGGCAATGCTTGTTTAACAATCATGTTACAGGCCCATTTCACTACACTAAATGAACAAGTGGTTATCTAGTAAAATATCATTTAGTGTGGGAAGTTCTTTGGTTCATGGATCATTTAGTATGAGAATTTCATTTTTTTTTTTTTTTTTAGAGAACTTAGAATTTCATTTTTCTTTGTTTGTAAGTTATAAGTTTAATAACAAGTTGATGTAGAAAATGCATGAAAATTACGCATTTGATTAATTAAAGAGAGTTATCATTGCGATGTCATTGTTGGGTCAAAAAAAAAATACTCATGGTTTTTATAATGATCATGATTTTGATTGCTAAATTTGATATCAATCGTATCACCTCTATTTACTGGTTAAATGTTACATACGTAGTTTCATGGATTCCATCATTCCACCCTTTCCCAAGATCTCCACTCTTTCGCATTGTCGTCTTGAGTTGGCTCGGTCATGTTTGGGTATCAGAGTTGATAATTCAGGAAAAAAAAACAAAATGTATATCAAAGATTGTCTTCATGGTGATGCCATTGGAAATGTTTTTGACGATGGAATTTCAAAACTTGTAGTTGGGGAAGATGACATTGATGGAGCTGTGCCTATCTCAGAGTTGAGTATACGAAATACGGGACAATGGTGAAGAAACAACGTGGAAGAAGCATTATGAGACATCAAAGAGTTTTGTGGTTTTTCAAACTGAGAATTCAACGTTGGGATGTGCCTTTTTGTGCGTATGATAGAGCTATTAGAAGTTTGGTGAAACAATCTCTTGGTGGGATGTTAAGAGACTGAGAACTCATTCTCATGGCAAGCAATCAGACAAAACCTATGAGGTATGATGACATAATTTGTAAATTTCAAAATATATATATGCGTGATAACCTAAATTGTTGTTGTTGCAGTTTGTGTTGGAGGATGGGATGCTTGGCCCGAACATAAGTGTCTCCAATTTTTGGAAAAGTTTCACCAACCAAATTCACTATAGAAGGAAAAGGCAAATATACAAATCTCATAGGGTTCAAAGGATCATCCGATCTCGTTTGGCTGGAGGCAGGTTACAAGATCGTAGGCTTTTTTGGAAGATGCTTTGAGTTTCTTGAAGAAATTGAGATTTATGTCAGGCCAATTTAATCTTGCGCAAGGGTTATAAGGAAGACTTTTTTTTTTTTTTTTTTTTGGACGAGTAAGGAAGACTTATAAAAATTACATTTTAGACGAGGAACCTCTATTATGTCTCTCTTTTTTTAACAAATGTTCCTCGCTTTTCATCTTGTTTTTTATTTTATTTTAGCCAAAGAACAAAAAAGAGACCTGATCATTCTGTATTATACAGAAGATGATGTTGCCATGTATATAATTTATGAACCTCATAGGTTTTGTCTGATTGCTTGCCATGAGAATGAGTTCTCAGTCTCTTAACATCCCACCAAGACCCTTATGAACCCAGCCATGTCGTCTATAATTTATTATTTTTCTACGTTAGAATCAAATCATGGAAATAAAAAGCATTTGTGTTTCTTGTGACGACTTCAAGTTCAAAGCTGTAATGGGGAAATGGAGTTTCACCATGCTTTTTATATTTATATACAATTCATCTTCCTTTTACCATATAACTAAAAAAAAAATCAAAAAAGTAAGAAAAAGAGAAAAAAACAAAGAATCAATTTGATCCAGAGGTAGTAATAAGGAGAGACTTCAATGTCTTCTTCAAGCAAGAGACCAAAGTCATCATCAGAAGCTGGATACCAACTCTCACTCACAGCACATTAAGCCTCCTTGGATGATTCTTCTTCTTTAGGTCTTTGGTCCGTGAGGCCAATTGAATGTGCTCACTACTCTCATCGTCTCTTCATCTACTTTGCTATCCATGTTGAAGCTGATAAGTATCTCGTCGCCGAGATAGTATGCATTGCTCAAAGACCTAAGCAGTCTTTGTAAAGATTGAGCTCTGTTTTGCGTGATGATGTTCACTGACACTCTCGTCTGTTTCCAATCTGCAACCATGTCAATTCCGGTAAGCGAAGATCATCATCCTAAGTCATTACTACATTGATCATATATTCATATACCAATGCGAGATTGTATGAGACATTGAGACTACACAACTTTTCGAATATGGAAGTCTACTTTTGACTGGAGCATTTTTTTTTTTTAAATGAAGTTACTTTTGTGTGATTAAGAAATGAGAAAAAGGTACTATTCAAGCAATTAGAACACTGCCTTATTGTACACTCAACAATTCGATTTCTCCCAGAAAGTTTCAGAGTCGGTGCAACATGTGATTGGAGAAACTAACCTCAGGTGAAGATCTTCCTTGTGACTTTTAGACTTCTCCTAAAATATTTTTTTTCAGTTTAACAACACTTGATGCCTATATATACATGAATACATCAGACGTTCAATAATTATGTTAGAGCCCACGATCTCAAACCAATAGTTATTTGTTTACTGTCGAGTATTGGGCTTCCAAGGCCATTTAGCTTCAGCTGCAATCGGATCCGTTGTAACACATTTTCAATAGATGAAATCCTTGTTTATAAAATTTACTATTTTCCTGGTTTCTCTTATCTTAAATGTCACGGTTGGAATGGTAGAAACACCTGTATAACATAAACAGAAGATTGGTTAAAAAATGACGTTGGAGTGGCAGATTTATACCCATGATTGCCTATAGCTTCTTTCTTCTGATTCAAGGATAAGCTATCTCTTAACCAAACATATTGCTTCAATTGTAATCTTTCTACAATATTATATTTTCTTTTATTATATGAGTATGTATATCAAGAGGGAAGTGGAGTATTTAATGTAAAAGAATAATATTGCCGATTCATGAAGTGTATATAGCTTATTCATGAATGCCTTACTGCCGTGTAGATAAAGTACGTTACACTATTTATTACAGCCAAACCAAATAACATCCAAAGAGAAATAAACAATCACGAAGGTATAATTTGAGAATATATGATCTGTTTCGAATTTTAACAAATAATAAATGTCTGCTTTGTGAATAAGGTTTGTAGTGTAGTATTTTGTATTCGTACTGCTGTTGTGCGACAATTTTATATTCAAACTAGATATTTTATTTTTAAAAACCGCTACTTGTTTTTCTTATCAACACAAAAATATCATAATTTTTTGGAGTGTTAAATGATCAGTTCGATTACTCCAGCTCGAAACAGATCAATCGACGTCCAAAACCAGATACAAACCGAAGACGATCGAGTGTTCTACATGGCATTACATCCATTCATTCCCAAATAAAGTAGCCTTTTCAATGACGTTCTGATATATGCCCACCAAGTTGGATCGAATCTTAGCTCTCCTTTTTTGTCGAACTTGAATTATAACTGTACCAAAGACGAGTCCAATATTCAGTATTTTGACAATTCAAATATTTTTGTAGCAAAAAAAATTAGAAACATTGTGGACGTTTTGGTTAAAAACACTGTAAACATTACATTTCTACTACTATATTTTTGATCTCGATGCTGTATAAATATGCACGTAAATCCATTTCTGTCTTAATGTATATAAATACTTCATCCGTTTCAAATTAGTTGTCGTTTTGGCAAAATGTATCTGCAAATATTTGGATGTATCTGGACGTGTTTTGCAGATACATCTAAATATTTGCAGATACATTTTGCAAAAACGACAACTAATTTGAAACGGAGGGAGTATACACGTAGCCTTTTGTGGCTAAATGGCTAAAGATGTGAATTGGGTTGGTTACAATATTAAATGTTTCATTTACTATAGCTGACTGCCTATATAGGTTATTAAAAAGTGCAACCAATCAGTAGCTGAATTCTCTACTAAAGTAATAAATACACCAATTTTGTTATAACAGAATCCGTTATTATTTAACCATTTTTTTTTTTCATTAGGCCAACCACTTTGATATCCCAAATAAAGCTATTAATCCATGTTGCTGTGACGGTAGATTTTGTTTCAGCCGTTACAATTACAGATTTACAACTTTTCAAATTTTTGTTTGTTCTTGTTTTGTATTTGTGTGAGTAATTGAACTTATCACGTCACGTTATTCGCGTACGTGTTTTCCCAACCTCGAATGTCACTTGTTTAGGCATGGATTCTTTTAGACAAAATCTGAGATAATTTATCACTAAGACCATTTTTTTCTTTCTATATAAATAAAGATGTATTTCTAAGTTTTCTCTCTTTATTGCGTCTTCATTGTCTTATCAAGTTGGCATTATGTACACCTAAAGTGTGTAGAAGATATGTCGAACTTCTATCGTCTCATGCGTCGTCCGTGATTAACCCCACTTGACTACTTCGTAATAAGACTGATTGGTGTGATGATTAATTGACCATTCGTGAAAGTATAATAAGGAGAAAGTAATGGAATCTAACCGCAGGATAATTAACTAGTATTCCCTGCGTTTCGACATGTTAGATGTTTTGAACTGTTTCGCACATATTAATTACACATTAAAAGATATCAAATGCTATACAAAGTCAAATGTTATTCTTGAAAACGACAACATTATAACTAAACAAATGGAGTAGTATTATAGTAGGAGTGGGACTAGGAGAAGAAAAAATTAATGTATACTACAAAACATACAAAAAGTTCAATGCATGTATATATGGGCACAATGACATTCTGATAACAACCGAAACACTTTCCAATTTCCATAGGCAAATTAAAGCACTAGTGAATAACCAAACCTTACAAAGTAACAATGGATTTTTTTAGAAAATATATAAATTTGTTTTTGTTTTTGTAATTGTGTTGCACTCTTTTTCCCACACCGAGAGTGGCCAGTGCTCTTGTAAGCTTTTTAGATACCCTTTTGCGCTTCTTTTCAAGCCCCCACACTACATGTTGAATGGTATTTGTTCGAGTACATATTTGATCTTATTATTACTTTTCAATTTTATATCCAACAAGTTTAGATAGTATATCCAAATAAATGTTATTTTATACCCGTTTGGGTCGAAGTACGATGTATGCTTGGCTGCTCAATTCCTAACAGCAAAAAAGTAAATAAATATAACGCCGATATGTTTACTAGTTGGCCAGTTTTTCCTTAGATATCCATAATTTTGTTTTTTCACTTCTCCTTTCATTGGTCAAGTATGATGTTTCATTAGGACAAGTTAACTTAATACAACCACACATGAGTTATCAAGTAGGTGTTTTAAAATATTAAAACTCCCAGCTAACTTCTAATTATAACCCATTTATAAACCAAACAACTTCTAATTATTAGCTAAATTATCCAAAAAAAACAACATTAAGCCTATCACGAGACATTTATGAAGCACATGCCCCTCACGGGATCAAAAACAGCCCAACTTACCAAATGCGCAAAGTAATCATTACAGAGCCTACAAGGGTACTACTGTCATTCCACTTGGTCGGGTACGGTTACGAGACTTGACCGGCGATGAACTCGAGACCATTGCCGAGCTCCATTCTGCTCCATTTGCATTATCATGTGACCTTCTCTCTCTCTGTTCTCTGAAAATTTTGTTTTTTTTTTTTTCTTTCTGTAGAAAAGAATCAGCTTTTTTTTCTTCTTATGACCCCATTGGATTCGAACCAAACCCAAGACACGAGAGAAAGATGAGAACCAGATCACCGATTTGTGATCCAAATGTTTTAAAATTGATTTCCGACGAGTCGTGTGTACATTGAGAAAAATTTATTTCTTTTTATTAATTCGTAGAGACCTCAACGACTCTTTCTCTACATTTCTCCCAAATTATCTATCCCTTGATTTCTACTCCTCAATCATCATCACCACCGGAAACAAAAGACAAAGAGAAAGCTCCATTTCATCTTTGTTCTTTTAATTTTCAAGCAATGTCGCTTGACATTAAAAGACCAAACATCAACAAGGCAAAGAAGAAGATGGGTTTCATCGTGAAAATGCAGCTTAACAACAACAGCAACAGAGGAGGACACAACAAAAGAAATCTCTTTATCTTCGTCTTCTTCAGAAAGTACTACAGATGGATCCTCTGGTTTTTCCTCTCTCTCTATCTCTTCACATCATACTTCGCCGGCGACCAATCCTCACCGTCCACCACAACACGTCTCTTGTCTAACCATAAAACCTCGTCGTCTCTCCCATCTCGCGCTCTCATCGAATCCTCCGCCATTAGTACAACCTCCATTGGTAAAAAAAAACTCATCAATTTGTTCCTTCTCTGTTTCAAAATTTCCAATCACTTTTCGCTAAAGATTCGTCTCCAATGAAAGGTATATTCAGCGGAATGAAGATACACGTTTACGATTTACCGGCGAGATTCAACGTCGACTGGGTAACGCAATCAGACCGGTGCGCAAGTCACCTCTTCGCGTCGGAGGTAGCGATCCACCGTGCGCTTCTCTCCGACTCCTCCTCCTTCGTCCGTACGTTAGACCCAGAAGAAGCCGATTTCTTCTTCGTCCCTGTCTACGTCTCCTGCAACTTCTCCACCGTCAACGGCTTCCCTTCTCTAACCCACGCTCGGTCTCTCCTCAGCTCCGCCGTCGATTTCATCTCCGACCAGCACCCGTTTTGGAACCGGACGCAAGGCTCCGACCACGTCTTCGTCGCTTCGCATGACTTCGGCGCGTGCTTCCATGCAATGGTAAATCACTAAATCCCTCAATTTGGATAATTTCGAAGAATGATTTTGATTGTTGTGTGTGTTTGTGAAGGAGGACATGGCGATTGAAGAAGGGATTCCAGAATTTATGAAGAAATCGATCATTTTACAGACGTTTGGAGTTAATTACAAGCATCCGTGTCAAGAGGCGGAGCATGTCGTGATCCCGCCTTATATTCCGCCGGAGAGTGTACAGAGAGCGGTTGACAGAGCTCCGGAGAACGGACGGCGAGACATTTGGGCGTTTTTCCGGGGGAAGATGGAAGTCAACCCTAAGAATATAAGCGGACACTTTTACAGCAAGTGCGTGCGTAGCGAAAACGTTGTTGACTTTTGACTTTTTAGTTTTGTGTCGTTAATTACTAATTTGTCATTTCCACGGCGTGTGCAGGGGAGTGAGGACGGCGATTCTTAAGAAATACGGCGGGAGAAGGCGGTTTTATCTTAACCGGCACCGGTTTGCTGGGTATCGATCTGAAATCGTGAGATCGGTGTTTTGTCTCTGTCCTCTCGGGTGGGCCCCATGGAGTCCCAGGCTAGTGGAATCCGCCGTGTTGGGGTGCGTGCCCGTGGTTATTGCCGACGGGATTCAGCTACCGTTGTCGGAGACGGTGCGGTGGCCGGAGATCTCTCTCTCGGTGGCGGAGAAAGACGTGAAGAATCTAAGGAGGATTTTAGAACACGTGGCGGTGACTAATTTGTCTGTGATACAGCGGAATTTACGTGAGCCGGGACTAAAGCGGGCCCTCTTGTACAATGTGCCGATGAAGGAAGGAGACGCCACGTGGCATATTCTCGAGGCGTTGTGGAGGAAGCTCGATCGGTCTTACAGAAGGTCAAGGGTGTTGAGCCAATGAAAAGCTGACAGGTAAGATGCTGCGGCTTAATGGATGCTAGGCTGGATTGTTTCGGACTTTTTCGAATTGGAGAAACCGGAATGTCTCGTGTAGGGGTCCACAACGTGAGCGGCTTAACTCGGACACGTGAGATGTCTGCTGAGCTGGCTTTCACTGAGTGGATCAACACGTGCCCTCAGGGAAGTGAAAGTGTAAAGTATGCTGACGTGTAATTCTTTGGATGAGTAGGCATATAATTCTTTGAATATAAAAATGACTTGTTGATCGAAATGCAGAAAAATAAATCCAATCTCAACTTCGGTTCCAGTAGAAAATTTTCATCCAACTAAAATTTATCGTAAAAAATCCAACATAAAATCTACATTAGGCGTTAAAATAGACACTATACAATTTAATATGTGTAGTTTGTTCTGCTATAAGATAATTTTAACTCAAATTATGGTTAGTTGGTTACTAAACCTAAAGCAAATCGCTCGGATCTAAAATGTTAGTTGACCTATCCTTAGATATGTAGTTGTCGATATAAAATAAATAGATATACTTGGAAAAGTGATGAATAAAGATAATTATAAAAAGGGGAGTATTGTATGGGGAAAGATGAAAGACAGAGAAATGTGAGTAAGAGACAGCTAGTGTGTCAGAAGATGCATATATCAATAAATGTAGTATGTTGAATTAATATATACACAAATTTGTTCCCAAGCCCCACCTTACTTGCTTATCTAATGTCTTGTTGATATCACTAAACAGTTCATTGATCCCATCAAATACTATTACTATCGGAGAGAGCTGATTTTTGTAAAGCTTGAGAGGCTATAGCCAAAAAACATATAGACAAAAAAACTGGTTTTGTGTCTCTCTCTACGTTTGTGTCTTTGTGATGTTCTCGTCTCCTCTTCCCTCCTTCGCAGTTGTGTTGTTCTAATTGCAACAAAAAGAATGTACATTGAAATTAATTTTTGGTTAGAACGAAAGTGACACATTTATAATGGTATGGTCACTGGTCGAGTCTCATTCTCTTGGTCTAAGGATTTGGTATGGATTCTTGGTCCTTGGATCTAAAATTTAAAACATGATTCATATAAGTGTGCCTCCAACAAGGCCTCATTTTAATCCCAGGCTTTATATTATGTTGGGCTGAATCCAACTATACACATTACACAGGCCTAGATTTTTGTCTTTCCCTGAAGTTTCATTGTAATAATTTTTCCTTTTTCATAACTCTTTTAGGATTCAAAACTTGAATAGAGAAGAACTGTAAATACATAAGAAAAAGAAATCAAATTTAAATGGAAAAAAACACACACAAAGGACGAC
Organism: Microthlaspi erraticum; assembly: GCA_902728155.2. Lineage (NCBI taxonomy): Eukaryota > Viridiplantae > Streptophyta > Magnoliopsida > Brassicales > Brassicaceae > Microthlaspi > Microthlaspi erraticum. The sequence goes on from CACVBM020001060.1 coordinate 209,283, forward strand.
GCGTTCGCGGAAAATAAAACAAAGATAAATACGACCTACATATATAATTGATTTTAGTTTAATAATTTTGGTCATTAGAGTATTAATACAAAAACGAAGCATACAAAAATATTCTCTGTAAAACTAAAACAGAGCATCGAAGGTAGAGAAGGAAGAAGCAAAGAATGGAGAGAGTGATGAACATCATAAAGCCGAAGCCTGATCCGAAGCAGCTCTTGCGTGATTGGCAACGCAAACTTCGTCAGGAGTGCCGTAACATTGAACGCCAAATCCGAGGTTCCTATTTTCATCTCCCTCGCGATTTCGTTGTTGAATTTAGGGTTCTTCTATAATTTAGATTCAGGAAATTTTCAATTCTCGATGAATTTGATTGAATTAGATGCTGGTTTAGTTTGATCGCAACTAAAATTGGAATAAATTATTCAAAATCGGGTTTGGATCGGATGATTGATGGGGTTTCCTAATAACTGGAATTTGATTCCGGCTGATGAAAAATTTCTCGATTTGATCGTCTGGGTTGCGTTTGAATCCATGGATTTTGAGTTTCTGATTTTTTGAGATTCTTCATTTTCAGATATCCAGAAGGAAGAGAGAACTGTACAGAAAGCTATTATAGAGGCTGCAAAGCGAAATGATATGGGCTCAGCCAAGGTAAGCAAAACCGAATATATGAAATTTATAGCAATTTGGTTGTCAAAAATGAGTTTTTGTTATTGGAATCTTCGAGTCTTTTTCAATGTGTATCTCTGATTATCATTCTGTGGTGTTCAATAGGCGCTTGCTAAGGAGATTGTGAGCTCGAGAAGAACAGTGAACAGACTATATGAAAACAAGGCGCAGATGAATTCGATATCGATGCATCTTGGGGAGAGTGTTGGTAAAATAAAGCTTTTTCCTTGGCATGAATTCTTGTGTTTTGCATCATTTCTCATGTTACTATGCTAAACAATCATTTTGCGTTGGAATCTGCAGCTGTTGCTCGAACAGTTGGTCATCTGTCCAAGAGTGCAGAGGTTATGAAGCTGGTTAATAACCTCATGAAAGCTCCACAAATGGCTGCAACAATGCAGGAATTCAGCAAAGAGATGACTAAGGTAAACTAGTGGTTTCCTTTATCTCATTATCTGAGAATAAAAATCACAGCTTTAAGAATGTTTTTGTTGCTTTGAAATGCAGGCTGGAGTTATTGAGGAGTTTGTGAATGATGCGCTTGACAATGCCTTGGATTCGGAGGATATGGAAGAAGAGATCGACGAGGAGGTTGATAAAGTATTGACGGCAATTGCAGGAGAGACCGCTGCAGAGCTTCCAGAAGCTGTGAAGAAGGAAAGGGTAAAGGTAACTGCACAGAAGGCGAGCACTTCCCGTGAGGTAAATGGTTGATTGCCAAGAATGTTTTGATACTTTTTTTTAACTTCTGTGACGTTGGATTTTCTGAATGAATTAAAGTTGGGATTTTGAATTTTTTGTTTGCAGGAAGAGGCAATTGCAGAGGGTGTTGATGATGAGGAAGAATTGGAGGAAATTCGAGCACGGCTTGCTAAAGTTAGATCCTAACTGGTTCCAGTGACTCTTTAAATGCGATTTTTGATTGATCTTATCGACTTTGAAATTTATGAGAACATAAATGAGATCGCAGTGTATTGTATAATATGATTGAAATACAGTATACAATGTAATCATCAGCGACTACCTTTTTTGTTAACAAAGCTTCGTTTATTTTCCACTTCTAAACATATTTTAGTGTTGGGACTTGGAAATCGTTATTGTGACTATTGAAACATACATACAAAACGAAAAATTGAAACTATTCAGTAAATCGTGGAAACTTAAAGATAGATAATATCCATATAAACTATTCAGTAAATCGTGGATATTATCTATCTTAAAGAGTCACTGGAATAAACGAATTTTTTTTATTAAGTATTTATCTTTTTTTTTTGTTAAAGGGTTTGAGTTTCTATGGATATTATCTATTTTAAGTTTTGGTTTGGTAATGGTTTTGTACGACACATGTCTTGTTTTTTTTCTTTGTAAACAGTTATCTGGCCCTTCTGTCCAAGAGCTCGGCCGCTACACCAGTTACTACTACAGTGTTTCTCAATCAGCCAAGTAAGAAAATGGACGTGTTACGAAACATATGTTTTCAATAAGACAAATATATAGTACAATAAGGAAATAGTTTTTCCAAAACATATGTTTTCAACAAAATTGTTAACCCAACTTTTGGAACATATGATTTTTATATAACCGGTGAGTCTTATGCTGGCCATTACATTCTAGCTTTGGCTTCTCGGATTCACACAACAAACAACAACAAGGAAGAGATTCCCATAAACCTCAAGGTAAATCGGGATATACAATATGGTGCATACAGTGATTATGCACTGGAGATGAAACTGATTACCGAGTCCGATCATGAGTCTCAAGCTAGAAGTAGTTTTGCTGGCCCTTATGTCCAAGAGTTTGGCCAGTTACTACAATGTTTCTCAATCAGGCAAGTAAGGAAATGGACGTGGTACAAAACATATGTTTTCAATAAAACATATAGTACAATAAAAAAATATTATTTCCAAAACATATATATGTTTCCAGCAAAATTGTTAACAACATACTGTATGTTTATTTATTTATGAAAACATATGTTTTAGAACCAGTTTAAGAATTTGATGACATTAGTTATACATAATCAATAAAGCTATATCAAATATTTAAGAAAATCAGTTAAAGTTTTCTAAATGCATTTATAGCTTACTCTTTTACTACAACTTTATCAAGCTACTTAACTATTGAAAAAAACTTCATAAGAGAATTAAAAACAAGTTTATCAAAATATTAAGCAAACAATAAAAAAACATAAGCAAAAGACGAGCAAAACATAAGCAAAAAATAATTAAATGGCAAAATATATTTATGGCTCTGTAACTTTTTCCAAGGTAAATCAAATAAAAGCGATAAACCTAATAACTTACTATTAATGTAAATACATACGATTGAATATACATGGGACATTTTGTTTTTTCTTTCTAATTTCAATTTGGGACAGATTCATATCGCTGGACACAGGGTTCCGATGGATCAGCCAAAGGCTTCTTTGCAAATGCTTCAGACTTGGATGCAAGGAAAGCTCGGCTCTCCGACCGTCTATGATTCTTAATATTTTCTAAGAAAATAAAAACTGTTTGCATATTTTGTATGGAGTTGAGATGGATTAATATAATTGGTACTGTTTGAGTTTAATTAAAAGAACTAAGTTGTCACAAAAAAATATAATATAATAAAAACAGAAAAAGGATTTCAATTTTCAACAACCACATTTCGTTTCAACCGTAAAATTTACTCCAACATAAAATTAGTATAGTATTTGTTAATGGATCAATTTATTCAAATGTGAACAATAAGTATTAGACGAGTTGATAACATTTTAAAATAATAAAAGTTTTTACTAATTTCTATTGAACATTGAAAGTCCGCCGCACTTGTCCCAGACATTCTTGTCATTGTTCCAACGGTAAAAGCCATCGTCTTTGACAACAACCAAACATACAATTTTACACATTGTAGAATCGTAGTTTGAATATTACAAAATGTACGGCCTCGCTCTCACAGTGGGCCTGGAACGTGGTACGGAGTAAAAGGTTCCTAAGCACATGTACTGCTGCTCTCTAGATCCATCGGTCGTATTATTTCCGGCAATGGTTGGGATCTCTCTCAACAACATTTTACCCAAAGGCACGGATTTGGACATACCCTCCTCGCACGTGACGAAGACGGGAACATTACCACGTGTCTGCAACTGGTTGGACACAATAAGAGTTCCGGCACGTGCGGATCCAGAGCCAGAAAAAAGCAATAAGGTCATTATCGATACCACCAGCTATAAGAGCGTCCATGATTTTTTATCACGAGAAAAATCTGTATTTATTAATACGTATTACATATAAATAGATATTTCCACATAAAGTATTCAGATGTATCTCTCTCTATATATATGTATAATATATATGTGATTTCGTTTCTGTTTACATTAATCGCTTTTTTAAAAGGTGATTTATAGCTGAATACGGACGGTTACAATTATAATTAATTAAAGACAATCTCGGTTTGGCAGATCTTCTGTGTTACCTCCCCTTTTAAATTCATTGTATAACTCTGACCTTGTAAATAGTTTTTTAAATTTAGGGTCTGATTGGTTCTCCCGCTACCACCCGCAAACGCAGCGTTTGCGGTTCGTAGCGGTTTTCGGCGGTTTATAACAATCACGACAACCGCTTTGAATCGCTCTATACCACTCTGTACCGCTCTATATCGCTGAAAATCAAAAGCTCCTTTCCGCAAGCGTTTGCGGTTGCGGGTGCGGTATAATTAAAAAAAAAAAAACACAAACTTATATAAAATCCGAAAATAAATAATAATATTTATTAAAAAATAAGATTTGGATAATAAAATCACAATATAAATAAAAAATTAGTACTTTTAGTCAATATTCATTAAAATCATATAATACTTATATATTTATAAGTTCTACAAATCAAAATTCTCTTCATAAATATTCTTTTCATACTAATACATATATATCTAATAAATAAAATTGTAAAATAAATTTAATTTTCACATTAAATATATATTTTGAAAATAAAATCACATTTTTATTTAAATTATAGAAATTAAAAGATAGACGTAAGTATTATACACATATTATTCTTTATAAAAAAATATTTTTAATTATGTTGAACCATAAATTTAAAATTTTCATTATAATATATTTTTGATATTTTTATAATTATATAATGTGTTTATATTATTAATTTATTGTTTAACCGCTATTGCATCCGCAAGTGAACCAGTCATAAGTAACCCGCAAACGCATCCATTTTCAATTGTTATGCCAGTCGTACAAACCGCTTAATAACGCTACTAATCACAACCGCCCGCTTCCGCAAACTCCCGCACCCGCAACCGCAACGGTTAAACCAGTCAGGCCCTTAATCAAATGACGTTAGAAAACTAAAAGAATTAATTTGTGTTGCTGCAATTTGAGAAAAAAAAAAAACAAAAAGTACTCTATCTTCATCTAATGTGTTAGACATCAGACATCAGCAAAATAAACACATTATGTGGACACATTGGGGTTCAGTTATTGAAAACCGGGATTTTGGCTTTTCGGTTTAGTTTATACTTTTAAACATTTTCTAGTGTTTGGACTTTGGGACCGTTATGGCGTTATTGTGATTACTTGCATGTTTTGGCGTACTGATAAATGACGATGCAACTATCCGTAAACATACCGATCATACATGCGAAACGAAACCTAATGAGATTCTACACGATTTTTGTAGATACAGTATCCAACTTATACTGATTATTTAATTTGGTTGGATAGAATCTTTACATACATTAACATGTCGAATTTCTTTTGGAAATCAATCTAATGAGATTGAAGCGATAACACATTTTTAGCACAATTTACTCGTTTTGATCCTTTTTTGTCAACTTATCTGGTGGCAAACATAGAAAAACGTATAAGTGCTCATTAGAAAAAAAATCTTTCAACAAAATCTAATGTTAAAAAATGAAATCTCAAAACATTATGGAAACAAACCACTTGTTAAGTTTGATACAAAATTTATATAGTTATAGTTCACTCATTTTACAGTTTTAGAAAAAAAATCCATATCAAAATAGTATAATTCTTACACTTTTGGGAAGATATTGTTGGGGAAAGAAAATACATATATATGGAAAGATATCTTTCTATCTTTTCTTAACCCAATTGATTAGTAAGCATATATAACCAGCAAGCCAGCTTTACAAATACTCCTCTTACCTACCCAATTAGCCTATATAATATAACCCAATTCTCGTACAATCTACAAAGCAGAAACAAAAAAACAAAAACAAAACTAATGGAGGCCAAAACATTTTATCTCCATGTCCTCCTCTTTCTTTTCATCTTCTCTCAGTTTTCGCTCTCAGCTCCTAAAAGGCTCCTAAGAAAACCTTCCGTTCTCTCATCATCAGCAAGCTTGTCTAATGCAGAAAGGCTTATCAAATCCTTCAATCTCATGCCTCAGCATGATGTCAACGTCATCGCAAAGGGAAGTCTCGATGCTCCGAGACTTGTTGAGAACCAGTTCGATTTCTCGGAGATTATGGGCGCCGGAAACACTTCCAAAGGTCCTTCGGTACAAGAGTTTGGCCACTACGCCGGTTACTACAGCCTCCCTCATTCCAAATCAGCCAAGTAAAATTTAAACCGATTTCATTTAATTTGGATTAATCATGATGTGTTTTTAATCAAATTCGGTTTAGTAGTAGGAGGTATAGACATGAACCGTTTAAAAAAAAAAATTGGTCTTTTAATTCTTTTCACACAGGATGTTCTATTTCTTCTTTGAGTCACGGAACAACAATACCGATCCGGTTGTGATCTGGTTATCCGGTGGACCGGGTTGCAGTAGCAGCCTGGCTATGTTCTATGAGAACGGTCCGTTTAAGATCTCGGATGATCTCTCTCTTTCTTGGAACGATTTTGGTTGGGACAAGGTTGGTTTGGTTTAGATTTTAAAAATATCATAAAAATATCATGCTTGTTACGCAAGAAACATATTTATCTACACCTGACCTAGAACTTACCTACAACACAACTGCTTTTGTTCTAATAGGTCTCCAATCTAATCTACGTTGACCAACCAATCGGGACCGGTTTCAGCTACACATCGGACGATAGTGATATCCGGCACGACGAGACTGGTGTCAGCAATGACCTTTACGACTTCTTACAGGTTCGATTTTTTTTCCAAAATCTCAAAAAAAAAGTGCTTTGATTTGCAATGAATTGGGTTTTTATCTTTGAATTTTTGTAGGCTTTTTTCAAAGCGCATCCGAAATTCGCAAAAAACGATTTCTTCATTACCGGTGAGTCTTACGCCGGTCACTACATTCCAGCTTTGGCTTCACGTGTACACAGTGGAAACAAGAAGAACGAAGGAATTCCAATCAACCTCAAGGTAAGAAGTCTTTCATTGGTTTTTCTTTTTGTAAACCAAATTTCAGGTTTTAATCTCGGTTTGAATTAGGGTTTTGCGATTGGTAACGGGTTAACCAACCCGGAGATTCAATATGGTGCATATGGTGATTATGCTCTGGAAATGAAGTTGATCTCAGAGTCCGATCACGAGAGTCTCAAGAAAGATTATGTTGGATGTCAAAATATCACTAAACAATGCAGTAATTAAAACACAAGCTCTATTTCTTTTTATTATTTTCAGCTTTGTGCTCGAGTGGAAAGTTTTGATTTTTTTTTAAAGATAAACTTGGTTTGTAAATTTCAGACGTTGATGGTGGTGACGCGTGTCAACTTGCATACGTAGTTTGCAGCGACATCTTCAACCAGATAATGGATAAAATAGATGGCAAAAATGTAAGCACAGCGAACATACCAAATGAACCATTTTTCTACTGTTTTTTTTTTGTTTTTTTTTTCGCATAACTTAGCACAAAGATTTTCTTTGTAGTACTATGACGTGAGGAAGGAATGTGTGGGGAGCTTGTGTTATGACTTTTCGAAGATGGAAAAATTCTTGAACCAAGACAACGTACTAAAAGCCTTAGGAGTTGGAGATATAAAATTTGTTTCTTGTAGTACAACAGTGTATGAAGCAATGATGGATGATTGGATGGTTAATCTTGAGGTCAAGATTCCGGCTCTTGTCGAAGATGGAATCAGTGCCCTTGTTTATGCCGGAGAATATGATCTCATCTGCAACTGGCTTGGTAAGATTGATCATACTTGCTACTACAACGTGTCTTTGTGTTACGTTTTGTAATTTAATTCTGGTTTCGGTTAGGCTTCTGAGGCTAGTTTTGAATTTATCTGGTATATACAGGAAACTCTAGGTGGGTTGAGCAGATGAATTGGTCAGGCCAGAAGGATTTTGGATCAGCTAAAACAGTACCGTTCCTGGTAGAGGGTAAAGAAGCTGGTTTGATGAAGAATCACGGTTCTCTCACTTTTCTTAAGGTAAACCGAATTACCAAAGCATAAATCCTTGAAAATAGTCTTCTTTTCTGTTTTCTAATTTCGGTTTTGGGACAGGTTCATGACGCTGGACACCTGGTTCCGATGGATCAGCCAAAGGCTGCTTTGCAAATGCTCCAGACTTGGATGCAAGGAAAGCTCGCTACTCCGAATGGTGCTGAAAGTTCGTCCATGATTCTAAATGTCTAAGCCGAATATATGTTATCAAGAAAATAAAAACTGTTTGCTTATTTTTTATAGAGTTGAGATGGCTTAACATAATGTTTGTAACTTTGTACTTAGGTACTGATTTATAAATGTTACGTTTGAGTTTAAATAAGAGAACTAAGTAATTGTCATTTCTTTTTAAAACATAAAAGGATTTCAACAACCACATTTCGTTTATACCGTAAACTTTATTTTATTTAAATGCGAACAATTGAGTATTAGACGAAAATATAACAACGGAACTGAAACGTGACGTTAACATTAGTGTAACATATAGTAAAAATTAAGTCCAGATGATCGGAGGAATCTTGTCCCAAACATTCTTGTCATTGTTCCAACGGTAAAAGCCATCGTCTTTGACAACGACGAGACATGCATTTTTACACAACTTAGAATCAATGTATGAATCGTACAAAACGTACGGCCTCTCAGTGCGCCCGAAATGTGATTCGGTGTAAAAGGTTCCTACGCAACTCATTTGCTGCAGCACTCTAGATCCGGCTTTTTCATCGGTCGCGTTATTGCCGGCAACGGGTGTGATGAGCTTTGTCAACGACACTTGACCCAACGGTACGGATTTGGACATCTTAGGAATTGTGCCGTGGCACGTGACGAAGACGGGAACATTACCACGTGTATGCAACTGGTTGGACACGATAAGAGTTGCGGCACGTGCTGATCCAGAAAAGAGCATTAGGGTCATGATCGATATCATTGTAAGAGCGTCCATGGTTTTTGATCCGGAGGAAGAAGTGGGTTTGTGGAATGGAGGTTTATCTTTCTCTCTTTTTTTTTGTCTTTAAGTAATGGAAATTTATGATCTCCATTTCGGTTTTTCATATTCGGAGCATTAACAATCACTACGGTTAAAACTTAAGACCTCAAAGGTGATTAATAGCTGAATACGGTTACCACTACTGGAGTCATTTTCGGTGTAGTAGATCTTTGCTTTGGCTTCACGAATACACAGCGCAAACAAGAAGGAAGGACTTCCAAATCAGCCTTAAGGTAAGTCTTTCATTGGTTTTTCTTGTGTAAACCAAATTTCCGGTTTAATGCTCGGTTTAGTTCAGGGTTTTGCGATACGTAACGGGTTAACAAACCCGGAGTTCCAAGAACATTAAAACGCATAAAAGATCCAAAATAATATAAATTTATTAAGCTAATGCGGGGATCCAATCCTACAAATGCACCAAAGATGAGGAAATGGCAAAAACACAGGAAGAGGAAAATTTAAATTAAAACAAACTCAACAAAAAAAAAACATATTCAAATCAAACAAAATCATAAACCGGTTCTTCCTTGACAATCAGTTGATGTTGGAAAGCTTCAATGTCACTCGCAATGTTGTTATTGCCTCCGGTATCCTCTACAACATTGTCTTCCGTTCCCTGAGATTCCCCATTCATCATTTCCTTCATTTTGCGAAGTCTTCTTTTGTTCCTCGCGTTGTATCTCTGAGCCTTTTCCTCGAGGGTCTCGTTCTTGTAGTGACTCGACGATACATGCGCCGCAAACTTTTGTGAAGAGTCGAACACACTTTTGCATTTGGGACATGTGTATGGACCGTACTTCTCATACGGTAGGCTATGCGTCCGACCATCGTAGTCACCATCTTCCTCCAAACCAAAACCATCAAAGTTTCCTTCAACATTTCTGGTTGGTTTGCAACGTTTCTTCACCGGTTGACGAACCGGAACGTTTTGGTCATGGTGGCGCTTTGGTGGAGAAGAAAAGAAGTCCACATGCCTAGGATAGACAGAATCTTGATCCGGAAAAAATGTATTGAGAGGTGTAGGGTTCAAGATCTCGCACCGTGTGTTGGCAAAATTTGGAGGTGCAAAGGATGGATTCCAAATGTTGTTGGGATTCATGGAACCTTCGAATCCATTTTGGACAGTGGCCAAATGATTGGTAGGAACAATAGCAGAGTACCTTTTTGTGATGGTTTCGGTGAAAGTGACTTGAGAAAGATGAGGGTTGTCGAGAATAGGAAAGCAATCAACCATGTTTTCTCTCATCTGATAAGCGACATGTGGATTATTGAAACCAAAAGAAGGTGAGGCCACATGTGAATCTTGATAACGATTAAACGCAGGAGAGGAAGTAAGCAAACCACGATGGTTCATGTCGTCAGAAGCAATGAACGTTGACCGATCCATAAAGATGGAATTCATTTGGATGGGAAAAGAACCATGAAAGCCACCATAAGAGTTTAAGCCATTTGGAAATGAAGACATTTTGGAAGTAGGCAGAGGCGTGTTTTACGATTCGCATTGGTCTATCTTTTTATATTGGTACATATCAATTAATCTAACTTAGAAATTCATAAAAGAAAAGCTAATTTTTAAAAGAAAGGAAAAAAATCTATCCCAAATTTAATTATGGATGTGTGAAATATTATGATTCATACAATCCCGAATTGTTCATATTTACCTTTTGGCGGAAAAAAACTTTTATTTGTATGGTAATCTTTATCTAAAGTAAAAAAATTGAAATTTCCTTGCTTAATTAGATATAGCGTTTGGGACATCCTCTTATGTGGTTCCACGTATCTATTTTTGGGGCATCCTCTTATGTGACTATCCGTGACTCATGAGATTAGTGAACACGTTTAGCTTTAAATTTTTTTTTTTCCCTAAGTATATGATAGAGCTTGATATTTACTCGAAACAAGAAAATTTTATACTTAAAACCAAAAAAAGAAAAGAAAATATTATACTGACATAAACCAATCGAACTAACGTCTTAGGATAGTACTTTTTTCATATACTCATAGGAGCTTGTAGATTTTAATGCACACAGACAGACTATAAGTCTATAACATCAATAAATAACTTAATATTTTTCATCGTCACACGAATTATCGTACAACTAGTTAAGGCTTCGAAAGAAGATGTGGTGATTGGTGTAAATATCATATAACTTAATATATGTCATCATCTAGAACGAACGAAGACAACTTCATGGACTCAAGGAAACAAAATCATGAGAATGTTAATAATTGATAGGTGAAAGTTTAGAAAGAGATCTATAGGTTGAAACTAAATAATCACCATCTATTTATGTTTACTTGTTGTTTTGGGTTATTTATGCAGATTAATAAACTAACTAAATTTGATATTTTATTAAAATTTAATATATTGTTTTGTTTGATATAAGTAATTAATAAATTGAAAATATATCAAAAATCTACATTAAAATCTAAGTATAAAACGATAACTAAATGGAAAGAAAGAAGTAGATTAATTTTATAAGTTTGCGTTTAAGAAAGCGATGTGTTGAAAATGGTTCAACAGGCTGGAAAAGAACATCGGTGATTTGTCCACTTTAGTTTGCCAACCGTTGAGGAAAAAACCACCGAGAGTCAAACGAGAAAAAGACTCTCGTCTTTTTGGTGTTCATCATCCAATCATAGTTTTGACTTTTGACTCAAGGAACTTTCGATTAATGGTTTCTTTGAAAAAAATATAAATCAATTTTTTTTTGTCAACAAATGTATATATATATATATTAGATTATCTGTAGATATTATATTGTATTGCTATGGAGTCTTTACACCCATATAAGAAATGAACATTTTAATAATTCATATGCATGCAATTATAATTATGAACAAACCAGACAATATCATAATTGTCTGTCCAAGATTTTGTCATATTTTTTCATTATTCTATACATAATTTATAAACACACTCCATATTTTCTTCACCAGCAAGATTTCCAGAGTTTGATATTATATTAAAAAACTAAGTTGATCGAAATCCACCATGAAAATTGTAGAAAAGACGTGTTTTCTTACAAAGTATATTAGCCAGTGTGGATACAAAATAAAAATGATACGTTACAATCTTACAATAGCTTTTCTACCAATATGACTTCAATGAAAATGACTATGATATACATCTATTAAAAAAAAAAAATCATTTTTGAATTACTTTATAATAAACTTACAAACATTAACTTGTACAGTTGTGTATGGTCATTAGTGAATTTGTATCCTAATTTGGCGATTTTAAACCTTTTTGGTAGATTTTGTATAGATCCAAGACTAATAAGAGAACATTTCAGGTAACAAATGAGTCACCAATTATATAAATGTAACTAAGTAACTAACACATACATTTAATTTCCGTTTATAACATAGGTATATGTAATGTAACAAAAAGTTTGTTGGAAAATCTAAGGAAGTACACTACGAATATGGAAACTTCTGTTTGGCCGCTTTTACAAAAAAAAAAAAAAAAAAAAAAAAAAAAAAAAAACTTCTGTTTGGCCATTTGTACACACACATACGTATGCACATGAAGTAATAAGCATACTTACATATTACTTGCACATATGTGGAAATGAGTGTGCGACTGTATCTGCGTGAAACATGTTCATCAAACACATGTACCTTAAATGATGTAAACAGTAGATCTATCAATTGTACATATATGGATACATACCTATCGATGGGTCATTAGCTCAGAAGTTAATTAGTCGGTCCAAATATATACACCTGATCGTTATGAAACTAATATGTATATATAGATATGTGTGTGTGTGTGTGTGTGTGTGAATTTAATTATATATTCATGCAGGCAAGTGTCCATCAAACTCGTACGATATGAATTATTAAGAAAGGTTCTTTTGGCACTTTACTAAATGTAATAATGAAAACAACATTGGCAAGTCAACTCGTGATGATAAATTTCTGGTTAATGATTTCACAAAAATGGGTTTTTATTTTTTTGGGTTTTGTTTTGTTGTCACTTTATAATTAGACAGTTCCATATTGTTCACTGGTCCGACCAATGCAGTCTCCTCTTGTTATATGTTTTCCTCCTTTTATCCGTGTATTATCACCACCGCTGGGACCTTTTATATTTCCCTTTTACTTTTAAAATTCATGATGATTACTAATTAGTTGATTTGCATAGTTGTGCAAATATTATTTTGACGTATGATCAAATCAAGCAACCTGCCAAACTATCAGCAGGTAATATAATTACTTTCTAACATTTTTTTTTTTTGTCAAACTCAACCCAGAGTTCTGGATTTTATAAATACTTGAAATTCAACCCAAATCACATACGATACAACACAACGGTCCTGATTTCAGTATTGTAGAATACGCGCGTATATGAAATACGTAGCTCAGATCAGCAGAGAAAAGATAGCAAGATCCTCATAAATTGGAATAACTGGAAATCTTGTTTTTTCTCATGAATAATTGGAAATCTACACTTTCTCAAACACGCACAATGAATATGCATGCATGTCAATCATGTTGACTTCCCACACCCATAGCTTTTTGAGACAAAAGAAATATAAAATTATTGGCCATCCATATAATTCATAATTCAATAATAATAATAATAATAATTGAAAGGGTGAGTCCAAATCCAAGTCTCTTATTAAAAGGGCACAAATACAACCACTCCTCCATAAACTCAAAAGGTCCATCTTAAAAAAGCAAGTAAGAGATAACACTTTCTCTCTTTTTCTTTTCTTTTCATCAAACTTCAAAACTCAAACGAGAGAAAATGGGAAGAGCTCCATGTTGCGACAAGACAAAAGTGAAGAGAGGGCCTTGGTCTCCTGAGGAAGACTCTAAGCTTAGAGATTACATTGAGAAGTATGGAAATGGTGGAAACTGGATCTCTCTCCCTCTCAAAGCCGGTACGTTCATTCATATGTTCATTAATTAAACTCAATTTTCTGCTTCATCGTTTTGAACTTCAAAGTCCAGTCAAGACCTTATGTCATTTATTTGTTGTTGTGGATGTTTTAAAGGTTTGAAGAGATGTGGGAAGAGTTGTAGATTGAGGTGGCTAAACTATTTGAGACCAAACATAAAACATGGTGATTTTTCTGAGGAAGAAGACGGGATCATTTTCAGCCTCTTTGCTGCCATTGGAAGCAGGTGCCCTTATTTAATTCTCTCAAAGTTTGTATTTTATTATAAGAAAATTGTGAAGCTCCACACCAAAAATATATAAATGGTATCAGTTTGTTATCTACTTGGTAACGAAGGTCCCGTGAATATTTATCTACGTAAATAGGCTAATAAGAGGAATTATTACTTCCGTTTCGCTAATTTATTATTTTAAATTTTTATTTTCTCCTAAATCTGTTTTGTTCAAAATAATTCTGAGCTAGGATATTTTTGAGAACGCGCACGCTGAATAGATGTAGTAAAAACTACGAGCAACATTTATTCATTTGAGATACTGCAACATTTTCTTCCGACATTAACCACTAATAGACACATATAAATCGAAATTTGTAGGTGGTCAATAATAGCAGCTCATCTACCCGGAAGAACAGACAACGACATCAAAAACTATTGGAACACAAAGCTAAGGAAGAAACTCATGTCGTCTTCTTCTTCTTCTTCTCATTCATCATCAGCCATGGTTTCTCCTTTTCTAAACCCTAATTCTCAGGATGGGAAAAGACCATTTACCCCATCAACAACAATCCCATCTTCTTCCTATAATCCGTATGTTGAAAACCCTAATCAGAACCCTACAAAGTCTCTCATCTCCAACATCAATGGCTATGAAGCTGACGATCAACAGATCTTTCCGTTGATTAACCCTAATTATCCTCAATACCTTTCCCTCTCGAATAGCAACAACATCTCGGGAACAAGTGGTGTCTTGCTCAACTACAATATGTGTGATCACTACAACAACCACCACAGTTTCTCCACAGACGTCAGTGGAAATAGGTCAGAGATTGTGATGAAGCAAGAAGAGATCATGATGATGATGAGAGACAACCACATTGACCAGAGGACAAAAGGGTACGAAGGGAATTTTGCACAAGAGTATTACAGTAACTACAATGGACATGGGGATTTGAAGCAAATGATTAGTGGAACAGGCACTAATTCTAACATAAACATGGGTGGCTCAGGCTCAGACTCAGCTTCATCTTCTAGTTCCATAAGCAACCTAGCCGCGAACAAAAGCAGTAGTAGCCTCCTACAGCACAAGTGCTTGCCCTATTTCTACTCCTAGTTCTTATAGACTCTCTTGTCTTCTTATATAAATATATCTTGGACTGACTGTTAGTAAAATCAAAGATTTGATGGGGTATGGGAGGAGAGAGAATGAGAGAGAGACACTATGATCAGTTTTTATGGGATTTTGTGTTTTTGTTTATTCCCATCGATCTTTAAGAGATTTCTAGTTAAGAAGAGACAATGGGAGATTTGATTTGATAAAATCCAAAATGATGCATTTATGCTTGAAGAATGATCTTTTTGTTTTTTTGTCGTGAGACTGGAAGAGTAAAGAGCATATCAGCTTTTAGTTAGAACTTGGAACAAACTATATAATCGGTATTTTACCCAAAATAAAGAGAGTATATAATCGATATATATAGCACTGTTATTGTTTCTAAAACTAGATGAGACTATTATCTAGATGAAACTAGATAGAGTAAAAGTGGGAGGAAACTACTGTGTGTGTATAAAAGTCATCACCTTTGGTCAGTGACTCATGCGGCCAGGAGAAATTGATTGATGGAAAATACTATTTATCTGTTACAAATGTCATATATACCCCTGACATATCGTTTATCTTTTTCCTTTTGTTTTCTACTTTTCTATGAAAAATATTAAAAATGTAGAAAGAAAATAAAGGAAGTGTAATGTACTAAATTACTAATGCTACACGCCGATCTAAACAGAAAGGTTAGAAGAATGTGATGGAATTTTCTTTTGGGGGCAGAAAAAGAAACTGGAAACAAGTAATATATTTACGCGCGATCGACTTTATTATGTTGAAGAATAGCTTTCGTTGATCGCAGTAACGTGCCTTCAAAATTTTGATCACATTATTTTCTTGTTCATTTCCCTCGACTATGTATCGCTTTTATGAAACGACCAAACCTAAGTTGATTGGTTTGATTACACGTAAGCTTTAAATACTTCCATATGTTTCGGAATTGTAGTATGAGATTATACTTTTCACACTCTCTGCAGTTGGTCATCCTACTAAAATATAACACATGTCCTTTCTTTTATAAATCCAAATTTTAGTTTCTTTTCATCTTAATTCTCCAATTATAATTTCTTCTAATTTTCAATGAACTTAAAAGCACAAGATATTAATGAAATTAATTTTTGAGGATCTGATCAAATAACTTGGACAAGAGGGTTTATTTAATACTTAAGATTTTTGTACATAGATTAAGAATTTTTTTTTTTTTACGCTTTAATTACCATCAATGTCAAACCAATTCAACCAATGAAAAAAAATATATATAATTCAAATAGTAAAAAAACCAACAAAAACACACTTAATTTTGCATTGAAAACTTGAAAACACAATATAAACAAAAGAAATCCATTAAACACGAGTATACAATATATATGTGTCCATTATGATGTAGGTCGTCAAGCCCACCTAGCCATGAGGGACATGCCAGCAGCACCGAGCAAAACAGCAGCGTATGCCTTTAATTGAAGCTTGATATTCCGTTGCATTTTTTGGCCCATAAAATCGGCCGCTAGAAGGTCGACTAGAGACATATAGATGAGTAATCCAGACGCTGAGCCGTTGAGTAGGCCAATTGTTATGAGAGAGGCAGGGCTATTCTCTTTGTACGTTTTACTTAATGCCAATCCTAGAGCCACTCCGAAAGGTGTTGTCACCGAGAAAAATAAAGCCATCACTGCTTTTTTCATCCACTTGTATTCTGCCTGCGGGTGTTCTCAAGTTCTCATTAATGATTTCAAGTCAGTCATTCGAAGAACATAAATTTTGGAGTGACAATACCATGAAAAACTTAAAGAACCATATTAATGGATACTACTAAACCAAACCAAACTAAGGGATCAATTCACCTGGAGGATGCAGCCACCGAGGCTCATGCCTTCGAACATTTGATGGAAACAAAGAGCCGCAACAAAAACTTTGATGGTGCATGTACTGTTCATGGCTCCTACTGCTAGTCCTATCACTACTGAGTGTGTCACAATTCCTAGTTCCAATACCTGTTTCATCACAGTAAAACCTCTACAAATTAATAATGTTGGCATTTCAAAATTTTATTATTTTGTATAAATTATTAATTTATAAGTAAT
This sequence comes from Microthlaspi erraticum, assembly GCA_902728155.2. Taxonomy (NCBI): domain Eukaryota; kingdom Viridiplantae; phylum Streptophyta; class Magnoliopsida; order Brassicales; family Brassicaceae; genus Microthlaspi; species Microthlaspi erraticum. The sequence continues at coordinate 226,616 of CACVBM020001060.1, forward strand.
ATTTTATCATATTTTTATTTTGAAATCTTAATGTTCATAAACGAGAGGTAAAAAAGTTTTTCGACAACGTAAACTTTGTTCACAAGATGTCTTGTCAATGAATTTAGAAGATAAGCCAAACAACATTTATGAACTTGAAACAACAATAAAATCATATTTTGCTTAACTAGCCTTATATACATAGATTTAAAGGTTTAAGTCTGGCTTTTAATGTTTCTTTTACTCTATTTAAATCAAGTTAGAATCTTCTTTTTTGTAACACAAAAAAACAAGAGTTAAGAAATACTAACCATCGCAATAACACGATACCGCACAAGCTGTAAACTAGGATCAAGCTCAAGACCTTGACCATGACCATGACCATGATGGGTCACAGGAACCTGCACGCGTCCTGTCTCTTGGTCAGGAGTCTCAGCGGATCCCACGTCAGCTTTGTCAGTTCCAACCTCAGCGCGCATGTTCTTCCTGGCCGACCTGGTGTATACGCTGGTGGTGATAGAATCAATCATGAGCGTGATCACGGCAGAGACCATGGCTAGGAAGCCGGAGAAAGGAAACTGGTGCCAGGGGTTATCGTCAAGACAAGGAGAATTGAGCATATCGTAAGAATCAGGCATAACGTGCATGAAAGCAGTAGAGAGGATGATTCCGGAAGCGAAGGCTTTGACGATAAAAAAGGCAGCTTTGTCGGGTTGAAAAGCGGGAACGGAACGAGCGAAGAGCGGAAGGAAAACGCCGATTAGGCTACTGATGAGGATTACGAAGATTCCCATGATTTTGAGCTGTACTGCTTTGTCTTTATCGATACAAGAGTTATTGGGTTGGGTTTCGCAGATTTTTGGGGATTTAGAGAGAGCTCCGGGGAAGTGGGAGATGGCAAGGAGGAGGATGAAGGTGACTGCGGCGGAGGAAATGAGAGGAGATTTAGTCATTTTTCTTGTTGTTTTTTCTTGCCTTTGTGGAGTTTAAGAGCTTAATTGATACTATGAATGTCTCGTGTTATACTGTTATATAGGGCAGATTTGAAGCATATCTCAATCAAAGTGATCGTGTCGAAATTACTTATGAATCAATGTTGACATGTTTTAAATTAAAACAAGGCATATAAAATATTTGAATAGGTCCTCAAAGAAATAACATAAATTATGATAGCAGTTGCTACTTAAAGATAAATATTTGCCTTGGGGAAAATAAAATAAATACAAGGATAAATAAAGTTGATTGTGATGGATTTATGGAGCATGTCTATCAGTTGATGGTAATGTCTAATTCGTTGGAGAAGAAACCTATGAAATTAGACTCTTGTAGAGAGAGGGATAATGAGAACTTGGAAACCGTTCGTCCTTGTTAAATCCTGAATACAGCTCAAAGGCGAATGATCAAACAAAATAGAGATACTATTCCACCTATTTCCATATATAACGACTAACCTATAATCTATGGATGTTAAAACGGGCGGCTGGCCGTTGAACTGAATATTGCATTGATAGTACTAAACCAGAATAATTCAGAATAATCGAATTCAACTGCTTTATATTTTACAAAATGCGGTTTGCACCATCAATTTCCAACTGATGCAAGTTGCCTATGTTTTTAATATAATAATTTTTTTATCTCTTTTTTCATAATTGTTTCTTTTATGTATGAAGAATGACCCCTATAATCTGATTCGCTAATGTATTTTTATATATTTGCTAGTTAATGTACAATTTTACATGGGGATAAGCCAAAGTCCATAGTCAAGTTGACAAATATCAAAAAAAAAAGTCAATGTGTATGTTCTTATACTAATGTACTAGAGTACAAAACTTAATTATTTTTCTTTTTGGCCAGAAAAAAATAGCCTAAGTTGACTTGTAAGTTTTAACTTCTTACGTTGCTAAATCCACGTGGATGAGGAATGTTTAAACAAAAAAACATTGATGTGTATGTACTAAACATTCAAGCAACTTATGTTAGCGTGAAAACTTTGTTTGATGTGTGTGTGTCTATAGGTTTCTCAAACGTTTCCAAAACAGAAATTCTTGTATTTTTTTATATTTTTAAAAAAATAATTGGGAAATACGATGGAAAATCGTGTTTACATTTTGGAAATTGATGGAAACTTATTTCTTGTTTTTCTAAAACATAATAAGTAGATAATTTCAGTTCCATTAATAAAAAGATAACATATGAACAAAACAATTAATTTCAGTTCCATTTAAAAACAAAAAAAAGACATAGTCAATATACAAATAAAGAACTGTTTTAATTTAAAATTTTGGTTAGTACAAATACAATGATGCACACTACTAACATAAAAGTAAAACGATGTCTTTAAGTCCGTTTATTATTTTAACTCAATTGGGGTTTAAACTACGGTTAGTCCAAAATAATTGGATTTGGATAGAGATGGATAACATATCAAAGTACAAATGGAATGTATTGCATTGATATACTAAACCAGAATAATCGAATTCAACTGCTTTGTATTTACAAAATGCGGTTTAAACAATTAATTTCCAACGATCGGCTCTTCCTCCTCCCGTAAATGCTAGTTGCCTATGTTTTTTTATCTTTTTTTCTTAATAGTTTCTTTTCTGTTTGAAGAATGACACGTATAATCTGATTTGCTAATATATTTTTATTAGCTATTATACTAATTAATGTACTGAAGGATAAGACACAGTTTATAGTCAATGTGTACTAGAGTACAAAAATTGATTCTTTGTCTTTTTGGCCAGAAAAAAAAAAGATATAGCCTAAGTTGACTTCTAAGTTTCTAACTTCTTAAGTTGCTAAATCCACGTGGATGAGGAATGTTTCAGCAATAAAAAACATTGATGTGCATGTACTTAACATTCAAGTAACTATGTTAGCAAGAAAACTCGACTCGATGTGCCGTTCGTGTTTTGCTAACGTTTCCAAAACAAAAATTTCTGAAAACTTGTTGGAAATTAGTTTTCCATATTTTTTAAAAATTTCAGTTAGTCACTCTTCTTGCTGCTCCCATTGAGAAATCACAAGCTGTTATTATTGTATAAGCTTTGACATTTTGATCTTTCGTTTTTCTTGGTTAAGTGATATCTTTAGTTTACCGAAGGTCTCGCAATGGTTTTGTGCTCGAGATTTTTAACACTCTAAAGCCTGTTATTTGCTTTGTGAGTCTTTTTATTAGCCATTAGAGCATGTGCAACAGAGAGACTACAAGGGTTTTTTTAACCAAAACAAAAGAAAAAAAAATAAAAACATTTACCCATATAGCGAGTTTCAAGGCGAGAGATGTCTCTCCCGGAAGAGTTTCCATAACCGTTTCTCTGACCTAGCTTTCCACGTGTCGCAATTGGGTTTCAATTTTTTTTTAAGTTTTTTCGAAAATCATTAAAAAAAAAAAAAAATTTAAAACCTACAACCTTCTTTCATTTTTTCTTCTTTTTTTAGTTTTGCGGAGCAAAATCCACAACCCTTTAACTCATCACCTCTGCTTGCCTCTTTTTCTTAAGATTTTTGGAGTGATTGAGCTGTAGAGAGCAAAATAAATTTCAGAGCCAAATAAATCACCAATCATGCTGTATATATTTTTTTTAAATCCACAACCTTCTTTTATTTTTTCTTCTTTTTTTAGTTTTGCAGAGCAAAATTTCTAGAAAATAATTTTAAGGGCATTTTTTTTTGTTCTTTCTCTTTTCTTATTTCCAAATATTATTTTTTCTCTTTACTTTTTTTTCCATATTATTATTTACTTATTTTTCTATTTCCTTTTTTACTAAATTCCTACCATCAATATTCTACAACAACAAATTTACATCCACAACCACAAAACATAAAGTTAGAGCAACAACCCAATCACCCTCTTGGCCTCTTTATCTCTTCAAGTTTCTACTGCAAAATCCATAAACAACGAAGTTTTATTCAAAAAAAAAATCAAATTGTAGTGACCAAAACAGAAACTGACCTTTTCCCTTAGATGTTGTTTCCTCTCAGCTCTTTCTGCAGCATTCACTGCTTCTCTCCTCGGCTACGTTATGAACCACCATACAAAACAAAATTAACTTATCATCGGGCTCAAGGCCCATCATTTTGGTTTCGTATAATTATACGATGTCCACTGAACTTGATGTCAATAATCTGTTTCGTATGACAAACTGAAAACTAACATGACATGCATAAGAAACATGTCTATAAGATTATACGTGAGCAAGTTAGAAATAAAACTAACAAAAAAATAAATTATTGTTTTTCTAATCTCTTCCATATTTGAGATTCTGAAAATTCAATATTACACGAGAATAAAAAAGGAAACATAACCTTTTTAAAGTTTTCATGAAAACACTGTTAAACAGTGTAGTTTTTTTTTTCCTTTGAGCAATACACTGTTAATCAGTTACATGATTATTGTATAATAAACATCTGTATAAGTTTACTTATTTTAATTTCACCTATAATTTATTAAATAAAATTGCGGTACGTGTAACATGGACATGATACAGACAATTAATCGCTACATTTTTTATACTCGTAACTCGTAAGCCGTAAGGTATGCATCTACTGATCTACAACACACACACACACAAAAATCCATTAAAGTTTGCGCACGATATAATAAGTCAGTCTTAAAAAAATTACATTTTGTTACTTCCGAAAGAATGGAATACAGATTTTGTAATTGCATAATTTAATCATAAATGGTAAAGAGAAATATTTATATATCTAAAACAAATATCAAGTCGACCGTCACATAGAGAGCGCTGAAATTGCAAAAGGAAAGAACGTCCGAGGCATTAACAACACATAAAAACAAAACATTATAACTAAAAAAAAAAAAAAAAAAAAAAATGGAATACGGAAAACGTATGTCGAGTTGTCGACCATAGATAGCATCATAACCATACGCATACGCCATTGCATCATCATGAAACGATAGATAAATGACCATTCATCAATCATCATCATCATCATCATCATAAAAACCACATAACCGATTCCAAGTTTTATTATTTTCTTCGTACTATAAATACAAACGAAAGGTCTCGTCTTTCTCTCCCTCCTCCGACTCTGTCTCCACCCACTTCCTTCTCCCACTACTTTCTCACTAACCGAGTCACCATGGCCAAGGTACCGAGTCAAACCGCTTCCCTCACTTTCTCGATTCTTCTTCTCCTCACCTTTTCATCGCATTTTTTTATTTTGTGTTCTCTGCATAATATTTAATGGGTTTCATGTGCTCTCTCTGTTCTGTTTCTGAGCAGAAGAAGAATAACAACAACAGCAGCAACAACGAGAAGAAAGAAGATGGCGGCGGCGCGAAAAACAACGATTCCGCCGCCGAGAAGAAAACGGCGTCCATCACCGTCGTTTTGAAGGTCGATATGCATTGCGAAGGTTGCGCTTCCAGGATCGTCAAATGCGTTCGTGATTTCCAAGGTTTGATCTTTGATCTCAAAAAAGTTTCTCCATTTCTCCATCTCTGTGACTAAAAATCCACAAACTTGCAACAAATCGGAACGTTACAGTCCTTTTTCTCCGGAATCTGTTCTCGATTTTTTTTCAAAATCCCTATTTTGTTGGTTGATTTTTTTGACTGAAAGTTTACAATAATGTCTCTCTCTCAGGCGTTGAGACTGTGAAATCGGAGTCGGCGTCGGGGAAACTTACGGTGACCGGAGCTGTAGATCCGGCGAAGCTCCGGGAGAAACTTGAGGAGAAGACAAAGAAGAAAGTCGAGCTGGTTTCTCCTCAGCCCAAAAAGGAGAAAGAGAACAACAAAAGCGATGAAGACAAAAACAAAGAAAAGAAATCGGAGGAGAAGAAGCCAAACAACGAGAAGAAACCCAAAGAGGTAAACAAAAAAACAAAAAACAATCTCTTTGCTTTTTACTAAATTGTTTTTATCTGTGAAGAATCTGATTCTGAATGTTTGTTATTAAATTTAATAAATTTGTTTTTCAGGCTCCGGTAACAACGGCGGTGTTGAAGCTGAACTTCCATTGTCAAGGTTGTATCGGGAAAATCCAAAAGACTGTCACCAAAACCAAAGGTTAGAAGACAAAAAACGGTACACAATCGCGTTTCCAAAACGCTGTTTTTGTTTGTTAGACGCTGACGCTGTTTGGTTATTTGGAATCGCAGGTGTGAATGGGATAACAATGGACAAGGAGAAGCAATTGGTGACGGTGAAAGGGGCAATGGATGTGAAGAAGCTCGTGGAGAGTTTGACGGAGAAGCTGAAACGTCCGGTGGAGATTGTGCCGCCGAAGAATGATAAAGAGAACGGGAAAGAGAACGAATCCGGGGATAAGAAGAAAGGAGGAGACGGCGGAGGAAAGGAGAATAAAGGCGGCGAGGGAGTGAACATGATGGAGTACATGGCGGCTCAGCCTGCTTACGGGTACGGGTATTATCCGGGTGGGCCGTATGGATACCCGGTTCAGGCCCATGCGCCACAGATATTCAGCGACGAGAATCCGAATGCGTGCGTCGTTATGTGAGGAGGCGGCGGAAATTTGGAGTGTGGTGGTGGTAGAGATGTAAATACGCTATGGTCTTTGGGGTATTTTCGGGAAAATACGAGTTTTTCGTTTCTTTCATGTTAGTTTCTTTTTTGTTTTCTAGTACATTTTCAATTTTGAATTTTTTTTCTTTATGGGCATTTCAAAATCTTTTAAGTTAAACATGCAAATATTTCCTATGATGAAGAATGGAAAAGAGTTAGTATTTTGTTTTTCTTGTCTAGTTTCAGTTGGGAATAATATAAAAAATTTAGTTCAGTTGATTCTATTTGTTTTTATTCATCTAACAAAACAGTAATGCTATATTGTATTCAAAAAAGGATTGTTGTCATCAAAGGTAAAAAAGAAAATGACAGCGAAACAAATAATCCAAACTGAAAAGCTGTCTAAGGTTTTATTGTTTCTTTCAATTAAACGAGTACATGTACTAGTTAAACAGTAAAACGGTGGAATACATGAATAATGACAAAAATGTTCTTAAAGCAAGTTTATATGTTAAATACAAGTATCATGTATTGGCCGTGAGTTTGTACATTTTTACGTAATAGCCTCATCTTCTTTTTCGGAAAAAAAAAAAACAAATTATATGTTAAAGGTAGTAAGTCGATATAAAACGTTCCAATTCCATGGCATTAGAGCACTTATACCATAAAGATTTAGCAGCAATCGGGGCTAAAATACAAATGGTGACATGTTGACAAGCAAACTACCAAATTATAAACTCTCGACTAAAATTTTTTTACAAATTTTGGGGCTTGAATATTTGTTTATTTTGTAATGCTGTAGAATTAAGACATCCGGTCCCCTCCGAATGAATGTTGAAATATTCGGGAATAAAATCTTAACAAATTCCTTCGGTTCACCGAGCTAAGCTAACAACGGCTTGTATTACATAATATATTTGCGTACTTTACTATAAACAATTATCTAGAAGAACAAAACATTCAAACAGCGTCATAACGAGTCAGCAATTCTTTTTGTTTCCATGCATTAATCACCAAATATTCAACATCCACAATTGCATGTACAATTTTACTATAAACAACCAAGCTTTTTAGTCACATAGTATAACATACAAGGATGATGTCTTGTTGTGTGTCTATGTGCCCAATTTTTTTGCCTATAAGAGTTTTTTTTAGACTGAGTTTTAATTTTACGAAAAGAAAAATGATGACGGTAATTATTAATATTAAAAGCGCAGTGGTGAATGTCCATAAATACTGAGTCAAAAGTACATAATAAATGCATCATTATATAACTACCATTCTCTTCTTTCTTCTCTTGTAATAAATTTAGCTTACGTAGTTTCTTCTTTCCCACCACTCGCTTGATTGGAAATCTCTGTCGTCTCGATTGCACATTAATATGTACAACATTACTACTCCACACATAACAATACAAAATCTAAAATAACACTATTGTGCCCTCTATTTTCTTTTTTCCTTGATAACATAGATTTATTCGAATTACAATAATTTTTTTGTTTAGAGTTTTGAATCAAGTTGAGGATAAAATTAAGGTTTGAGGAAATGGTGTCGGTATTAGGTGTCTCTACTAAACTCTGAGCCAGTTGGATGGGAATGCTCATGCCCTCTGCTTCATGCCCTCTCCCGTCTTGTAAGTTGTAACTGTTGCAATATATTTATTCCTTAGTTTTTGGACACATTTGAGTCCATATATATTATATCAAACAGAACTAGCTTAACATGTCCTTTTATATTATATATAATTTGCAACATGCCTGAATGTTCAAACTACTAATTTTTAATACACGGAATCAACGGTAGAGGATATATGAATCGATCCATTGCCTATTCGAAACAAATAGAAACACAAACAACTACCTAATAATGAGTACGAGACTATTATTTTCGATTTTAAGAGAGTTTAGTTGCAGAAAAGACAAAATCTTGTTTTGTTCAATTCTTATTAACTTAAAATTAAATAAAACCGATAATAATGAATCCTTACACGTACATGAAATTAATACAGGGTGATTACTTTTGGTATATATTCTCCCGCTTTGTAAAAGTTACGGTTTGGTTTTCTTTGGAAAAGTTAATTATAGGGGCAAAGCAAAATATATTAGACTTATTAGTATTGTTTTGGTCAAAAAATAAAGTTGAGTTATATGTTAACGACTTCAATAGGTAAGTCAACATGTAGTGGATGCCAACCCATGACATCAATGCTCACTTGCTATTTATTTCCTTTTACTCTTTTATGGTAACGTAAAGCCAATTATTTTATTTGTTTTCTGTAGAAAGTTAGCTATTAGTAAGAGTTTTAAATTAACATCAATTTAGTCGTCGTATTCATGTTTTTATTGTGCATGTGCGTTTGATGCGACATCTCATTCAATATTAATTGAATAATTCTACATGCATGGCCATGTGTTGAAAATTTGGGATCATGATGCGGGGTGCTTCATGCATTATCATCATGATGCATTAATGCTGACCATCATCATACATGTTAGTTTCCAACTTTCTTTCTAGGAAAGTTCTATTCAAGTTCGAAGAAACCAAAAGATTTAAAATAAACCACATAAAAGTAACTAATGAGGCTTTTCAACACGCTTATAAATTCATTCTCTTTATCCTTTTCCTTATCAACAAATATAAATTGGAATAATTTTGTAAGAACCTTTTTCACTTTACAAAAATTAAAAGTTTTATCAGATCTTATTTTAACTGTAGTTTTCCAAAAGATAAACTTATCGAGAAGCTTTATTTGTGTTTAAAAGTGCATCGAACTTTAAAAAAAATATATTATAAATTAAGAATTTAACGAGAGAGATAAACCAAGTAAGAGTTGATAATTAAGGAAAACAAGTTTATTAGTGGTGTTCAATGCGGCAATGCCGTATCAAATTTTCATTCCAAGGTGCTTTCGTCGCTTTATACCTTTCATTTCAAGTATGGATTTCAGTTTGAAAATTTCATGTTTAACAAAAAAATATAAAAAATGAAGAAACCACATTATAATTCTTTTATTATGATCCCTGACTACCAAAATCTATCTGGCTTTATTTAGAAAATAAATTTAAAATCAAAAGATACATTTTAAACACTTATTTATACGATATATATAGGATTAATTTGTACAACACGGACATCGGTAGGAAAGAAATGAAATTTGATGTATCACATGAAATGGCAAAACAAGAAAGAATGTTACTCCAAAACAGGGCAATAGCTAGGCTAGTGACATTCATCCTCCATAACGGCATAACCTGACCGAAGTCATTACATCTATAATCTATTACTGCTTGTTGATATAAGAAGGGTTTGGTCGAGAAAGATACACACGCATATTACAAAGAAGGCACATTGTTTTCCACATTTGCAGTTTTTTGCGATACAAGAGGTTCTTCATTATACATTTTGGTAACATGAAACTGATTTTAGTGAAGATAAAATTAAACCAATTAAGTAATAAAATGATTCCCTTTTATTTTTATCCCTTTGTTTCTTTTTTTCCTTTCATAGGCTTGATGATTGTCTTCGGTTTTACAACGTGGGGGCATGCCAAGGAAAGTGGACCAAAAGAGGAAAAAGAGATAAAGAAAAAAAGTAAATAAAGAGAGAAAAAATACATTGGAAGATGTTATAAAATTATAATGCACATCATTATCCGAATAAAACAAAAGTAAAAACGATACTGTAACCAGAATATTCGAGGATTCTTTAATACATGCATATAAATTTTGTTGTTTTCATGATGCACTTTCTTCATATACATTAACATTATTATTACATGTAGTACCGTGGGAGAAATTTACTGCGTTTACTTTCACCAGATACAAGCTGAAGCTATAGCTAGTATAGTACATACAACATTCATTCACGTGTCCGATCTTTCTTTCCGGATAATTGAAACCAAAACTAATTATAAAAGATTCACACGTTTCATTGCTTTTAAATTTGTCACTTGTCAGAGGTACCAACAAGTTTGATTGATGAAAGAATCAAAAGTTTTAGGTTTATTGCTAAGTATAACTTATATCAGCCAACAGATCTCTAGAGTTTAATCTAATAAACAACGTAACAACGATCAAAAGGTATCTTATAAAGTTATAATACCCTGCTGCTATATAAAATTTGGATCGAATACAACCTTTTTTAGTGAATATCCGTTCTAGTGCTGTTGTCCTTTGTTATGTATACAATGTCAACAACAGTTTTTGTAAACGTTAATCCTAAAAACCAATTGACAATAAGATAAACATATGGCCTTGTAAATTTATGTTATTAGCTCATCGAACTTGAGTTTAATCCTATTGGATTTACTATTTTAGGATTTATCATCCATCATGTCAATGCAGTGATCAATAGAGAAATTGATTTCAATCGATTTATTCATTCGAATGATCGCTTGTACTATTATCATTACTACACAGAATTTGACCTATGTGTATAGACATAAGGTATACAAAAGATAGGGTCTATTCACAAATCACAACAACACCTTCTTGCACAAGGAGGTAATAACGAGGCCCACAATGAGAGAAAATAATCATAAAATCAAATCAAAGAAGAAAAGGAGAAAGACATGTAGCATTTCTTTTCTAGGAGTCAATGCTTTGCCCTTTCCCCTTTTTTCTTTCTTCATCTTCACATGTATTTCTCTCTATTTTGGTACTTTGTGAAAATTTCGATGTGATTTCTTCCTATACACTAATTTCCAAACTTCCTTTGCAATGAGTGAATGATAATGATAAGGACGAAGAACTTTCTTCTTCCTTGGAAAACAAATTTCAAATCCACTATGAAGACATTAAATTTACGGAGACATATAACCCAATTGACGGTTTGGTTGAATCTTCCTAGCAGAGCAGACGATTTCGTTGACTTGACAAAATATGGGTCAACAATTTAGTTTTTGATTTGAGTTTTAGTTACCTATGTTGCATTATACATGAACGGGTATATATATGTGTGGTGGAAACATGACCGGAGACATATACCATCGAATACATTTACAAAGAATTTATAGACAATACGAACTCAATGCAAATATATTCATTTTTTTTTGAAGCATAATCTAGATGTATACATAGTAAAAAATACTAGATATTAAGAATATTCACTACTGTAAAAATTTCGTATTAGAAAAACCTTAATACAAAGCATGCATGAGACTTGCAAAATAAAAAATCGAATTAAATTCTATTAATATCACAATTCACGTATCCATTAGAAGAACTAACAATAACATAGATTTAAAATATAGAAAATCGAATTTAAACTGTCGACTATAAAATCGGTTAATTTTTACATACTCCCTCCGTTTCATAATAAATGTCGTTTTAAAGTTTAATTATTGTTATATTAGAAGTGTCGTTTTACATTTTCAACGCAGAATTTTCATATAATTTACAGATTTAACCTCATTCATTTATTGAATTAACAAAGAAATTAAATTCTGTAATGTATTAAATAGGGGTATTGTGAAATTAAATTTAAACATGCTTTCTTAATATATGTGAAAAAACCTTAAACGACACTTATTATGAAACGGAGTATCAGTTTCCGAGGTTCAGCTGGAACACAAATATGCTTGTCCCTATAACCAACGACAAGTTTACAAAAGATCATTAGTGACACATATATCATTATGAAACTTTTTATTTCTCACATAACTAAACAAAATGTTAAATATACGTACTCAACTTGCAAATTTGAAAACTGCGTAGGCTTTTCGGACTCCAACATATACATAATAATTTACAAAGTTACAGAAATGATGAAGATCTTTGTCGTACAAAAAAAACAAATGATGAAGACCTTCTTGATACATCTCGTCGAATGAACACTCCATCTTCTTAAATGCCTTCAACTTCCAAGTAGAATAAGATTTTATCTGTTCACAAGAATAACTATTCCCACTTGTATACTCGTGAACGTGACTGCCTTCTACAGTATTTCTAGAAGATGAAATAGAACACAAAAAAAGCTGACGGAATTTATCAGACAAGACCTTTCCATGTTCATTATCCTGATCACACTTCAAGATTTAGTTTCTTACTTACATCCGCGTGGGCTAAGATATATGGGCTTTCAGTTCTCACTTATGGATCTTTACCAAAAGAATAGTGGGCCTTTAAACTATTAAGCCCATATAAAAGCGCACCTTATTCCGGACCGACCAGATTTGGGGAGTTGCTGTTGTATTCCGATACGCTACTGAAGTCTGAAGCTAACTCAGTCTCGCCGTACACGTGGCACACTCACGAGTATCATCTCTTATAAATACCGATTCTTCCGCCTCGCGTCAACAGAAACCATCATTAACCCTAATTTGCCGAACAGGTGCGAGCTCTTAAAAACCCTAGATCTACAGATCTCTCGAGCTCTCGATCTCCCGATTCTCTCAGGTAAGATAGAGAATCTGTAATCTCTATCTCGATTTATAATTCTTCGATCTGTATTTGTTTGAGCTCTTCGATGGTTTGATTTTGTATTTGTTTCTGTGACGGATTGATTCAGGGAGATTTGAAGATGGTGTCTGACGCTAGCAAGAAGAAGGCTGCTCAGAAGAAAGCCGCCGCCGCCGCTAAAAGAGGCGGTAAAGCTGCAGCTGCTTCTAAATCGGCCGCTACTTCCTCCAATGGAGTTGATAGCTTGTCGAGTGGTGTTGACGCAATTCAAATCTCTGATCGGACGTGTACCGGAATTCTCTGCTCGCATCCTCAATCTAGGGATATTCGGGTAATTATTTTGAGACTCAGTGATTCGATTTGGGTTTTTTTTTTTGTTAATTGATTCGTGATGATGATCTGTGAATATTTCTGCTGTTTAGTTGATTCCATGAATTGGCGTTTTATGATTGGTACTGCATATAGATAATCCTTGGTGTGATTTTTTAAACATTTTTCGATTTGAGAGATTTTGGTAGATTGAAATTTGGCTTGTTTGTTTCTGTTTGCAGATAGAATCTCTGTCAGTGACGTTTCATGGTTATGACCTCATTGTCGATTCAATGTTGGAGCTTAACTATGGAAGACGTTACGGTCTTCTTGGGTTGAATGGTTGTGGAAAGTCCACTCTTTTAACTGCAATTGGACTCCGAGAGCTGCCGATTCCTGATCACATGGACATCTATCATCTCTCTCACGAGATTGAAGCCACTGACATGACCTCCCTAGAGGCAGTCATGAGCTGTGACGAGGAGAGGTTGAGGCTGGAGAAGGAGATTGAAACTCTCGTTGAGCAGGTTTGTGTAAACAACAATAGACTGGATGCTAAATTTGATCTTTTGCGTTGTGTTGGATGATGGAGTTGTTTATCATTTGCTTTTTTTAATCTCAGGATGATGGAGGCGGAGAGCGTCTTGATACCATCTACGAACGTTTAGAAGCCATGGATGCTTCAACCGCTGAGAAGCGTGCTGCTGAGATTCTGTTTGGTCTTGGTTTTGACAAGGACATGCAGTCTAAGAAGACGAAAGATTTCTCTGGAGGGTGGAGAATGAGAATTGCGTTGGCAAGAGCTCTCTTCATAATGCCAACAATCCTTTTGCTCGATGAGCCGACTAATCATTTAGGTTGGTGATCTTTCTTCTTTGTGTTCTTGCTTTGGATGATTTTCTATCTTGTGTGTGTTGTTCTTAAGCTGACTCATGTTCTCTCCTGAAACAGATTTGGAAGCCTGTGTGTGGCTAGAGGAGAGTCTGAAGAATTTTGACCGTATCCTTGTGGTGGTATCCCACTCGCAGGATTTCCTGAACGGTGTCTGCACAAACATCATCCACATGCAGAGCAAGCAGCTCAAGTACTACTCTGGTAACTTCGACCAGTACTGCCAGACCCGTTCTGAGCTAGAAGAGAACCAGATGAAACAATACCGATGGGAGCAGGAGCAGATTTCTCACATGAAGGAGTACATTGCTCGGTTTGGTCACGGTTCGGCCAAACTTGCTCGTCAAGCTCAGAGTAAGGAGAAGACGTTGGCCAAGATGGAAAGAGGTGGGCTCACTGAAAAGGTTGCGAGGGACAGCGTTCTCGTTTTCCGTTTTGCCGACGTCGGGAAGCTTCCACCGCCAGTGCTTCAGTTTGTGGAGGTCTCTTTCGGGTACACGCCTGACTATCAAATCTACAAGAACCTCGAGTTTGGTGTCGACTTGGACTCTAGGGTCGCTCTTGTTGGACCCAACGGAGCTGGAAAGAGTACCCTTTTGAAGCTCATGACTGGTGAGCTGCACCCAACTGAAGGAATGGTGAGGCGTCACAACCATTTGAAGATTGCTCAGTACCATCAGCATCTGGCTGAAAAGCTGGACCTGGAACTGCCTGCACTTCTCTACATGATGCAGGAGTTCCCTGGTAACGAAGAGGAGAAGATGAGAGCTGCTATTGGTAGATTCGGTCTGACTGGTAAGGCTCAGGTTATGCCGATGAAGAACCTCTCTGACGGACAGAGGAGCCGTGTGATCTTCGCATGGTTGGCTTACAAGCAGCCAAACATGCTTCTGTTGGATGAGCCTACTAACCATTTGGATATTGAGACGATCGACTCTCTCGCTGAGGCGCTGAACGAGTGGGATGGTGGTTTGGTTCTGGTGAGTCACGACTTCAGGTTGATTAACCAAGTGGCTCATGAGATTTGGGTGTGTGAGAAACAGTGCATAACCAAATGGAACGGTGACATTATGGACTTCAAGAAGCATCTCAAGGCTAAAGCTGGACTTGAAGATTGAGGATAATGTCGGCGTCTGTCTCCTCTTGAAGGGAGAAGGAAAGAAGACTCGATTTGGGTCAAGGCAAGAGAGAGAGGGATGGATTTGGTGTTGATGAATGGTTTTGGGAATGGTTTTTTGACGGCTTTCTGAAGCCACACCTGTGAGAGGAACCATACTCATAATCTCTGCATTTCTTAAAGTATTAAGAGGTCAGAGATTCTTCTATATTTAGTATTATTATTACTGTGTTCCTTTTTTTTTTCTTTTTAAATTATTGTTGTTGAACGTTTTTTTGGAAGCGAAACAGAGAGAGACATGGAAAAAGTAATATTTTTGGTGGTAATGTAGGATTTTATTTTTTTAAAGACTTGAGATGTTGACGACTATGGTATTATACTATTGTTATTGTTAAAGTTGGAATCTTGTCCTAACTTATATTCGAATATTCGTCGGAAAAAGTATATCCGAATATTTCTGTCTTTCTGTTGAATCAAATGACGGAATCTTGAATCATCGCAGAGTTGCACAGAGAATTTATCTTATGCCAAAAGCCAGGTTGTGTAAAGATGCTTCTATTAAACTTATTAGAATGTTCTTGCCATTCTCGTAACTTGATTTAGAGGAAGAACCCATCTTCGTTTTCTTTTTGGTGCTTCTGATGTTTAATCATGTAAACATGCATTAACTAGTAAACTCGCCATTGAGCTGAATTATCCAATGGAATCTCGGAATTTGGTTCATTCAGTGAGGAAAGGGCTTTAAAAACAAATGATCAAGGTTTTATATTTTCATGTTAGTTTCTCTTGGCTTCTTTAGCACAGCTTGATGCAGTAATAATTGTAAGAAAATAGTGAGTGAATGTAGGTAACCCAAAGGCTCACAGGTTGGATGTGACGCTCGCAGTAGTTTCTAAATTGTGAAAATGCTCACTTTTTTTGTCTGGTTCGTATGTGTAATGTTCAAAAATTAGTAATAGTTTTAAAAAGGTCCTAGCGGGAGTCGAACCCAGGTCGCTGGATTCAAAGTCCAGAGTGCTAACCACTACACCATAGAACCAAGTGTGCTTTTTGGTCTTTCCCAAACTAAGCATAAAACATAAATCAGCATCGGTTTTCCAAGTTTATTAGTTTCTCATCATACACTCTGTTCAGATTCTTTTGGTGTGATCTTTTTTTGTGATGTGAAGATTACACTTTTAATCTCATCTTCCGTAGTGTTAGTTCATTAGCATTTCAAGCATCTTGGAGAAGGATCCTTTATACACGCAGAAAAAAATATTTGTTGATTATGTTATCTTTCATGGAAACGACAATACAATAATTAGTAGTAAGTACCGAGATCATCGAACCTAACCTTTTCAAAGCAAGATCTTACTACGTATCAACTATATTATGAGAGAGGGGAATATGAAAGCTATAAAACGGTTATTGTATATGTATAAGGAAACATCTCTTCTGAGTTATTATGATATGTCTTCAAACATGAGCCGGAGTTCCTGTCTCCGGTGTTGGAAAGTCAGCCAAAGCTACAGCTACTTTCCGGCTTCTCTCAGACCGACTATTCTCAGCAAACTTGATGCTTCCTTCGTGCAATCCTTGTCGTTTCTCGTCCTCTGTCCACTCAGAGCCGTAATAATATTCCTCTTTCGATCTTTCTCCATCGCTCGACGGCCTCAAGAACATGCTTCCCCACTGCGGAAAATGTATAAACGCAACCGGGAGCGTGAACAAAACCGCCATAGCACCCATCAACGAGAGTCCTTGCGCTGTACTAAACCTCGAAGTTGAGAAGAAAAGCAGTTGCGTCAAACCGGACCCGAAGTTTCCTCCCGCTCCGGTTAGTCCCGATATGAGCCCTAGAGAGCGGCGCGACACGAAAGGTGCGACACCGAAGAGTGCTCCGCAAGCAGCTTGTGTGCCGACTGAAAAGAGCATCATTGCTAAAATCGCTATGGGAAGTGTATTAGCAAGACCGAGCCAGATGCAAAAGAGAGCTCCTACGGTTTGAAAGATCCATAAGGTCCATAAACGACCTCTCATGCCAAAGAGTCGAGCTGTTACATCGGAGGCGTAGCCACCAAAGGGACGAGCGACAAAATTAGCCATTCCGAAGCTCGCTGCCACGATACCGGCTGTTTGTAGCTTAAGGTTAAACCTGATACGTAAAGAACAAGAAACACAAAAAGTTGTTATTACTTGAAGTAGAAGTAAGTAAGATTTTCATTTTAATTTGAGTTTAACGAAGAAGGAAACAAACCTATCGTAGAAATATCCGGAGATAACGTTGTTGATAGTTAATTCAATTCCCATGGAAAATCCATATAGAGTGAATAAAATCCATGTTCTGTAGTTCTTCACAGCGAACCAGAATACCTAAAACAGGTAGCATAATAACAAGAACAACCGTTAGCCACCAGAAATATATTGACGAAATATAATACTGTTATATATCATGGTTCGTATATATAAATATTTGATAATTAGCTATTGTCATTTGCTTTATGTAACTTAATAGCAAACTGCATTAATTTTAATAGTACTGTACTTTGCATCAAATGTTAATTTTGATACGACTATTTTTGATGCTCGGAAAATTTAATGCAAAATTTCATGACTATGTTAAACGCTAGGAAAATTCTTTTAGCTAGTGAGAGCCATATTGTTCTTGATTCGGATTTATTATAGAACAATTAAGAATGAGAAAAGTACCTTGGAGAATTTGTCTTTAGTAATTTGACCACTCTTCTGAAGGGTACTTAGGTTACCATCAGGGAGATCTTGGCCAAGAGTGAGGACGAGAATGCCCATAACAACTTGAAGGAAACCGGGGACGAAGAAAGATATGCGCCACGCCATGAACGGAGTGGCTCCGGCGAGTTTGATGACGTGGAAGACCATCGGCATGAGTAGCTGAGTCACTCCACCGCCCATATCTCCCCACCCCCCGGCGCAGCCATTGACTAGTCCTATGATCTTGCCGTTAAACATGACGCTGGTCCAATACTGGCAAGACACGAACGTGGCAAGGCAGAAACCGATCATGAACCTGACGGCTAAGTATCCTCCAGCGTCGGTCACAAATGACATTGAGAAGACGGTTGGAGCGGTTAGCATGAGGGAGAAGGCGGTTCCATACCGTGCACCGAGGAGGTCGCAAACCGCTCCCATGGCTAGTCTTGAGAAAATGGCGCCGGAGACGGAAGCGACTCCGGCATTCCCGATGTCGGTTTTGGTGAGGTTGAGGTTGTCCCGGATGATGGGAACTAACGGTGCGGCGGCGAAGGTTGAGATGAAGCAAGTGAAGAATGAGATCCATCCTAAATGGAAGGCTCTCATGTGAGGTTTAGCAAATGAGAGTGGGTTAAACACTTTGGCTCGGTGTTCGGAATCAACGGGCAAGGCGAATTTAGCCGTTGGGTCGTCAGAGGATTGGATGGTTTGGGATGAAGGATCGACGGAGAAGGAGAAGACTTGTTCTCTTGCTGTGACTCCATGCAAGGAGGTTCCAATAGAGCCTTCTTCATTAGAAGCCATTTTAAGATTATTGTGAGATTAAAGACTCTTGAGTGGAAGAGAAGGTTTGTTGCTCTTTTTGTGTGTGTTTTGGTGTACTTTGGAGATTGAGAAATGCAAACTATATATAGCGCCAGCTCAGGGGTATCAACATCAAATGGTGGGTACGGTTAGGTGCGTCCAGTCAGAAATATGAATAATAGAAGAAAAAGTTAATCAGGAGTGTACTACCAAGTTGTGATTTTACTTATTTATTATTAACTGATCTAACAGAATTTCGTATATATTATTTGACTAAATTTTTGATTGTAATGGCAGATAAAAGGCATATCATTATTTTTTTATAACTTGAGAACTAAACATATTCTTGTTGCACTATGTAACTACTAGTACGGTGGTGTACCACATTTGTGTTTAAATTCTTGTGTGACACATGCTTATGATGTTCTTTTTAGGTTTTTATTTTATTTTGATTTTTAATAAGAAAGAAGGAATCGTGAAGTTTTGTAAAGTCTTAGTGTGTTTTTTCCTAAATAAAGTTCAAGCAGCATTCGCAAAGTTGAAAATTTTCTAGTGAGAAAATCAATATGTACACTTCTGTTTGACAAAGTTTCCGTACATATTATGTTCTAAGTAAAATGCATAAGAAAAACGTTTCATTTTGCAAAAAGTTTTCGATAAATAATTAAAAGTATGTGTTACGGAAAAGAAATCTACAAACGTGTAAAATCTATTTGCCTTTTGGTATACACAAGTCATAAAGATTATAATTGTTGTTGAATTTCTGTCGCCGGATGGACCCAGGTCTTCTCGAACTCTAAAGAGGCTCTGTGGACTTGCAAGAGGCTATTTTTGTCAGGAAGAACTTATATAGTTAACAAAGTGGACTAGTGGTACACCAAATGAAAGAAAGTATTATATGTTAGAAAGGATAATTATCCAAATATTTTAATTATATTTATGGTGTAAGTTTCGTTCACCGCCTTACATTACCGACTGTAATATTTTTAACATTATTTACTCTCTATAAATAGGAGTCTCATTATTGTATTAAGATCATAAGTTGAATACAAATAAGAAATCTTTCACCAATACTCTCTCCTTCAACATACGAAACTTCTCTTCATCTCCTCCTCTCCTCACATACCACACACCCTCTCTCTCTTAGTAACTCTCTCTCTCTCCATCTCTCTTCATAACTTCTCCTTCTTCTTATTTAATTCAGTTTATTTATAATACGTTATCAGCACGATGCTCTTATATTCTGTCTATTTTATTGTTTATATGCTATGCCGGGATGGTAGGCTATGCCTTCTCCGAGCCGATTGTTATGGTAGCTTTGTCTCCACAATCGAAAAATCATTTCTTAAGCCGGGATGCTAGGTTGTACCTACTCCGAGCAAATGATCATATGGTAGACCATGTCACCTTAGATCATATAAGAGTTGATGGTGAAACCTCCTCTTGGAGTAGAGGCTTTGCCTCTTCCCTGAATATTTACTTTTCTGTAATTTACTTTTTCGCTATTTACTTTTCTGCCATTAAATTTCTGCTAAATTTATACTGTTATAATGCTCAATTTTTTTATTGCAAATTTGAATTTGAATTTATATTTAATGATCTATGATCTATGCAGATATCATGTCAAATTTGGCTAAGCTCGAAATTTCCGCCCTTGATATTTCTGGAAACAATTATATGACATGGGCAATAGGTGCAAAAATGCATCTAAAAGGAAATGGGCTTCTTGATGCCATTGACAAGTCGAAAGAGACATCCAGATGAGAAAAAGGCGAAAGCCATGATCTTTCTACTTCATCACATCCACGATGGTTTAAAAGATGAATACATCACTAAAGAAGATCCTGCGGATCTTTGGCAATCTTTGAAAGAAAGATTTGACCATCAAAAATATATAGATTTGCCCAAAGCCAAATACCAGTGGCTATACCTCCGGTTTCAGGACTATAAAAGTGTTGTTGAATATAATTCTGCTATGTTCAGAATAATTTCCAAATGGTGCTATGTGGAGAAAATGTGAGCGATTATGATATGATTGAAAAAACGCTCTCCACATTTCACCCTGGAAATATAGTCCTGCAACAACAATATCGGGCAAATGGCTATACTCGTTATTCAAAATTGAATGGAAGTTCTCCTTGTTGCAGAACAGAATAACGAGCTTGTGATGATGAACCATCAGACTCGTCCCACTGGAGCTGCTCCATTCCCAGAAGCGAATGTAGCATCGTCCAGCCAAAATAATGGACGAGGACGTGGACGTGGATATGGTCGAAACCGAGGTCGTGGCCGTGGCCGTGGACGTGGTCGGGGACAAGGAAAAGAGTACCGTCCCGACGAGTCCAACAATGAAAGGAATATAAAAGATCTCGAGCAAATGATTACGGCCGAGATTCTAAAAAGCAAAAAGAAAGTGTTTGCTACAGATGCGGCATGAAAAATCACTGGGAGCGTACTTGTCGTACACCCAGACACTTAGCCGATCTGTACCGGGAATCACAAAAAGCAAAGGAGAAAGAAAGTGAGACTAACTTCATCTCCAATGAACCCGGTCCTTCCTTTCACGGCCTAAACGATGATACTCATCTTGATGTTTCAGATTTTCTGGTTGACTCCGAAGAGATCAACGGAAAAACAGACGACTAAAAGGACATGATATACATAGTTATCTTCCTGAATAAGATAACCTAAAAGTTTGATCTTTTTGTTGTAAAATAGTTTTTAATGTGGTATTTTGTATCTTGTGATATAAGCTTTGTATTGTTTAATACTTATTAATGCATCTTTGTTAAATCCAGAAATGACGAAATTTGAGACTCGTGATGGAGATATGTGTCTTGCAGACAGTGCTACAACGCACACAATACTCAAAGATAAAAG